>CM053410.1:8290675-8369683 GCA_028644305.1 Xerus rutilus
CATAAATCCATATTTAATTAGCTTTGAATGAAATGCAAAAAATGATAGGCTCTTTGTGCTAAAAATGAAACCAAAATGGGTCTAGTTGATTTATGTCTAATTCAGAGTTGTAATTTAATTAAAACGACGTACTGAATTTAAACACCTCTCTGGCAAAGGCCTTCCCACGTGAAATTCAAATTCCGAGTCTTATAGCTTTGGAATCTCCAGGTTCTATTTCTTTGCCACATTGCTTAATATGTTTATTCAGTCCTTCTCAACAGCTTGCTTTCTTAACTGGCTTGTTTCTCATTAAATCACTGAATTTCTTAGTGACTCAAAGTTATGAAGCTCGAGTTTGAATACAAACACATCTTTATTTCTTAATGGCTGACTTATTTGACCACTCTGGAATATTAGCCCTCTTCTTCCCCAGGCCTATGTTCATGGGGGGAGGTTGGCATCACATTTAAGGGCAGAATGCTGAAGCACTGTCACAATTCTAGTGAATTATTTTTAAATAACCTAAAAAAATGTACTTGCATTCATATATATGTGTGTGTATGTGTGTGTATGTGTGTGTGTGTGTGTGTGTGTGTGTGTGTGTGAGAGAGAGAGAGAGAGAGAGAGAGAGAGAGAGAGAGAGATACATACTAAAATGCTATATAACCATTCTCTGTGTGGACTTTACTCCAAGCAACATATAAAAAACATTTCTTTCACCCCAGACTGTTCCCCGTGCTCTTTGCCATCAATCTCTCCAAACAATCCCTTCTGGAATTCTTTGTGTTGGTTTCCTCTTGCTCAGTACATTGCACTAGGGGTCCCCATGCTGTTGCATGCACAGGGAGTTTGCTCTTTCTTGGGGCTGTGTGGAGGACTTAGGGTGGAGTCTAGGGGAGGTGGCTGGCACTTGGGAAGGATTACCTGGGATTTTGGTCCGTCTCTCCAGTTTATCAGCCATTAAGGCTTATTAGAAATCATCTGGGTGCTCCACATTCACATCTGTCTCTGGTTTCTAATTCCCCATCCCACCATGCATAAAAGCAACTTTATGTATTATCTCCTTGGGGGCAGAGCTTGACTTATTTTGCATTCAAGAGAAGATACAGAAGGACCTGAATGAACTGTGTTTAACTAGCTTTGAAAACCTAAGCCTTCTGTGGACCATTTGGCTAGTTTTTATTGTTAATATGATGGATCTCGAATGGACCCCTAGGTCCATGTGTTAAAGGCTTGGTCCCCAATATGGTGCTATTGGGGGATGGTGGAAACTTTAAGAAGAAAAGCCTAAGGGGAGATGTTCAGGTCATTGGAGGTGTACCCTTGAAGGGGACTGTGGGACCCCAGTCCCTTCCTTCCTCTCTGTTGCATCCTGGCCATGATATGCTGTCTAAAAGCAACTGGACCAATTGACCATGGACTGGAAACTCTAGAACTTTGGGCCAAAATAAACCTTTCATCTTTATAATTGATTATCTCAGGTCTTTGTTATAGTGATAGGAGATTGACTAATACCAGTGAGTATGTCTCTGTAATGATTTTTTATACCTTAATCAGAAGAAAAACCTCCAAATACTTTTAATATATATGCTTTCCTTTTAAAGAAATTAGAGAAATTCTTTGTTTCCCTTCCAAGCTATTGAGGGTACCCAGTTATAGCAGGTGCACATTTAGTACAGACAGGGCTATGAGGGTCAAGGGTCCTCTGGAGTCTAGCTCACCCTCTCAGTTCAGCATGATTTTTATAATGAAAAGTCATTATGTTCTTAGCACAATGGTTTTTAAATCTTGTGTTTCCTTCTGAAGGTAAAGATTTTATACCCTGAAATAGTTAAACTCGTTTTGTAGAATCAGGGGAACTTAAAGGTCTTCCTCATTCAAACATTTCATTCAATGACCTGACAATTTGCTCCCATCAGTGAATCGCCCTGTTGGAATATTCTCCCTAATATATTATGCTTTGAAATTGTTCATCTACATCTTGCTGTACTTGCTGAAGACTGGACACACTTGCCTTATGCATAAAACTTAAAGGTATGTAAAAGAACCCAGTGATCTAGAAAAATAACATTTTAATGCAACTTAAAAATCAAAATTAATGCAATGAATAAATATTAAAATTTTAACTGAAGTCAGGATCACTACCATCTCTTATTTATGCTTACCAACTCTTTAGCTGGGATAAATGTTATTACCTAAAAATATATTATTCTACCTTCAATTTCTATGTGATCTGTAAATTTTCATCTTATATCCTTAACTTTATCCTTATATTTCCACTATCTTGTTTGTAAATGTGTGGGTAGTGTAGGGATGATGAGTTTCCTTTCCATTTTATTTTTTATTATGAGCTGCAGGACCTTCAGCAAGTCAGCTTTCAGTTCTCCATTTTCTGACCTGAACAATGAAGATAAAAGTATCTACTGCATATAATTATTGGGATACTTTATTTAATGTAGATATTTTAAGAACTTCTAAATTCTAACAATGCCTTGCAAAAAATTCAGTGATGTAAATGGTAAATGTTGACTTTTTAAAAATTACTATTTGATGGTTGTTGGTTTTGCAGTTGCTGTTGTTCTTACTGTCATTAAAAGTAAAATTCCGGGGCTGGGGTTATGGCGCAGTGGTAGCATGCTCGCCTAGCACGCGGGAGGCACTGTGTTCGATCCTCAGCACCACATAAAAAAATAAAAATAAAGATATTGTGTCCACCTACAACTAAAAAAATAAATAAATATTTTTTTAAAAAAAGTAAAATCCCATTGTCAACATGGGTATTTGGAATGAGGAACAAAAGACCATCACACAGCATCACCAAGTTCTCATTAGACTTTTCTCACCTGCTTTGTTTGAATCCCTTAGCTTTCCACCTCTGTAGTGGCTGCAATATAAGTTACATGCTACCTGATTTGATCAACATCTTCTCAAATTCTGTGGGTAAGAAAGCAAATAAAAGAGTAACCTGAGGATGCTCTCCACTCTCCAGCCTCTAAGCTTTACCCTCTTTAGTGCATCTTCCAAATAGTGAAATCGAAGTTTCTCAAAAGCAGCCTCCAGAGCACACATTGTCCTAAATAAAATTCTATCATCATTTTAGGCTAAGCCTTAAATTTTCCAATTCTTTTTAAATGCCAAAACCTTTATTATGTTAACCTTGGCATGAAATAATTTAAGTAGATTGGAGGTAGTGGGATAGTCAAGGAGATATGCCTACAATTCCACAAGAAGGATCATCCAACTCTTTACGAAGCATCCATAAGGTGTCCTCCAGTACTGTTCTCTGGTCTGTAGATACAAAGAAAGTAGCAACATGTTTCTTCTCCTTAGAGTGCAGTGGACAAGGTAGCAGGAGAAAAATGACTGTGGATATGGCTGAATTGCTCACTTGACTTCTCTGTGCTTCAGTATCTATGCTCTAATGGCAAGCAGAAGTGAGAAAGGCATCCACTCGTTCCAAGCACTGGTATGGAGTAAGTCCTCAGGAAATGCAAAGTAGCCTTATTAGCAGCCACAGTAGTGGAAAGGTCCTATGTGATCAGGGAGCAGGGATGGGGAGGATGGCTGAGTGGATTTTGAAGAATGAATGGGAGTTTGCTGGGTAAACAGGAGGTGCAGGAAGGGGAAAGGCTTGAGACAGAAGAAGCAGTAACAGCAGAAACAGAGAGAGATGGGATAGGGCATTCTAGAAATGTGGAGAAAGTCAGTCTAAGTTTGCACTGGTGATTAACACTATGCAAAACATCGTATTCCCACAAGCCCACAGGAGCATGCTTTACAGGAGTATAGCACCTTAGCACCTTGGGGATTCTAAAGCATCACATACATACCTAAATAGACTTGTTTTCTTTTTTTTGGGGGGGGGACACATTTCTGTATTTTTTCTCATCTTCTGTTTTTTTCTCCTTCACGTCTTTCTCATAATTCAGAATCAAATTCTTGTTCCTTCAAAATTGCATCATGTTTTTCAAAGGCTGGGGCTGTGTGTTTCTCAAAGTAGTATCCATTGCATTTAGGACATTGTCTCACGTGGCATCAACACAGAATTCTCACTGCTGTAACAGACACAGATGGCTCATCTGTAAGTCAATTGCTGTTCCAGTTATTTGAGTACATTATTAAATAAAAGAATCAAAAACTCGGCCTTCTTGAATCTTATATTTTGTCAGGTAAAATGAGGAAGTGGTGGTGATAGAGAAGATAAAATATAAACATAATTTTATAAGTAAATTATACATAATTTTCTGAGTAAGTTATACAGAATATAGCATGTGAGAAACTCTACTTCTATGTAATAGCAACTGTTTCCTAAAACAATATTTCAAGGGGAGTCTTACCAAGAAATGCTAAGACTGGTCCTGAAGATTAAAGCCAACATCGATGGATGATGTGCATTTGCTTGCTTAGAACACATTTCTTAAAATCAAATGATGCTAAAGTTCTACCTACTTGTATTCTGCAACAGACTCCACAAAGAGGGGAATTTCAAGGATTTAATGAGCATCATAGTTTCTTACTTCGGGAAAAGGAGACAGAGGTTAGAGAATCACAGACCCAGAGAAGAGACACGCCAACTCCCAATCCCAAAGGCAGCCCAGTAATATCACAAACTGTCATCATCCCTCTATAGATGTGGTTTTTATAAATGTCACTCATCCTGCACTGCTTCTGTCTCCATGGAAGTGGGACAGTATGGATAGCCCACATGGCCCTGTTTATCATGAGCCTCCATAGTAACTAGTGGTTTCCTCACTAAACTTCCTAACGCTTTGGACAGATTTGTTTTTAAACTCAAAGATCTGTTCATGTTTAATTAATTAATTAATTAGCTAATGAATCATCTAAGGAGTGCCTGGCATTTCTAGAGCTGATGGAGATACTTTGGTGAGTAAAAAGCGACCCATCACATCTTGAGCTTATATTCCAGTAGGAAACTTCCACGGAGTCAGGTGACAGCTGAGTTTGCTTTGCATTCAACATTCCTTTCTTCGCTAACACTTTGCCAGTTGATTGCATTGGGAATGAACTGTGATTTTTTTCCACCAACCCCATTCCTTGCTCCAATCCATTTTTCATAATTATTATCCTGATCTTGCACCTTGAGAGTCATGTGGGTCACTTTAAAGGACATCAAAATCAAAGCACATCAAAGAAGGCAGGAGGTGACCAAGAAGCCCTGTGAGTAAATTGTCAAAAAGATAGAGACTCAAAAAAATGGGCAAATTTGTTTGCATGTATGACTTTGCTCACTGAAATTTTCTCGAACCTACTATATTTACCAAATCTTGCCATTCTAAGAGTTAGAGTTTGAATCTCCTCAAGGGCCTGCTGAGAAGCTGATGGATTAATTGGGCTCCTCTGAAGCAGCTCTGGGTCATGACTGAGCATTAGAATTAGCAGGAAGAGCTTAAGCTTCTCTGACACTTGGGCCTTGCTCCAGCCCCATCAGATCAGGGTCTCCGGGGGAAGGACCCAGGCACCAGCATGTTCACGCTCCCCCAAGGCTGAGAACCAAAGTTCTGAGCCATGATGTAACTGGAAGGAACTATGGGAATTACAGCCAAGTTGCACCTCCTGATAAGGTCAACATGATTATTGCCTTTGTACAAGTCAGGAACGACGGGAGGCCCTGCAATCACTCATTGGACTAGCCTGTGACTTCATCTCCAAGATCTCAATCATGAAGGCTGTGGATTGAAAAAGAAACACCTAGGAGAGGGGTACAGAAGATTTAATCATTTCTTATTTTACTACCTGTATTCCATTAGAAAGTAAATGTCCTAAGTAGTCTCACTCAAAGTTTCAATTTTCAACTCTGGCTACAGGATTTGCCATTCATTGATTCATTCACTCACTCACTCACTCAGGTCAACCTTCAGCTGATTGCATGTGGATTGCCCATTGGAGAGTCAGCCCAGGGAGATTGTTTTGTTCACTAACCTATCTCCATCATCTCTAAAAATGCCTGGTATACCATTGGTGCTCACATGAGTTTGCTGGGGATGCCATAATAAATACCACAGCCCCGGTGGATTAAAACAACATAAATTTATTTTCTCATAGTTCTGGAGGCTGTGAGTCCCAGATGAAGATGCCAGTGGGACCAGTTTTTCCTGAGGTCTCTTTTGGCATATAGATGGACACCTTCTTCCTGTGACATTCATGGTCTTCCTTCTGTGTGTGTCTGTCCTGATTTACTTCTCTTACAAGGACACAGTCAGATTGCTTTGGGGTCTACCCTAATCATTATAGTTTAATCACCCCTTTAAAGGCTTTGTCTAAAAATACATCTTCACATTTGGAAATAATGTGGGTTTAGGCCTCAACCGATGAATTTGGAAGGGTAGGCAAAATTCAGGCTGTATCTGTGCACAATACACAAAAACAGAATAAATAAATGGAAAAGTTTATAATAATGGAATTGGAGAAAAATTTGAAAATGCATTCAATATGGGTGTTAAATTCTAAAGAGAGTTGTACTGGGGGTAGAAATGATGGAAATTCAGTGGTAGTCTGGGGCAACCTGCCTTTATTCTTTATTCTCTCTTTTTTAGGAAAAGCTGTATATCTGCCTATTCCTTGACTGAATTTGACAAAAGATGCCAACAAGGGAAATGTTCTCATCTCACAGGATTACCAAGGAGAAAAGCAAGTTACCATCTCCCAGTGTGACAAGGACAGTAGAAGAAGCAGCAGCAGTGGCACCCATGTGCCCTTCAGAGCTAACCTCATCAGGCCATGTGCGTGATGACTCTTGATGCAGAGGTGGCCCAGTCCTTCTGGGGTGGCACTGAGATGTGGAGAGACTTCTGCACCCCGGGCCAGCTGCTGCTTAGCTGTCATTATGCATGGTCAGAGAAGTGTACTCATGTCTTGTGCATGTAATTTTGCAACCTGTTGTGACCTACTGCTATTTTCACCTATTTGGTAATCAGACCATTGTGTCAAGGAACCTGAAAAGCCAGCCAGGATGATCACGCATGGTAAGAAAAACTGATGCCAGAGATTTCTTATTAAAACATTACAGTGCACGTTGAAGACCATTTATTTTGTGCCACAGGCAAGAGAGGGGAGATATCTTTCAGAGGATGGCTCTTCCTTTAGGTCTAAGTCATTGAATGTCATGGGGATCCCTTTATAAAGAAATCACTCAATATTATAAAAGAATGGGTGTAAAATTGCTTTGCTATTTTCCTGCGCTCCATTAGATAAACAATTGAGTCAGTCCTTGCCTGGGAAATAATGACACACTGCACTTAATAGTGGCATATTTATGTGCATCATTTGTTTTAGATTCTCTAAGGTCATCCAAGAAGTTCCCATGGCAGAGTGACTGAAGATAAAGTCAAGATTAATCTCATTGCTCAGAAGTTTTCATGGGTCATTTATGATGGGTGAGTTAGTTATGAAACCAGAAATTGGGAGGCACATTGTCTTATAAGAAAATGATGACGAGTAGAAGTAACATTTATATAAAGAATATGTTCTTTTTTTCTGAATGAGGTAGAGGAGTCACTCAGGAAAATGATGTTGAATATTGTGTGTATGCATGTCTGTGTGTCTATGTGTCAGTGCATGTATGTGTACACATGAGTATTTGTGTACAAACCTGTGGATAAGTATGTGAGCCTGTGTGTTGGTTTTGAACAGGTATTGGTAACAAATCATGCATGGGATCCTGCTGCTACCTGTAGGAGATCCCTCCTCCAGAGGAGAAAAGGGAATGGGAGTCCTCTGATCATCTTCAAACCAGAGTATCAGTATCATGCTGGGAAAGCAGTCTCTGCTTGGAAGAATCTCATCACCATGGAATTTCTTTTCTTTCCAACATCTCTGCAAATAAAAGGGGAACATTTCCTCACTAAACCCTTGGACTCTATTCTTTCTTAATTGCTGGCTTTTTCTTGCTGGGTTCCACAAGCTCTTCAAGCAGGAGATGGCAGCCACCTCCAAGGTGGGGAGGAAACTGCCAGGGTGTGTCACAGGGACAGGCCTGATGTTCTACTTTTTCTCTTAGCACCACTGAGCAACTCCTTCTGGGTCCTTGCTGGCTTATTGTGCCTTTCCTCCAAGGCCTGTCATGGAAGATTCTAATTATGTAATTTATGTCGATAAAATTATCCACTGATATCAGCCCAATATGTCATTTGACCCTCATGACATAGAGCTGGGATTCAAATTCTGGATACTCTGACTCCTGGCCCTGGCCTCTTAGAAAGTCACCCCTCACTGGCTCTGGTTTCTTCTTCCTTCCAGGTTTCAATATAGTAAGGTCCAGTCCCATTAGAAAGCCACCATCACCATCACTTTTTGATTGAAACCCACTGGCTCTCAAATCTCCTCTCCTCCACTGGTGGTGTTCTTGATTGATTGTTCTAGATGTTCTGTAATGAACACAAAGCGCTTGAATGGGGACCGTGAAAGCCTACTATGTGTTTATTTTTACGAGTATAACCACACAGAGGTTTAGCAAAAGTTACGATAAAATTCTAACCCAAGAAGGCTCCTTTCTTACATGGAAATAGTAGTGAGGGGCAGTTGTGTTCAGGAATTGCCAAGAGCAATGAGTTTATGCAAATAATCCCAGAGGAGGTGCTGCAGGCTCTGGGAAAGCTGGTAATTACAGCTTCAACCCAGGCATTTTCCTTGATCAAGTCTTTGGAATGTAATCTTTCCACGGCCTCTTTCAAACTCCTGAGTGATAAACAATCATTTGTGGCAATTGCCGAAGAAGAATCGTCTCTAGTTCATCCACAGAAACAGTGGGTAGAAGATTCTGAGCCCCTGCATCTAAAAAAAGAAGACCATGTGGCTAAATCCCTCCTCTGTCCTGGCCAACATTTCTGCATCTCTGAAATGCAATTCTCTCCTGGACCGCTCGGAAGCTACCTTCTGGGGTGCTCATTTTCAAGGAGGAGCCATGTCTATTTCTGTTTCCTTTCCTCTCACACCCAGTTCAATGTGATGCCACAAATATGGCTAGCTGTTTGAAATAATTTACAGAATTGAACATTACAGACAGGCTCCAACCTTCCCGCATGTATTTTGAGTATTTTATCATAAGTGTCAAGATTTTATGCATTACAGTATGCTCATGATATTTTCCCTGTTTTATTTTGGGCGTGATAAAATCTGTAGCAATTAGTTTCTCACAAGTCTATTTTACACTGAAGAATCTGTTATTTGCTTTTCTTGCAGTTTCTTTGGTTCTACCTTTACCATGAGTGTCTTCATTCCCACATCGATGCTCCCTCTTTGGAGTTGGCAGTTTTCCTCAGCTTTTTTCTGTCTTCTGGGCTCTGCTCCGTCCTTATAAATGCATTTGGGAAGATGTCAAGTGCAAAGTAGGAACATGCTACAGGTTGTGAACCATCAACATGATTTCAATGGAAAAGTGCTTATACCAACAGGAAATGAAAAATGTGTGCATAAAGATAATGTTAAGATTGTAATTTCATATTTTAATCTTGTCTGAAATGGGCATATTTCTGTCATGGGAGCCAGCAAGAGAATAGAATCTGGTAGAATAGGACCCTTTAAGCAGATCTCTGTTAACATAAAGAAAAAAAAATTTAATTCCAGTCATGTGCTTCCTAATGATGAGATATATCTGAGAAATGCATCTTTAGGTGATTTCATTGTGTAAACATCATAGTGTGGCCTTCCACAGACCTAGCAGGTCCCTGGTCACTTGTTCCAGGTAGCGTCCTGATAGAATCAGAGGAAGTGATAGGAGGTATATAAGACTGTTGACCGTATAGCAAGGCATACTGCTTGACAGGAAACTTTGTTTTCATATATAAGTGGAGAGAATATACTTTAGGTTAGTGCTAAAAATATGGTACAGTATATATATAAACCAGTAACATAGTCACTGATTTAACACCAGTGTGCCCACACATGCTTGAGTGTGTATAATGCTGTGACATTAGGATGGTTCCACTGTCACTAGGCGATAGGTTTTTCTCAGCTCCATTATAGTCTTACAGGACCAGCATCCTATATGTGGCCTATTGTTGATGGAAATGTCATCATGTAGCTGTATCTGTATTTTCTTGGAGAAAGTGCCTAGAGGTCTTGCGCTGTCTCTCTTTGCATCCCCTAAAGACACTCATCTTTACTCACCTTAACCACTTTTCAAACCTCATTTAAATTGTTAATTGGGACGTGAATTTGTTCCTACAGAATCTTGAACATAGAGATGAAAATTCTGTCCCTCTGAAATAAGAAAGAGCATGCAGAATACTGGAGGCATTGAAGATGGGCTCATGTATATTAAAATGCTTCTCTTTCCAGAAAGAAAGAGCTTGCATCAATTCAATTGCTGTGCTCTTATGATTCAACAGCCTCCAATTCTATTTATTTAAACAGTAGAGAAAAATAGTAAGCTTTTTAAAGAAAAGTTACAACCTCCAGAGCAATTTTCAGAGTACAATGGTTTACCCCTCAAAGGGCAACTTCGGGTTTGTGGCTAGAAGGTTTTCTGTTTGCTGTAATTAGCAGGATATTGCAACATTGCATGCAAATGTTAGGAAGTCATAGATTCCAGATCAGAGATTGTCCTCCCCTTTCCAGAAGTGGGGCTGGCATATGTCACATGGCTCTTGTGTTATTCACCCATCTGTGGGGTGAGAATCTTCCTGGTGGATGACATCAAGGTAGAGTCACCTGCCCAGCATCTAGCAACTCTGGAAGAACCTGCCCATCCTGAGACATGAGGAACACCCATATACCCCCAATTCTTTTAGTTCCTTTTGTTCCTATTTTCAGGCCCAAATTATTTATTTTTATTTTTTTTCACAACAATTATACACAGGTGAGTGTCCCCTTGAGCTGTGTTCACGCAGGAGAGCCAACAACCCATACACAGGGTGCAGCTGTCACTATCCTCACAGACTGAAGAGACAGGTGCTTGCTGTCATCCTGGAAGCAACACGGCAACCCTAGGTTCCTGCCTTTTTGACTAATACTTGTGGCTGAGTCCAAGCATGAGACAGTAAGAACGCCCGTGTACATGTCCCAGTTAGGCTGAGATGAAGCTAGAGTTTGATTTTAAGTCCTTACTTGGTGTTACCTAAGCCTAGTCCATTAAAAAAAAAAGTCCATTTATTTATCAACCAGAACCCACCATTTTGTCAATCCATTTCCATTTGTTCATTTACACTCTGAGGATTTTAATTGACAAAAATGCAGCTATTAGTGTGCATTGCAACCTGGCTCTTTCAGCATTTGGGGATGTCTAGTGAGTTTTAGCAGAGCTAAAGCTAGGACTGGGTCATCGTGGTGGAAACTCTGGGTCACTGCCACCAGCATTGAGGGCTTCATTCTAGTAAGGCAAATTGGGCCTTTTAACATCACACAACAGCTGTCGCTAAAAACATCTATTTTGGAGAGGAACATGTTTGAGATTCTTAGTGTGGTATTCAATTGTAGTTATTAATCATGCTGAAGTTAGGTTACTGACCTTAATGGATACGTGTCCAGTTAAGGATAGGAAAAATTTCAAATCAGATTCTTAAAAAATATTGCTTCTAATAAGCTACTGTAAATAACTTATCTTAGGATAATATTTAACAGAGATATCTGGTCAAAGCAAAAGTGTGCCTTACTGTTTTCAATGCCCTTATTTTATTAATATAAAATATTCACTTTGAGAATGTTATAAATATAAACACTATAATTAATAAATCAGTGGTTTATTAATAAATCTTTGGTTCATTAGAATGCAGAGAGACACCCATATCAAAGCTTCACACACACACACACACAAATTTTGTGAAATACTTTGTTTCCTAGGTGAGGGGGATTCCTGAATGAACTTGATTTTCCACAGCAATCAGCTGGAGGTTTGGGGTGCTGCTCATTAAACCTAGTTTGCAATATCTTATTCCAGGAAAGGAATGGTCAGATGGTTAAAAAACCAACAAACTGAATCATGCTGGCTACAGCAGGAAGGTGCAAACAGTTAAAGAGCTGGTGACCCCTGCTTCTCCCTGAGCCGTGTCTCCACGTGGAATCACACACCACACCTTCCAGCCAGGCTGAAAGAGGCACTTAGCGCTTGGGCTGTTTCACTCTCCAGTATAGTCACAGGAATAATGGCGCAGGCATCTTTGTAATTGGTTCACACTGGGAAATCTCACAGCATTAGTGGCCTTGGAATTTTCACCCACCTCCGAGAAGGAGGCTACAGCCAGCACAGAAAGCAGGATGGGAATTCTCCCGTGAACCATTAAATAGGGGAGAAAGTCTCCTGCCACTTGGTAGCCTGATACAGGCTTTATTGTCTGCCCACAGTGTATTTATCAGGTGGGGGGCTTTGTGTTGTGGGCGTTTCTTACCATGTATATATTTAAACTAAAGTTATCGTTGTTTGCAAAAACAACAGCTTGGTGCCAGTTTAAAAATACATGGCCTGTAAAGAGGGCAGCCAGGGATGGGCGGGGGCTTTGAGAGGTGCTCAGGATCCACTGTCTCCATGGCAACAGTGGGGTTTTCCCTAGTGGTGTCTCACATCACTTCAGATTTGTGAAACTGAGCTGTGGATTAGAGGGTTAAAGATCATTTCCTTTTATGTTGCTCCAGCTCTTTTTATTTAAGCCAAACCAACGCATTATTCCTCATTTTGGCATCAGGAACGGTTTCATTGGGACACCCAAACTGCTGGGTTGACCCAGTTTATCCTAATTTATTTGCAAAAGGGAAAAGTATATTTTTAAACAGATGTATTGCCAGGTGTGATGTGTGAAGAGTTGGAAGGGAGGGAGAAAGGGGGCTTGACTTTCTAAAAATAGTGCCTTTGTAGTGACATGACAGTGAGGACAGGATAACCAGCACTTGGGTGGGGGACATCAAACAAGACTGGAACCTCCAGGAAGGTGATCAAGGGAGGCATTTGTCACTATTCTTGCTTCTCTACTAACCAACAAGATCTCCAGGATGGCGTCCTCTCCCAGCATGATTGAATCTCCCAGGTTCCACCCTGAGATCATTATCAAAGAAGCCACTACTAATTTAGTAGAAAATATTTTTTTGTTTTTGTTTTTGTTTTTTGCCTGGGGAGAAAGATGCCCCTGCCCAACTGCTGACTGTAGGTTCTTTGCCTGCTAAGGACTGAATGTTTGTGTCCCTCCAAAACTCAAAATGCTGAAGTCCTTACCCTCAGGGTGATGGTATGAGGACACGGGACCTTTGGAGGTGATGAGAATTAGACATCAAGTGGGAAAAGCCCTGAGTTGGTTCCCTTATGAAAGAGACCCCAGAGAGACCTCTCAACTGTTCTGCTGTGAGATGACACAGGGAGAATGTGCCACCTAAGAACCAGGAAACGTGCCAGACTTCAAAAATGCTGGCACCTAGATCTTGGGCTTCCATTCTCCAGAACCATGAAGAATAATTGTCTACTGTTTATCAGCCACTCAGTTTGTGGTGTTCAATTAAAGCAGCCCAAAGTTACTTCAACACTGTCTTTAGGCAAGTTAAGGCAACAACCATGAGGAACTCCTTTTCCTTTATGAAGTATGAATATAATAAAAAATATGAGTTCAAGCATAGAGAGGCTCGTTCTGTGACATTGGGGACCTTATTTCTCTAGGAATCTTTATTTCTTTATTTCACTCAATGTGACCGAAAGTAGATGTTACTAGCCCAAACGCTTCCAGGGCCAGGCAGGAGATGTGACAAGCTGGCAGGCTGAGATAATTAGGAATGGTGTGGACTGTAGCCAGAAGGCTGCATCCTCCTTAACTAATAGCTGACATTTACTGAGTGCTCACTTTGAGCAAAGCAGTGTTTAAGAATTTTACTAATTTACTCAATTCTTGTCATAAGTCTATAAGGTAGTTACTCTCCCTAGTCTCATTGTAAAGATAAAGAACTTAAGCACAAAGAAGTTAAATGATGTGCAATGTCCCATGGCTCAGAGGTAACAGAATTGGGAGCTGGAACCAGTTGGTTTCTATCCAGTGCCATTCCTGTAGCTCCCTCTTGGAAATGCCACCTGAGAGCAGGGGATCAGCAGAATCCTGGAAGATTTTGAGGAGAACAGATGGGGGTGGGGTGGGATACCAAGAAGGACTCATGTGGCCATACAGAGAACTCAGGGATGTAGGATGTTGGAAATGACATGGAAGTTGAAAAGCTGGCACAAAACTAAGGGGAACATTTGAAGTAGGGATGAAATCTTAGGAATAGTTTCAGGAGCACCAAAGCAGACTTGGGATTGCCCGCGTCTTTACGAAAGGCAGAGGTGGTTTTATTAGCTGTGTTTAGGGTAAGGAATAACAACAACAAAACTTACTAGTTGAGGCATAGTAAGTAAAATCTAAGTTGAGTTAAATTTAACAAAGATGATTTGAGTATAAAATGCTTTTAGAACCAGACAGCATTCTGGACCAAAGTTGGCTCCGAAAACTCCACCCCACCACATGTGCAGGTTATAGTTACAGCCAAAGGAAAGGAGGTGACACACAGAAACAACCTGATTGGCTGACGTCAGCTTTGCCAAATATGGAAATGGTGTGATGAAGTGTGTCCCTTATATGGACATGGTCTGATGAGTTGATAGCCCAGGATTGGCTGCAGTGCAGCTCTCTGTTACAGAACATGTTCTTAATTAGGTTGTAGTTTCTTTACATTCTAAGTTAGGTTGAATTTCGCTAGATGTGGGGGAAGCTTTGGTCCAAATTTTACCAACTCAGATATAGAAACAGACTTAGGCCTTAAATTTATCAACTTAATAAGCATATAGTATGATATTTGAAGATGACTTGCAATCAACAGATGACAGAAAATGGAGCTATTCATCTCCTTTATTACTTGCCTTTCCTAAAACAAAACAACAACAACAACAACATCTAAAACCCTAACCTTCAATCCAGGAATGTTAAAACTCATCTGTTATAAGAAATTAAAACAGAATAGGCAAGAAGATGGACAGCTCTGTGGGCAGCTTAAGGTACAACCTTGGGAGGCTGACAGATTGTGCAGGGGTTCATCTGACATCACTGATACCAGATTGCAAACAAAATTAGAGAGGATTTCAAGAAAGCAGAAGCTGAAAGATATTTGAATTTCTCATGTGCTAGAAATCAACTGGTTTCCCTAAGCCAGGCATAGGAAGGGTGGCAGCCAGTGGAAGCATTTTTCCATGATTCCAAGATAGTTTGGAGAAGTAGAAGCAGGAATGGGGTGTTTTGGGAGAATTGGAAGAGACTGAGGCCAGGCAGCCTTCATGGATATGCAGCCATGGCCAGGAGGATCCCATTCTACAGAGGGCCTCACATTTGAAATTAATGTTTCATCCTTGCATCTGGAAATTCTTAACAATCTTACCCTTGAAGTTGCTTTTTGGGAGAGAAGGTTGTGACAAGGGCATCGAGCTCTAAGCTTCAGCTCATGTGTGCTCTTTCTCCTGCTTCCTGTCCACACTGTGTAGCTTCCTGGACAGTTTCTTCCTGTCCACACTGTGTAGCTTCCTGGACAGTTTCTGCCTGTCCACACTGTGTAGCTTCCTGTACAGTTTCTGCCTGTCCACACTGTGTAGCTTCCTGTACAGTTTCTTCCTGTCCACACTGTGTGGCTTCCTGGACAGTTTCTTCTTCCTATGCCCCACCACCTGGTGAATGCATCCTAGGCATTCCTGGGTTGAGTGGTTGGCCCAGGAGAAGGGAGACTGGCACCTTGGCCACACCAGTTCCATGTTTTCCTTTGCATTGTGCCCATAAAATTCAGTAGTTGCCCTTGGTTGAGGGAAGATGTGGTCTATCCCTTGTAGTAATCAGTTCTGATGACTGATCAGGACTAAATTGTGTACACAGCCAAGGCCACCTGAAGCAAACTGTAAAAGGTACACTGTGAGTCCATTAAGAAACTCTGAATTCAACTTTCATGTTGAAAAACAAGAAAATTGGAAAATCAAGATAGAGGAGTAAAAAAAAAGATGAAAATGGCAATTGTCATGCAGAAATGAAGATACACATTCTATCATTACTAAATTGAACTTGCTGCCATGTGGTTAGAGGAGATTTTTTAAAAATGAAGCATTGATATTTCACATTATCTGTAAAACATGCATGTTTTTGAAAGAAACATTTTTTCCCTGTTGTTGCCCCCACCCTCAGGTTCTGAGTTATTAAGATAAATCTTCCTCTTGATCATTTATAAGGAAAATACTGGATGATGAGGTGAAGCATCTCCTTAACAGCACAGCAACTACAAACACAGTCCTGAGATTATTTTCGGAAACATCCCCAATATTGTCCAAGAGCTAAAGGCAAGTCAGTAGAGCCTCCAATGAGGGCCAGGTACCCACTCACAGGCTGTGGCTGGCTTGCTCTATGCAGTGATCAGAGCTAGACTAAGAGAAGCTCTGAGCTGCAGGTCTTCTGGCAACCCTCCAGGAACACTATTTCTTAAAATTAGGCTTTGAAATGAATTGAAGGAACAAATAAGTTCAGGCTGTGCTCTCAGTAATATTGTGTAAGCATCTAACCAAGAAATGTGATTCATATCCCTTATGAAATACATGTATCTTCCCAGGACTCCAACTTACATGGAGAAACTTCCCCATTTTCATGTGTGTGTGTGAAGGGAGTGAAATTCTGAAGACAGTACTAACAGTTGTCTTAGAGGATAAGTATACACAACAACATGCAAATATTTAATAATCTGCTCCCCCAATTCTACTTTTTAGAGCACAAAGGTAGAGTTTGGGAGTTCGGAAGTTCGGCTAACTGGGTAAAAATCCAGTGTTTCATCCATAAGCAAGTTACCTATCTAATCCTCAGATTCTTCCGCTATTTATAAGATTAGCAACTACATTTTTACAGTTGTGAAAGCAAATGAGATATTACATGTAAAGAATGCAATACTGTGATAAATCAGAACACATAGTTTATGATTCACAGACTCTGTCATATGACTGTGATGATTTACGATGAAGCATCTTAAAATTGTCAATATCAATTGCTCATGGGTACAATAATTTTTTTCCAAATAATCTCCATCACAATCAACTTTTAATCAACTCTTAAGCAGCACAGCTTCCCAGTGAACTTTTGATAAGAATGAGTAAATTGCTAGACGTTCCTCTAATTAACCAGCTGAATTGATCTGCACAGTAGAGTCATTAGATATAGACCAGTTCAATGTTGGGTTTAGGTCATAGGCCAGTTTTTCCTGGCTACTATAGGAAGAGTTTTATCTCTCTAGTTTGGGTGGGGTCAGGGAGAGTTGAGAGGACTTTAGTTCATTCAGAAGGGCTTTTAAATCAAGACAAAAATTAAGAGGCAAGAGGTGCTTTTTTTTTTTTTCTCCATGACCCCAAATCTGCCTAGACACAGTTCCTCTTGTTTTTTTACTCCAATTAAGTATACATATGTATATGTGCAAAGTTGTGTGTGTGTGTGTGTGTGAGAGAGAGAGAGAGAGAGAGAGAGAGAGAGAGAGAGGGAAGTGGGGGGGAGAGGGAGGGAGAGAGAGAGTGTGTTAAGCTTAAATTTTTATGCTTTTTATTGAGTTCCAACAGGTTGGGCAGCTCAACTGATTCATAAATATTTGACAGAAGAAGATTATAACCCAATATGAAGACATGCTGAACATAGCTCCAGATCTGATATGATTGTTTGTTTTATAATTTATGCCTTACTTAGTAAGGTGGTCTGTGTTCCACAGAAATAGAAAATCCTACTTGCTCTGTTGGAACACATGCACTCATTTCTAATGACTATTTTGTTCTAGTCAAGTGAAGCCATAGTTAAGAATTCAGACCTTGAAGTCCCCCCTACCTATGTTACAATCACGGTCTGAGAGATCCCTAGCTGTGATGTTCTGGAGAGTATGCTTAAACATTCTGAAGTTGAATTTTTCTCATCTATATATGAGTATAATAGTACCTGTCTCTCAGTTTTAGTTGGGCAGATTAAATAATCTATAAGTGTACACAGCATTTAGCAAGCTTAGCATATATGCAGCATTCAAATATGAGAGCTGTGACTGTTATATTTTCATCCCTGATTTATGGCTACAAGTGAATAACCTGAGAAATGTGAACTATAACTGAACCACTGAGAAGTGACTGTCTGATGTGCTCCTTCATAGTACAGTTATCACTGCACCAAATCACCTTCACCAACCAACACTGAAATGACATTGGGGCATGAAAACATACCCGTATATAGGAAGTGTTATTATTTTTATTGCCCCCATGTCTATTATGATTCAGCCTAACTGGGAAACCTGCTTTCAGGACTTTGATTTTCTTTTTAAAATTGGAACAAAAGTCAATACAGACATTAATCCTACACCAAAAGGTTATATTATTTTAAATAGATACAAAGAGGTAGATGATTCTGTGAAGAGAATTTCCTCTAGAAGCCAGTAATTTGTTCTTACCTACTGTTATTGTCAGGCAATATAGACATTCTGTGCATTAAACATCATAACGGTCAGTGACAAAATTGTCTAGAATGTGCAAGGAGCCTGTAAATGATGGTGTTAATAGAACTGGAAAAGAAAGGGCTCAGTGTGAGTGAAGGACAATGAATCAAATGAAGGGACTCTCAGTGGTATTGAGGTTTAAATTTGTACATCTGCAATGATGAAGTCACCTAATTACCAAAATGTCTACCTGTGAAATAACTTTGCAATTGTGAATCTGATACAATCTAACCTCTATCCCCAACTTTTCTTACCAGAACAATAGTTTACAAAACAATCCTTGATAGTATAGGCTTTCTTGGAAACACAATCATCACATTGTAGCCAAACAGAGTGTAACTATGTTATTTTGAAAACTGAACATGGCTTCTAAGAATATGGTGTGAAGGACTGGTTATAAATAAATTTCAAGAACTAATTTTTCTTAGCTGCTTTTCTTCTTGAAAAACTATTTTCAGCTCCAAAATTCATAAAGAGGCATGACTGCGGTGGAATTAAAGAATATTTTATAGTTGGTCAGTGCTTTTATGGAAAGCATCTCATTTGGTCTCATAACAATGGGATCTGTCTGACATCATCAAAACAGGTATCATTATCCTCATTTTCATTGAGTAAATTAGAGCTTGGAGAAGTGGAGTGACTCACCTGAGGTCATCTCCTTCTGAGCCCTGTGCCCCCACCTCTTTGACTCTTCTCTCACCAAACCTGTTAGTGTTAGCTTTTTACTTGCGTGTATTTACATAGGACTAATCTTTCTGGTCAGTCCTACTGTCCTTTTTCTTGTCTAGGAATAGGGTACCTTTCAGAACACTTCTATCACAGAAGATATAATAGCATAAGTTTATTATGAATTCTCTACCTCATAAAATAATCTATCCTGAAGCTCAGAGATTTCAAGATTCCAACCTATATCCCAAAACATGAGGATAAAGCAATAGATTAGCATTACCATCTCTGTTCCTGTTAAACACTGAAACACTGGTCTTAAAATACTATGTCCAAGGAATCAAAATTCCTCTGCATTATAATAATCAAGGCATTCAGCTGGCTGACCCGTGGTTCTGAGTGGTCCCAGTTCTCATGCCCTTTTTTCTCTCTGCCACTATCAGGACTTCATTAAACAACTGCATTGAGTGGGAATTTTTGAGTTTCTTGTTAGAAGTACTTGAACTTCTGTTCAAGTACCCAAATACCACTGGATTTGACAATGCTCTCAACTTTGAATGATTAACATCATATTCTGTTTTGTTAAATAACAATATATACTAAGTATTTCACCCTAGGATTTATCAGGGTATTTTCCAGTGAAAATACATTTTCAAGCCATGACAGAGAAGGCTCTGGATGAAAGTACACTCATGATTCTGACTCATGTGGCTTTTCCAGGTGGAGGAAGTGGTAAAGGGTGAATTGCGGTTTGGTTGTTCTCAATGTAGCCTTGGAAATTCCAAATGGGCAATCACAGCCGAGAAAGTGGTTTCTTTTCTTTTTAGGAGCAGCGACATTTCCTTAAGAAAGTGACTTTATCATGGTATTCCATGGGGGAAACAAATAAACTGTCTCAAAATAAGTCTCATATGCTTTGCAGTACAAAAGTAAAATTATGCTGGGCTCATACATGAGTCATCTCTCTGGTCTGGCTTTCTTTTCTTTCCTTCTTTAGCAACTGAAGCCTGAGGGAAACTGTTGGGGGAGGTGGGAAAAATGGAAAGAGTGGAAGAAAGAATGAACATCGTGATGAGAGAAAGGGAGACCAAGGGAATTCCAAGTGCAAAGGAGCCCTGAGACCTGGAGCGAGTGAGTTAGTATCCCGAAGCCTGGCTTACAGAGCTGTTTTAGACCTTGCCACTGAGGTAATGCTCAGTAAGTGTGGCTATTCTTAGCTGGGCTGTTACAATCAGGAAAAATGTTCAACCTGGGTGTAGAGCATCACAGTTAAAAGAAACACTCCTTAAGACATTGCCAATTGCTCCTGAATAAAATGACAGTATAGATGTGACTCATTTATGAATCCACACAAATAAATCTGTTTGGATTAAAAACAAGCTGAGCCACATTCACTATCGGATATTTTGGGAAGTCAGCAGGGAGTTTGCCTAAGAAACCGTTCACACCCACTGAGCAGAAAGGCAGCTACATCTAACAGAGGCCGTAAGTCAATTTTTATAGGGCAAATGCAGAAGAAAGCAAGCAAGGAAGGGAAGAAAGCAGAGAGCACCCTTACCTTTCTGAAAATCAGGGAGAAATGAGAGAAAGATAAAAAAATAAAACAAAACAACAACAAAAACAAGTCAAATGCTAGAATTGATAATCCTTGGCTTGGACCCAGGATAGAAACAGAAGTTAAAAGTACTTATCTCCCTTCATCTCCACACATGCACAGGGGTTGGAAGCAATTATCTCATTGTTAGAAGACAGATAGTAAGACACTAACTAAATGGAGTATTTGGGGAAGAAATTATTCTGCATGGCTAAATAATTAGGCAAGGGTAAAAGCCTTTAAACATCATCATTAAACACACTTGAAAAAATGTAATTGACACATAATGTTTGTAAATATTTATTATGGGGTACAGCGTGATAATTTGATACACAAAAATAAAGAAGCACTTCTATCTCCTCAAACAATTATCATTTTTATGTGTTGGGGAAGCTTCAAATTCTTCAAGTTATTTTGAAATATATAATAAATTATTGTAGACTCCGGTTATTTTGAAATACACAATAGATGGTTGCAGACTGTATTGTTCCATATATCATTAGAGATGATTCCTCTTACCTAATTGTGTTTTGGTAACTGTTATCCCTGACCCCAGCCTCCTTGCCTGTAGTGACCACTCGTCTCTGCTTCAATGAACTCAGCATTTTTACTTCCCACAAACAAGTAACAAAAGTGAGGCATGTGTCTTTCTTGTCTGGCTTATTTCATCCAACACAATGTCCTCTAATTTAACCTGTATTGCTGTAAATGACAGGATTTAATTCTTTTTGTGGCTGCATACTATTCCAGTGTGTGTGTGTGTATGTGAGTACGCATCCATCATTGAACACCTTGGTTGATTCTGTATCTTGGCTATTATTGAATAGTGCAACAATAAACAGGGAAAAGTAGTCATCTATTTTACATGCTTTAATTTCCCTTGGGTATATACTCAGCAGTGGGAATGCTGGTTCATATGGTGGAGTCTTTTTTTTTTAGAAAACATCATTCTGCTTTCTATAATAGTTGTACTGATACACATTCCCACCACCACAGTGTCAGAGTTCTCCTCCTTCACATCTTCATCAGTAGTTGTTATTTTTTGCTTTTTTCTTAATAGCCACTTTAAGTGGCTAGAGATACTTTATTGTGCTATTGATTTGCATTTCCCTGATGATCAGTGAGTGACCTTAAGTATTTTTTCATATCCTTGTTGAATGTCTTTTTCTGAAGCATTTACTCAGATAATTTGCCCATCTGTAATTAGATTTTTTTTTTCAATTGAAAATTAACAATTTAAGTTTCTATTGAATGTTAATCCCCTTGTGGATGCATAGCTTTCATATATTTTCTGCACCAAAAAATAAAAAATAAAAAATCATCAGAACAGATAAACAACTTCTTTAAACTTACAAGGTATAAAATCAACATACAAAAAACAGTAGCATTTTACATACCAATAAACAAACTTGCAGAAAAAGAAATCAAAAAAGCAATCTCACTCAATATAACCTTAAAAAAATAAAAGACCTTGGAATAAATTTAACAAAGGAAGTGAAAGATCTCTATAAGAAAAACTAAGAGGGGCTGGGATTGTAGCTCAGCGGCAGAGCGCTTGCCTCGCATGAGTGAGGCCCTGGGTTCGATCCTCAGCACCACATACAAAGCAATAAAATAAAGACATTATGTCCATCTACAGCTAAGGAAAAAATATTAAAAAAAAAAGAGAAAAACTAAGAAACATGGATAAAAAGACACACACATAACACTAGTGGAAAGAAATCCCACAAACAATGGTTGAAGAACTGAGAGTGTACAAATTTCCTTACAACCCAAAGTGACCTACAGATTCAATTCAATCCCCTTAAAAGCACATGATATTCTCTACTGAAACAGAAAAAGTCCTAAATTCACAAGAAACTATAGAACGCCCAGAAGAGACAAAACAAACTTGAGCAAAAAGAATAAGACTGGAAGGATCCAAATATATTACAAAGCCCTGGCAACTAAAGCAGCATGGTTCTGGCATGAAAACTGATGGATAAACCAACAAAATAGGATAAAGCCCAGGACCTAATCCATGTACTTTTGGCAAACAGATGTTCAACAAAGAGGCCGTGGACATACCCTACAGAAGGGATTTTCTCTTCAATAACTAGTATTGGGAAAATTGGACATAGATATGCAAAAAAATATGTACAATAGATCCCTATTTCTCACCATATACATAAAAAAAATCAGTGAATCAATTCCAAATGGTGTGAAGATCTAGATGTCTGACCTGAAAGGATGCAACTACTGGAAGAAAATGCTAACAACATTTGAAGAAAATAGTATAAACAATGATATATATTTTACAAAACCCCAAAAACACAGGCAACAAAAACAAAAGTAGAATAATGAGAATATACCAAACTAAAAATCTTCTGCATAGCAAAGGAAACAACAGAGTGCAGAGGCAACCTGCAGATTGTGATAAAGCATTTAATGATAATATCTGCATAAAATGCTTCTTTTATATCTTTCTAGTTTTTTTCTGATTATAAAAGCAGGATGTGATCAACACAGTTAAAGTGGATTTGTGTAGTGTAGTATAATAAGGTAAACAAAAGAGCAACTCTCCATTCCATAATCCAGAAATAGCCACCCTTCATTTTGTCTCCCAAGTTGATAAAGAGCATTGTGAACATTGTTCCCAGATTCAGTGGACACCATGCTTGGGAGAGGACAGAGGCCCGTGCCTTCCTTTCAGCCCAATGAGGATGCAGATGATAAATAGTATTAAGACTTGTAATGAGTGTTGGAAGACCATACCCTTGGTGCCAAGTTGGAGAACAAAGGGCAGAGGATGGATCCACTCCTGCAAAGAACAGTCTGTGAGAGTCTTTGTAGGAGAAGCATCTCAGTTGAGGCTCACGAGTGAGAGAAGAAGGAACAGTCTCTTCAATAAATGGTACTGGGAAAATTTTATACCGTGGGGGCAGCTCCCACCAGGGAGTTACATTGACTCCATCCAGATAACTCCAGACTATCTTCCTGAAGGATAAAGACAATAGGCCCAGGGAACTCCCCTCACTCTTCTCCTCCCTGTCCTCCTTCCCTGTCCTCAATGAGCCTCACCAAAACTTATGACCTGGCCCTGCTAAAACCCTAAAAAACCCAGCCTGCCTCCATCTTCCCCTCCAAAATGTGTACCTCCATTATTGAATAAAGCGTCGCTGGTCCACTCAGGTCTGCCTCCACTTTCTTTTTCTTTTTGTATTCTCTTTCATGGGCTTTCACTTCTCATTTTAGGACCCTTAATTTAGTCTGCAAAGGTCTGTTATATAAAAAATAAAAATTATAGAGGGCCTTCCCCACTCTGTCTCCCAGACTAAGTTTCTATTCTAGGCCCCAACAGACCAGGATAAAAACAAAACTGGAATCATTCTTTTTCAAGTTCCAGCCACCAAGATGAAACTCAGTTGTTTATCTACCTTTTTGTGAAATCAGGATTAGACAGGGAACCAACTTTCCCTGGCAGGTCAGTTTCACTCTGCTTTAGAATGAGATTTCCTCTGCCTTAATCTCTTCACAGAAATGGTGATCTGAAGTAATCTGGTGGTAACTCATCAGTTATTTTTCTATTGTTCTGTCTCCTGGCTCCTGCCTTACAAGGAAGTAACTTTGAAATGACCAATCCAATTTTTGTTTGGACTTTGTTTTCTTCAGCTCTTTTCTGTCTGCAAAGTCAAATTTCTCTGTTTGACTCATTGGGACGCATACTCTATTTTAAGAAATGAAATGTTTCCTGATTGTAGAATTGAAAATAAAGTCAACTAAGATCATTATATTAAATTGTTGTAATTTGATCCTTTTTTCCATATTAAAAAAAATTCACAGGTTCTGGGGATTAGGAAATGGAATATTATGAATAATGTTTTACAATAAATTAGAAATTTTAGATGACATGAACATTTAAATCCCTGGAAAAGAATATTTGTAGAACTAAAATCAAAAATAAAATATCTTCATGATCCTATTTCTATGACTGAAATTGAATCTGTAATTTAAAACACTATCAATAAGTAAATTCATGTCCCAGAGGACAGCAGCATCAAATAACCCCAAACACTTGAGGACCAACTACACTAATATGACACAAACTTAACCAGAAAACAGAAAAAGAAGAGCATTTCCTGACTCTTTTTTATGGGGCCATCTTGACCTCAGTAGCAAAACTTAA
This sequence comes from Xerus rutilus, assembly GCA_028644305.1. Lineage (NCBI taxonomy): Eukaryota > Metazoa > Chordata > Mammalia > Rodentia > Sciuridae > Xerus > Xerus rutilus. The sequence goes on from CM053410.1 coordinate 8,315,521, forward strand.
CAGAGACATTATAAGATAGGAAAAATACAGGCAAATCATACTCAGATACATAAACAAAAATTTTAGAAAAATTAGTAAGAAACTAAACCAGTAGCATATAACAAAAATAATATATTACAACCAGGTTGGGTTTATTCCACATATATATGTTTAAGATTTCAAATTCAAGCAAGGAGATTTATCGTATTAGCTAATTAAAAATCACACTATAAAACATGCATCTGGTATTTTATTGTGTTTGTGTAAACACTCACAATAAAACTCTAAGCAAACTATAAATAAAGGGAGATTTCTGTTATTTAATAAAAAGTTTTTACAAGAAAATGTCATACTGGATAATAAAACTTTGAAAGCTGTCTCCTTCAGAATGGGAACAAGACAATGATGTTTTCTACAATGATTTCTATTCATTAAATATACTAGAGGTCAGAACTCAATAGAATCAGGCACACAAAAGAAATAAAAGTTACAAGAACCAGAAAGAAAGTAAGAAAACTCTTATTTTGGATAGGCGGATTCTTCCTATTATGTAGGAAGAAATTCCAATCTTTACACTATATAGATAAACAATTACAATAAGTAAGCAAATTTAACAAGGTTACCGATTAAACACCAACACAAGAAATCAAGTACTTCCTATATACTTTAACAGACTGCTGGAAAATTATATTTAAAATGATAATATTTACATTAACATATAAAATCAGTTTTCTTAGAATAACTGAAACATATGTTAAGAGGCTTTTACACAGAAAACTTCAAACATTATTGAGATATTTGACTTGAGAAAATAGATGGGTAGACTTTGTCAAGATATTCATATAAGAATCAATATGGTAGATAAGTAAGTTTTCTTAAAGTCAATGTAACTTCTTGCCTCATTCGAGCTACCACATTCTAGAAATTGAAAAGTTCATTGTAAAATATATACGTTAATGAGGAAGATCAAGAATAGTGACAAATTCAGCTGGGCGCAGTGGTGCAAGCCTGTGATCCCAGCACTTAGGGAGGCTGAGACAGGAGAATCGCGAGTTCAAAGCCAGCCTCAGCAATGGCAAGGCACTAAACAACTCAGTGAGACCCTGTCTCTACATAAAAAACAAAAATAGGGCTGGGGATGTGGCTCAGTGGTCCAGTGCCCCTGAGTTCAATCTCCAGTCCCCCCAAAAAAGAACAGTGACAAATTCAAAATTAAAATAAAACCTGGAGTACTTTAGCTTTTAGATCTAAAATCTTATTATAAATCCATGACAATCAAAATAATGTGGCACTGATTAGTTCAAAAATAAACAAATCATTGTTATAGAACAGAAAATCCAGAAGCAAACCCAGCTTCATGCATTCACAGAATTTGTGGAGTAAAAGGACAGCAAAATATTCTTTGTGTTGAGGGGATGTAATTTTTCTTCTAAGTGTGGATTGCATCAACTATATATTTGTATAGGAAAAAAACATTGTGATCTCTATCTCAGATGATAAACTCATTTCAGATGTATTGTGAATATAAATGAGAAAGATCAACAAACAAATCTTCTAAATGCTGTCATACAAAAATATCACCATGATCTTGGAGAAGTCAGAGATTTCCAAAACATTAAACACACTTGCACACATGCCATCTAAGTTGCTGAATGATCAGCATTAGGGATTATCTGAATATAGAAATTCAAAGGACAGCAAAGAAATGTTGAGATAGCACTATGTCCTTGCCATGCTGAGGAAAAAAAAAACCAAATTAGAAAAAGTAAAGTAAACCAAACATCTGACAATTCAAGTGCTGTAAAAAGATGCCCATCAATGCTGGTGGGAGCTACTTTGGTCGAGTTACTTTGTGAAACTATTTGGTAGTATCTACATGAACTGAGCAAATAGTTCTCTCCTGTGTATATACCCATGAGAAAATAATGCAAATATCCACTGAAAACTATTTATGAAAATATGTATAGTAGCATTATTCTTAATAGCCCCAAACTGGTAATAGTTTTAATATCCATTAACAGTATAATGTTAAATTGTATGATATTCACATGATGGAATATGTATACTAATGAAAAAAATTTTAGGCTATAGACCCATCAGACATGTTGCTAAGAAGGTACACACTGTTTAATATTGAATGATTCCCTTTACAACAAGTATAAAAACTGGCAAAGGATTATGTGGACTCATCTTGAGAACTAATATGCTGTAATGGTTTTTAATAGAGGTTTTGGATTTCTTAGTAAGGTTGTATGTACACACGAACCAAGTGCTTTAATGTAGCTACAAGGCTGTCAGCAGGAGTTGAGAAAGTTGGAGGACTGATTGATTCTTTAGCTTACTTTAAGATTAGATATAAGTGTCCCAAGATTAAAAAAAATAACATTAATAGCACAGACTCAAATTCCCAGAAGCTGCTGTGACTTGGGATTCAGAAGACAAACAGGATTCAAAATCCCGACCCTAGCTTTTGACTGGTGATCCTTACTCAACCCTGTAAAGCCTCATTGTTGTTCCAGGGCATGTCCCAAGGTTGTTGAAATAACATGTACTACAAGAGGTATTTGCTGGAAAGAGGACATGTAAATTATGAATAGAATTTTGCTGATAACATTTAATATGTTGGTTCCACACTCCTTTACCAACAGGCCTCTGAGCCTGCTCTGAAGTCCTTAAATGGAAATCACCCTTTGTTCCCTTAGGGATGCACAAAACCACAGTTCCCATAGCAACACTGCCACGTGATGTCAGAAATCAGGGTTAGGCCTTGAAGGATAAAGCAAAAAGTGAGTGTTGGCCAGCTAGCATGGAAGCTTCCTGACTAGACAGTGCTGTGCTTCCGTAACAGAAGGAAGTGCTCCACGGGTGTGCACATGTTGTATAATTCTTGTTATGCTTGAGAACTGTAAATAATCTGTTTTTTAAAAAGCGTGCAATTTTGAGAAGTCAGTATTTTGGTGTGTCAGATCACTTAGAAAATCAAGTTCCTTTTGCCTTCATTAATGTCTAGTTTTGGAAATCAAAGGTGAAAGAATTTATTTGTCCAAATCCTTAAAATACTGAGACTTTTGCCTTTGATAGGGGTAGGTAATGTTCAAGAGAGATGGGGAGGTACAGGATGGTTTTGTAAAGATCTAAATCATATGAATGAGCATAGTTTTTCATGACGCTCAGTTTTTTTATGTTTTTAAGAATTCAAAAATAAATATTATATGAATATACATGAGTTTGTTTTAAAGATAAAAGGTTTTATGAAAATTCTGAGTTGCTGAGTAGAGATTGGTGTTTCCATGGAGAGCAGTCAGAGTTCTCATTGGGAGACTCCACTTGGGCTCTTGTAGAGTTATGCTGTAATGGAAAGTGTAATGTGGGTTACTCACCATTAACCTGAGGAACGGACTCTGTGTTCGATTTTTCTCTTTTAAAAAAATAGATTTTATAGAGAAAATGTGATTTTGATTTAGAGAGAATTTTTAATCTGGAAGAGATTGAAATGGCTCTCAAATTTACAGATTCTTCAGTTAACCTGCTGTGAAAGTCATGACTTTAACCTACAAAAAAGAAGACAAACTTCATACTTGGTAACATATTGTGTCTTAATAGTACTATTTTGTTTGTGAAATATATTTGTTATCCAGAACAAATGAAATACTTCAGTGTATTTTGTTTATTAATGCTATTTATGCAAGATCTCTAAAATGACAAAATTTACATATACACACATGCATGTATACATGTGTATATTTTATACATATGCATCAATGGTATAATAATAGTTTATTATTCCCATGATACATAAAACCAATAATACAGACAGCTCAACTTCACAACCTATGATAAAGTATATTTCAAGCTATATGAGACAAAAAATGTTTAAATAATATATTCATATTTTATATTTTAAAATGCCTTGTACCATCTGCTCACTCTTACCAAAAATGTGACATGCGTGTACTCCAGAGATAAGATAAATGTGTCACAATAAGAGGAATAGCTATGCTGATAGAGTGCTCATATTATTTCAGGCATTGGATTGGGTGTTTCGACTCATTCTCTAATCTTCATAGCAACCTTAAGAGTGAAAGCTTTTATTCCCAATTTATTGGAGTATTGATAGGCGCAGCCCCTGACTGGAATAATAAACTGTTCTGGGTGTCAACATAGGTTTTGTTGGACATTGAAATAAAATTTCAAAAAATCTCTCCAAACGCTGCCTCTGGGATTAATGGATGTCAAACACCTTAGGGACTGAGAGCTTGCTGTGCTGTATCTACTCTATCACTGGAGAAGGTGGTGATCATGTGACCAAGAGAAGCACTTGCCTTAAACTATAGACACCACTCACCGAGCCAGCTATTGGTGATCAGAAAGGGAACAAGAACATGCTCAAGGTGAAATTTAATCATTACCCATTGTCTCTCAGGTGATATGACCTCCAAGCATAATAGTGAATCCCCCCACTAAGGGCCAAGAATTGCCTTGGAAAATGTTATTTTGACCTTTCTTCCACTGTTGCCATGGAGTTATGTTTCCTGCCTCTTGGTGGAAGGTCAATCACTGTATTTAAATGGAGTGAACATTGAAGATATATAATGCATACAGTCTACTATTATTTCTTTGCAGGAGGTTTATTACAGGGTTTGGTATGCAATCTAAATTAGATGTCTGAAGAAAAATAATGCTTTTAAGTTTAGGGCATTTAATAAGATTCTTTGAGTGAGATTCTCTCTTTAAAATTCCATGAATTTCCTGATAGCCTTTGAAGTCGTTTTTGTCTGAAACAAGTCTTATTTTCTCCCTTCTTTAAGAAAATCTTATCTTTTAACCATCTCCTACAAAATAACTTTCTTTTATGTGTATGTGAAGATAGATGCAATTATTTTATAATAAGTCCATCATTGTAAACAGCCCTATAATTTTTGGACTTTCAGATGTCATTATCATAAACACAAATCAGTGATTATTTGGCTCCTGTTTGGCTTTGAAATGGCACTTAGCATCTGTGGGGCTCACTAACCTCTATCAGACCGGATTACCTTTGTCAGTAAATTTAGCTAGCATGTTACTTTGGGTTTTATACTATAATTATTCAAATTCCTTTTTTGTGCGTGAGGGGGTGGGGGTACTGGGGATTGAACTCAGGGGTACTTGACCACTGAGCCATATCCCAGCCCTATTTTGTATTTTATTTAAAGACAGTGTCTCACTGAGTTGCTTAGAGCCTCTCTGGCTTTGAACTCATGATCCTCCTGCCTCTACTCCCAAGCCCCTGGAACTGTAGGCAAGCACCACTGTGCCCAGCCTCACATTCTTGATTCTGCTGATACATACAAACAGCTCACTTTGAAAATGAAAGCTGTCATTTTACTTTATTGGAAAGTGGGTGGAAGGAAAGACATTATTTCACTAAGGGCACTTGTTCAAGCAGACTGAAGATTGCTGAGGAATTGTGCCTTACTGCATCAGTTGTCATTTTCCTTTACAGTAAGATCTTTAAAGATGGAAGTTCATTAGATTATATTTAAAGCTGAGGGACCCTATAGATCATTTTGCTGCATACTCCGAGTTCTAGAGAGATAGTTAATGATCTTGACTTAGCAGTAGATGTGACTAGGGCTCTAGCCATTTGTGTGGCTTCTCCTCACATCCTCCATAACTGTAAGCTGACTGAAGACCAGCAGAGATGCATTCTAGAATATGTGTAATGGATTGCAGAGATGTGAGGTGAGTTCACAGAGGTGCAGTCTTGTGGGCATAACTCCAATTTTTCTAGCTTTTATAGTTTCCCTCCTAAAATGTGAAAATCTTTTCTCAAGTTCTTTGGAGATGCACAAAATTTATTTGCTATCAATTAAAATACTGGATGAAGTTATGAATTCAGTTTCCAGTTTGGTTCTAATGTATATTCTTTTGTTTCTGTATCTGTTCCTACAGATATGAATTGGAAGATGATGTGCTTTTTTTTAAAAAAAATATTTTTTAGATGTTAATGGACCTTTATTTAATTTATTTATTTATATGTGGTGCTGAGAATTGAAACCAGTGCCTCACTCATGCCAGGCAAGCACTCCACCACTGAGCGACAACCCCAGCCCTGATGTTCTTCTTAACTTATGTGAAGTCTGATTTTCAGACCCATGTGAAATTGAAGCAACATGCTGTTGCCGTTGGGCTCATTTGCCCAGGACAGTTTGAAGTCCCATTTTCCTTCTGATGAACTTTATGCTTAATGCCTGGACATGCACTTTGTCACTCTAAGGAAATCCTCAAACCTCCAGAAATAATTTTTAAACAACAGGGTCTCTACAACTGTTGGTTTTCCAGGAAACTTCACCTTGGCTGCCTCCAGACCTTGATGGTGGAACTTGACCTAAGAACAGAAAGTTTCTCAGCCTTTCTAGCATCTGAGAACTTCATAGACTACCCTGCTTTACTCCTGGAGTTGGTCCCATAGCTGATCTTTGGAGTGTCTCCTAACTTGGACTCAAATAATGCTACTTGACCATTGAAGAAGCAGGAGGTGGGCCAATGTAGGGTAGGTGTAATATTGCTTTCCACATACATTATTTTTGATTTTGCATCATAACTTCATAGGAATAATCACAAAATAATTGTGTGTGGCTCTGGATAGTAGGATAGAGACTTTTCTTTAAAAGTGTGTAGGAGTACAAACTGAACGGCAAGCTGGTAAGCAAAAGCTCCCTCATTTCTAGGTTCTGCAAGGTGCATAATTTCAAGCTCTGCAGAGCAGGGAGCTGGAATTAGACAGGATAACAATGTGTTTTTTTTCTAATGGTACAATTCTCTATAGTAGCTTTTCTGAGAATACGAAGTGAAAACTTAATAGCTTAAGATAATACATTTATTTTCTAGTAATTTCTGGGGTTAACACATCCAGGCACAGCATAGCTCGATTTTCTGTCTCAGGGTCTCACAGGTTCACAGTCATCTCAAGGTCTCCTGGGAGGATTCACTTTGGACCTTGTTGGCAGGACCCTTCCTGGTGAGTTGTTGGCTGATCTTCAGTTCCTCAGCAACTGTTAGCTGGTGGCCTTCCCTGGCCCTTACCATGTGGGCCATCTTGGTGGAACATCCAACACTGTCAGCTAGTATCAAGCAGCAAAAGAGGACAATTGATCTCCATATCTTCTCAGATGAATTTAACTGGTGTGTATTTATTTTTGCTGATAAATTTAAAATGATTTATTTATTCCTATTGTGTCTGTTATTATTATTCCTTTTCTTGCTTTTTGTTATTTCGATGAAGTTGCCTTTATTCCCTAATATGTTAGTCTGCTTTTCATCACTATGACCAAAATACATGACCAGAACCCCTTAGAGGAGGAAAAGTTTATTCTGACTCACACTTTCACAGTCTCAGTCCAGTCAGTCAATTCCATTACTCTGGGCCCAAGGTGAGGCAGCATAACAGGGCAGAAGAGTGTGGCAGAAGAAAGCTACTCAGCTTATGCCAGCCAGAAAGCACAGAGAGGGGAGGGGCCTGACAGAGATGAACCCTTACAAGGCCTACCCCCAATGACTCACCTGCCACAGCCACACCTCACCTACCTTAGGTTACCACCCAGTTAGCCTATTCAAACTAGTATGGATTGATTAGTTACAGATCTCATAATATGGTCATTTCACCTCTAAATATTCCTGAATTAATAGGAGTTTATAGCATATGCCTCATATCCACACCATAACCTCTACTTTTGCCCTTCTCTTTAGTGACTTGATTATAGATTATTCTTCAAATGGTATATATACATACACACACACATACATCTATATATCTCTATTGATCTATCTATCTATATATGACAATATTTTGTTTTTGCTGTTTTTGTTTTCAGCGTGAAGCAAATTGGGACTCTTTTTTATTTTGAAACAATATAAGGACTTTAGCACATTTTAATTACCAAAAGCCTTTTTTCTCCAACTTTCTTTTTACCACTGTCCACATGAACATGAAGATAAGCAGAACACAGTAGTGTGGCCAGTAGATTAATGGTCTCTCCAAAATGTCCCAATTCTAATCTCCAGAACCTCTAACAAAAGGAACTTTGCAGATGTGATTAAGGATTTTGAGTCACAGAGATTATCCTGGATTATTGGGTGTGTCCAATTTAATCAAAGGGTTCCTATAAGAAGGAGGTGGAAGGATCAGGGTCTAAAAAAGGTGAGGCGATGAGAGAAGATGAGGTGCTTTTTGAAGATGGAGGAAGGGATCATGAGCCAAAGGATTTAAGTGCCCTCTGGAAGCTGGAAAGTGAAGAAATTTCCCTTAGAGTTCCAGAGAGAAGGAGGTCTTGCTGATACTTGAGTTCTTCCCAGTAAAATTCATTTTGGATCTCTACCCTTATGAACTGTAAAATAATAAATTTGTGTTATATTAACCCATGCCTTTAGAATTTCTTATAGCAGCCTTAGTAGGGCTTTTGACTACCCTTTTGGAAGTAGGGTGCTGGTGTAACAAATACCTAAACATGTGGGCATGGCTTGGGAACTGGGTAATATGCAAAGACTGAAAGACTGTTGAGCAGCATGATAGAAGAAACTAGTGTTAAAGGCTCTGCTGGTGAAGCTCAGAAAGAAGGCAGAGAAAATATGTCACCTTAGAGAATACCCGAATCATTAAAACCAGACTGTTGGCACAAATGTGCATGTTAAAGTGCTTCAGTTGACAGCTTGAAGAAAAATAAGGAACATGTCCATCAAAGCTGGAATAAAGGGGATCCTTGCTTTATGCTAGCAGAAAGTTTAGCTGATTTGTGCCCTATAATTGTGTAGAAAGGCAGGACTTATAAGCAATGAACTTGGTTACATAGTACTGAAAGTGTCAATTGGCTTCTTGTAGAAGATTATACTAAAATATGAGAAAAGAGAGATAAATTGAAGAAATAACTGCTAAGCAGAATGGAAAAAGAACTTAATGATTTTGGAAGGTCTTAGCCTATGCAGATGGCTGAAGATATTAATTAAGAGTGTTATTATCAGGAAAGCATGTTCTGGAGAAAAAGCCATGATGTGGAATGTCCAGACAACCTTTTGTTTTTTCCTTAGAAGGGTCAAAAAAATTGAAGTATAAACTCATACAGATTAGAAACTTGGCTCATGGACCTTTTCAGCCAACATAGCAGAAGCTAGAAATGGAGATGGGGCACTCAGGGAAGACCTATGGACAAAGTTTTTATCCAAAGATGTGAATTTCTATGACATATATAGGAGACCCACATAGCTTTGAGATTGTTACATGAGCAGAAACACTGTCAACTTAGAATAAAAACAATGAGAGGATGAAATCAACAAAAACTGTCAGACTCCAAAAACTGTACGAGCCAGAAAAAGGTTGATAAAAGTATTCATCGGCAAGCATGTGCTACCCTTCATGAAAATGGAAAATCACCTAGGCAGGTAAAGCTCTGGGCACATGGAAGTGGAGAGACTCAAGTCACAGAAGATTATTCTCAGGTCTTGAAATCTAATGCAATTTGCTCAGTTGGGTTTTGAAATTTCTTAGAACTAGTGAAGTCTCCTTTTTTTCTTTATTTGCTCCTCTCTTTTTTAAAGGGTAATATCTATAACTGTCACCCTATACCCATCCCACCATTGCATTTTGGGAGTCAAGAGCTTGTTCTTTGAGTTTCTGAGGATGACAGGGAAGAGTTTTGATCCAGATTCTTACCTATACCTGACTGCAATTATTTAAATGATGGGATTTGGAACTTTTTAAAAAAAATTTGTTCTAATTTGTTGTGATTTGGAATTTTTAAAATGAGGAGATTTGTATGTAATTTTGGACTTGATGCTGTAATGTGTTGAGACTTTGGGTAATTTTGGGATGGTGTAGATGTTCTCATTATGTGATGGGTTTGAATCTTTGTGGACCAGAGGTTGGACCATGGCTGAATAGTGATCCCATAAACATATCCATGTCCTAATTTCTTGAATTTGTGAATATGTTACTTTATATAACAAGAGAAACTTTGCAGTCATATTTAAATTAAGAATCTTGAAGTAGGATGATCATGTGGATTTTCCCAGTGAGCCCAATGTAATTATAAGGACCCTTGTAATTGGAAGAAGTAGGAGAAAGAGGAAGGCGGAGATGTCACCATGAGAGAGACTTGGCTGGCATTGCTACCGCCTTTGAAGAGAGAGGAATAGGGGCAAGAGTTGAGGACTGTAGATGGCCTTCAGGAACCATAAAAGGCCAAGAAATGGATTTGTCCCTGGAGCCTCCAGAAAGAAATGCACATTGCCGACTTCTGGATATTAGCTTAGTGGTATCCATTTTATACTTCTGACTTCTAGAACTGTAACATAATAAATTTGTGTTGTTGTAAGCAATTGAGTTTTTGTTATATCAGAAATAGGAAATGAATAGCAGGTTATTAAAGCACAGCTGTTAATAATCTTCAATGTTATTTGGGCACAAAACTGTTCTTGCTCCTTCATTATTTTGCAAAAACAGGTCTTTTGAGTGCTAAATGTTATAAATATGAATCAATTCCTCTTAATGAATGATTTTAAAACAAATATTAAAAAGGATTTTGGGTAAGTTGGTAGCAGCCAGGAGCAGCTGTTTTTCACATAACACTGATGGGGAAAGGAGGCCTCTTGCAGGTCAGTGTTGAGCTGTGCAGGGCACTGGTACCAGGTGCATCTCTCAATATAAGCTCAAGGACTGCTAGACGTGCAGAACCAGGAGATAAAAAGGTGAATGCAGGAGGGATCAACACTAGTAACTGCAAACAAATCAGTCAGTGTATGAAGCTGCAGTAGAACAAATTGCTCTAGCATGATCTTCTAACTTAATGGAAAAAGGATTCAATCAATATTCTAAATTTTGGACAGACACTGTGGGCCAGGTCCAAAATCCAACTCACTTGAAATACTTGCCTGTTTATACAGAATTCTTCTTAGAATGAGAGAGTGATTATTTTTGTTTATCTGCAACACCATCAGTAGAAAACTGAATGTACATAATATAATTCTTGCTTTTGAAAAGGGCAGAATAAATCTGTAGGAATGAATTGGAAAAGGCAAGTAAGAAAAATAATGTCAACACTAATAATGCAGGTATGGCATTTTTAAAAACAATATATGGCTCGGGAGCTGATGATTATAATGTTTTGTGATTATAATCAGTACACGAGGAACCAGCGAATAAGGGCAACCGGCAAAATGTCCATATGTTTTGGTTTAATGATGGAAAAGTCAAACGTAGGAGAATTACTTTAGTGAGCTCTGTGGAGGAGAGGAATCTAAAAGCATCTGCTCATGGAACTCTTTGGGCAGGTCTCTGGAAAAGGGCCAAACAGTAAGCACCTCCAGGATGTCTTCCCAGCTCAGATGTCAATGATAAGCCCAAAGGGAATGCTGTGCTTTTCTGTCCTTAGACCTTCACAGGAAGGTACATTTTATGTGTCATGTGGCAAAGGGCACACACAGCAAAGCAACCAGGAAAGGTTTCCTGAAAATACTCAGCAGGGTCAGCTTTGGGTTTTCATTGAGATTTTGGGTTTTCTCAAAATTAAGATGCAAAGGAGAGAACCAGTTCCTTCATTCTTGTTAATTACACAGGAAGATAACACACACACACACACACAAAGGATTGTAGACTGTGAACTATTAAAAGGGTCTTAGAAATAATTCTCAATGATGCTTTTCATGTTTGAGAAAGTGAAATTAAGTGACTCACTCAGGTTCCCATCACACACTCAGAGCTGCAGTAAGATTCCACCTTGACCATCTCCCTTCTGGTCCAGCCTTCTTCCGCTACTCTGTGGACTTTAATATATGCAGGTGCTGGTTAGGAAGGGAAATGGTGTAGCCTTGCCGTTGTTGCTTAGCTCTGCTGCTTTGAAGGTCAAGCCTCCTTACCCACACAGGATACATTTCAACACTCCAAGTGGATGTCTGAAACCTTAGAGAACCCCATCCTCGATATACTGTCTTTTCCTACTTCGTAATGCCAATGTTTAATAAATTAAGCTCAGTAAGAGATTAACACTGACTAAAAGTAAAGTAGAGCAATTATAATAACATATGAAAATAAAATTCTGTGAGTGTGGTCTCAAACTACCTTAATGTACTGTATTCACCTTCTTGTGCTGTGAGATGATGCAGTGCCTACTGGAAGAGAAAAATTGTGGTAGATGCCAGCAGTGCTAGGCTCTACTGTAAGGGTTACTTGAGCACAAGCTCCATGACACTGCAGTGGCCACTCTGGTAACAAGGTGGCTACAAAGGAGGTGACAGGTAGGTGGCATGTACTCTGCAGAGATGCTGGGCAAAGGTTCTGGGCAGGACCAACTGGAACAGAACAAGATTTCATCATGGTAGTCAGAATGGTGTGCAATTTAAAGCATGGACTGTTTATTTCTAAAGTTTCTCACATTATATCTTCAGACCTTAATTAACTGTAGGAAATTAAAATCATTGACTAGAAGCACTCAAGAGTTCTTGAGCTCCTGGGTACAGTGCTAAAAGCTCTTGCAGGTAGACATTAAAGAAAGATACTCTCCCCGACCCACTCCTTAAGGTTCTGGTTCTACCATTAAAAGTTAAGTTACTTGATCTTTCTGGGGCTTGGTTTTCACGTACGTAAAATTGGTATGATACAAACACCTACATCATAGGGCTGGTGCAAAGGTTATATAAAATAATAGGTAAAGAATTTTTGTCTCATAAAGAAAGCACCCAAGAAATGTGTTATAATCGCCCCTAGGTTATGACCTCAGAGAGAACCACATTCTAGATATACTGTTATGACCTAGTGTCTAAATTGTATGGCTGTTCCCAAGGCTTTGGGGCCATGCCACTCATAGACCACTTGGAAAAGCCAGTTTTCTAATGTCTGTTCTATGCCCGTGTTTTCAGGTTGGGTGGGAGCATCCTTATTACAGACTGAAGGTAGCTACTATTCAATCTTTAGTTTGGCTCAGTGGTATATACCTGCAATCCCAGACACCTGGGAAGCTGTGCGAGTTGGAGACCAATCTGGACAACTTAGTGAGACTGTGTCCCAAAATAAAAATTGAAAAAGCCTGGGGCTGGAGTTCAGTGGTAAAGCATCCCTGGGTCCAATCTATAGTGCCAACAATCAAAACAGAACACAACAAAGCCACAGCAACAAAATAAAATCAGGTAAGATACATTTATTCAATCTCCATATTTGCTTTAGGAAACAGACATTTCCACAGAATCAGTTCAGCTTTATAGGGATCCTGGGAGTTAATGGGCCACCTCCTATTTTTTTTTCCTTAGAACTGCTTTGATCATTGATTCCCAAACTGTGAATTGCACACTCTTGAGTTTATGCACCACTCTAGCAGCAGATGCCTGATCCACAGCATCTCTAGCCAGATAAAGTGTTTCATGCACAGTTTCCTATCACTATTCATGTTCACCTGGGTACATGTCCTGTGCCTTCAATACAGCCACGCCAGTGTGAAAAGCAAGAAGGTAAATAAGACACTCAGAAGAAGCTGACATTTTGATACACAATGGGATATGACAGGTGGCATGCACAGAGCTTAAGACAGGGAGGGAGTGATTGAAGGAGGAGGAGGGAGAGAACACCCCTGCAAGGGCTGCCTGCTGAAGGTGTCCTCCCAGGATAAGAAAGCTTAACCCAGGCCAGGGAGGGCAGCTTGGGCTGGGGATGGTTGTTGCAAGCCAAGGAAAGGGCAAGAGCAATTAGAAAGTGTAGTGGATTTAGAGCATATGTCTCACTGACTAAAATTTACTTTTATCAATTAACTAAAAAAAAAAAAGATGAACAATATTTCCAGTTGTTCTGTATCTTTTTTTTCATATTTAATTTATTTATTTGTTCTATTTAGGCTTACATGATAACAGAGTGCAATTTGATTCATTGTACATAGATAGAGGATAACATATCAATTCTCTAGTTGTAAGTTGTATAGAATCACAACATATATGCAGTCATACATAAAGTTAGGACTATGATGACCATCATATTCCACCACCTTTACTGTCCCCACATCCCCTCCTCCCTTACACCCCTGTAGGTTTTGTATCTTGAGGAACTCCAGGAAAAGGTACATTTAAAAGCTGAAATAAAACATCTCCTATCATAGCCCCCAGGTATTTTGCTACACTTGTCCATAAAGTGGGCAAATGTCCACAAGCATGATTTTCAACACCACTTCTAGGTTCCGTTTTCTAAGACAACAATGAAACAATCCTCTTTTTTACTTTAACCATTTCTACTTGGAAACAAATCACTTTGCTGCCAACTCACAGATGGACAGAATTTCACAAACCTGGTGCCAGAGCCCGTGTACCACCAGAGCAGGTGGGACTGCTTCGGAGAAGGCTCTTGGTGAGTTCTATATTGATTTGATTCACCCAGAAGTAAAACATGCCTACTCCCCTTGTGGTTCCTATGAGCAAATATTAATAAGATAAAGGAAGAGAGGAAAAAAGCAGTTTATGAGGAGAGAGAGAGAGAGAAAGAGAGAGAGAGAGCTGGAGATAGAGACAGAGATCAAAGATGCTTTTGACCAGTGACCGTGTAGGAAGTGTGGCAGAGTCCAGGCAGAGGGAGAGTAGCAGAACAAATCCTCCTCCTCCTGCTGCCTCAGCTTGCCCCCAGCTGTCTCCCCATCACTGTCAATGAGGCCTTTGCCATGGGGACGCATCCAATTACCAATTTACCTTCTGCCCTTAGATTTGGCTTTCTGAAAGGAACACTTGTCTTCTTTGCCTGGGCTGGTGCAATAGCTAATAGAGATCAAAGGCTTGGGGGGCCCCATGTAGGGCTAAAGCCATTATGTTAAATCCATCTTTCCAACTGGTCAGAAAGGAATGTTCTTGATTGATTTTTTTTCTAAATATACATACATATTGTTGGAGATGCTCCAAAAGTGATTATTTCTTAGAGCAGCTAAAGCTGCCCACTGGGGTGCTTCATCATTTTTACCATTGTACTTTCTTGTTCATCGAAGTAAAAAACACCCTAAAAACAGCTGTTTATGCATCAAATGATACTTTAACAAGGAGCTAACAGGCATGAGATGCAGGATGGAGCTGTCTAAGGCTTTGTTGTTCTGTCTTCAATTAAGGGGAACATCCACGGTGAGGTCATTAACAGGAAAGAGACTTCAAACACAAAGAAAGTCTGAAGGAATTAAAATGGCAAGCATTTTTTAACAAAAGATAAAAAGACATGGGAGCCTGAGCATTCAAAGGAGTGTTTGTGCGCATGTCGCCTGAAGTCTGCGAGCAGGATGAAGAGAAGTGCTCATAATTGGCTGGAGCCTGGGTTGGGTCTTGGAGGACCAGTGGCCCAGGCAGGGAGTCCAGGGTTTGGTAGGATGGGAAGCCACTCACAGCGGTGGGAGGGCACTGAGAAGAGAGGCAGCCCTGTGCACGCAGACCAGGCATAGGGGGAAACAAAGGGCAGGAGACCAGTTAGAGGCTATGGTACTCCACGGTGCTGATAAGTGACAGATGATGCCTTGGGGCCAGAGAGCAACAGATGTGTCTTAGCAACATCAATAAAGAAGAACCTGGGGTACTGCTGTTCACTCTTTTGTTCCCTTCTACTTTTGATAAATTTCTCATATTTATCAGAAAACATAACACAACCTTACTATATATTGTCACTGTACCCCTGTTTCCAACTGGTCCCAACAGTATTCATCTTTATTGTGATGCTTTTAGGTATGGATGGGTGACTGTGAATGAAGACTTTCTTCTTCCCCCATAACTTCCCTCCACTTTCCTTTTAGGGATAGATCCTTGCCCCACTCACATCCCCTCTACCTTTTTCCCTTGGATATCAGCAGGTCGAGTTAGGAAGGAGCACAGAACTATTTTCTAGATTGGGATATGAAATCAGAGTTGTGTGTGATTGACTCTTATAGTCAACTCCTCCCTTCTTATTCCATGGATTGGGGAAGGAGATCTATGGTGGAACCAGATTTGACTCTGCAGAGCAGAAGGAATATCCTGGAGCAGGTGAGAAACAAGAGAAGGGACTGAGTCCTAGGGTGACCTCATGATACAGAGCTGTCTCCACCCTGTGGAGGGCCTATGGACTGTGAGGTGAGAGGTAGATGTCTATTACATGTAAGCCACACGTTCAACTTACCCAGTGCCCTGGCTAACACTGTGGTCATCTGCACGAAGTTCCCTGTCAACATGAGATTCTGAGCCAGCAAACTTACTGGATTTGACCAGAACAAATATCACATTAGAGGAAGTTCTACTGACTACCTTGTAATGCCTGAAAATTCTTCCAGATTTAAATTCATATAACTTGCTTAGGGAAGGAAAGGTTGAGGAATCACTTGTTGTTATATCTTGTGCTTATAGTTGTCAAAGAATCAAGACAAAGCTGTTAATATAAGTAGTGTGTTCCAAGTTGAAAAACCTAAATATTTTTTGTAAATGAGACATTTAAATAATTTTTGTCTTAAACAATCACCCACCTATTAAAAAAGGTAATATGACCTTTATTAATATTTCTTTGTTCTACTTTCCAGGAAATTACCAAAGCTAAAGGACAGTTATTTATTTATTTTTTTATGAGAGAATAAGAATCTCCTGGTATAATTTTTTCTAGTAGAAGGAGAAAAGTGGTATTGGATAGAGAGGAAGGGATAAAACTAGTGGTGACATAAAATAAAAGAAAGAAATCTTCACAACAATGTTGGAACATGGCAGGATGGATGAACAGAAAGAGGACTGGAGATGTCACAGGTGTCCTGGGCAAGCTCCACACTGTGGGGGATAGATGCCCAGCCCTGACTCACAGGGAGGTTGGTTTATCAGACAGCTGCCAACGATATTCCTCTAACAAGCGGCAGCATGGACCACTGTTAGAAAGACAGCACACAGAAACATGTGATCTCCATTCCTGTGTTTTTAACTTGGCCGGTTTCTCCAGGAACCTTAGGATTTGAACTCATTCACTGAACTATCCCCAATTCTAAGAAGCTTTCGTGCTAGAGCTTGTCTGCTTTCCTATGTATTTGAAATTTTTGTCATAAATCATGTGTATTTTTTCATTTCCCTGTCTTTGAGTGTTGGAGATTCTGCAATCTAATCCTGTTATCCTTACTGGTTTTCACTACCTGATAGAATATAGTTCCATTGGATTTTTTTTTTAATTATTTCTCCTTATTTACCAGAAGGTAGCTATTTTCCAACTCAAATGGTAGTGATTGTTCCCAAATCATTCTAAATTTCTTTATAAAGGAAAATGCCATATAATACTATGTAAATTATTTTCCTAAAATAAGCATGCATTATATATTATCTACTGTCTTTCCATTTCTCTCAATATCATAATCTATTAGGAAAGAAAATGAGTTTGTTTGATATGATTTGTCCCAGTAGTGTCCATAAATGTCAGGGCTGGTCTCTGTGGCAGTTTCCTATAAGGCTGAGAATGTAGTCTCAAGCTGGGGACAAGGTAAAGGGGATTTATTTTAAACTACCTCCAGCTATATTGTGCCTGCAGGAGCAGAGCAGCAATTTTTGCTGCTCTTCAATTTTTGAAGGCTTTTTTTAGGGTTTTCTTTTTGAGATACTCTTTCTTACCTTGAGGGTAAACTTTTCTTTTTTTTTTTCCTGTTTTCTGGCATTGCTTAAAAAAAAAAGAATTCAAAGATGGTTCCTATTTCTAGTTTATATTGCATTTTAATTTTATATAATTATTGCAGTATTTTTGTTAATGATCTTTACATAGCCTACTTTGAGGTGGTCCAGGCCTGTGAAGAAAAGAATCTCGCGTTCATTAATCTATATTGACTCATTAATTGACTCTGTGCAGGTTATTCCCTTTCTACAATAGACCTTTGTAAGAAGCCTGAATCAAGTAATGCATGATGGCACCTCACCCACACACACTTATAAATATTGTTTCTGCCTTCATTAAGATGGCAAAATTTTCAATATAGTTTTGGTGAAAGATCCAGTGTGGTATAATGAAGAGGGCTAGAGTTTCACGTTAGAGTGTAGTCTTCTCAGATCCTTTATCTTTAGTATTTCCTTGTGTAAAACTCTTTGGCAGGAAGTGTTACATAAAATCTTTGCATTTTGCCTGGCTCTCCATAAGTCCTATGATTTATAGTTACTACCATGTCTATCTAAGCCCCCTAATTCTGGTTCTCCTTCTGAGCTGTATTCAGAAGTAGAAATGTCTAGTGTGTTGAACAAATCATCAATCTGGGTAAAGTGCTGGATTGGTATGTCTGAAAAACATTCTGAATCATGGCAAACTTACCACAGCGGTGCCAGGCCACAAGGCCTCATGTCAGGGGCTCACCTTCATGGGCAGTCTCTAGCACAGCCAGCTCACGTGCCATTCAGGCTCCTACATCTATCACGTTACCATCCACTTAAGTAGATGCCAGATGGCAAATAAGAACACACTGCTTCATCTTATCGTCTACATTGGAAGACAGAGGGAAGATCATACAAATGCACATAATACAAATAACTACACATGATCCGAGTTTAGCACAGCAAGTGACCACCATATTGAATCCCAAAAGATCATGGTAGCACTCTGCTGTTATAGGAGAAATGAACCAATATAGTAGGAAAGGACAAAAAGGAAGTTCTAGAACTTTTAGGAACTGAGCTGAGGCAGCAGGGATGCAGGGCTCCATGTGTGGCTGCGCACCATGCAGTTTCAGCTATTACTTTGGAAGGATGAGAAATTCCAAAGTAATAGAATGTTCTATTGACTGAAAAAAATGCAACAAATATTGGCTAAGCAACATTTTTTTTCCTCTTTCTGACACAGAGATTAAACCCATGGGCACTCTGTTGATGAGCTATATTCTTATTCTTTTCTTTTCTTTTTTTTTAATTTGAGGTAAGGTCTCCCTACTTTACTTAGGGTTTTTCTAAGTTGTTGAGGCTTGTCTTGAACTTGAATTCTCCTGCCTCAGCCTCTCAAGTTACTGGATTATAGGCATGCATCACTGTGCCTGGCCTGGTTTGGCAATTTATGGGTAAGTGCAACCAAAGAAGAAACACATTTCACAGTTCATCTCTCTGTGGAATAAGACATCTCCACTATGCTAAGGGACATTTGCTCATTAAAAAGATCTTTGTGAGTCTTAAAGACAATATGTGTCAGAGCTGGGAAGGTTTCAGAGACTATCTAGCTGGCACCTGTAGCTGATAAGGAAACTAAAAGCCATGGCCACACAGCTACTAAATGATAAGAGTTTGGATATGAGTAAGGACCTTGAAAAATCCATAGTATTGAGAAAGGTCAGTGACCTTAGATAAGAAACTGACACTACACTAACTCCATAAGCTTGAGAAAATGAAACAAATTCTGGGCCAACTGTAAAATGAGGGAATTGAACCAAATGACTGAAATGTTTTCTTCCTGCTTGAATACTCTAAGAAAGAGACAAAGTTAAAAGTTTAGTGTTACACAGTTGGTGATGTGATTAAAATTTTTTAACAACCTCAAATGACCTTCCTTTTAATAATTCAATTAGGTACACCAGCAACATTATTATTTTTAAAATGAATTATTCCTAAAAATAGAGGTACTTTGGATTATAAAGTACAAGGAAGTGAAGGGAGAGGAGAGGGTATAGGGGTAGGAAAGACAGTAGAATGAATCGCACACTATTACCCTATGTGCGTATATGATTACACGACCAGTGTGATTCCATATCATGTAAAACCAGACAAATGAGAAGTTATACTCCATTTATGTATGATGTGTCAAAATGTATTCTACTGTCATGTATAACTAATTAGAAAAAATTTTTAGAAAAGCAATGAGTTCCTGTCTCAAAAAAAAATGTTTCTGTAGAGTCTTATTCTTTTAGGTATTTGGAGCTATTCTAGGTATAATATTTATTTATACAGCCTTGTAAATAAAGAGAATATGGTCCTATTCATACAGTTAATCTTGTAAATAAATTTGAACACACGGTGCATAATTTTCCTTGTGACTGAGCTATATTTATTTTCCCTAATGTTTATATTGGACACTTTGGATGCCCACATGATGTGGTGCCCTATAAATACTGGTTTATTGAGAAAGATCCATTTCTTCTAACATAAAACTCCCAGATACTATACTCGCACAGTGGCAAGTGTATGGATTGGTCAGTGTTATTGCTTCCTTTCTATGAAATATTGTGTCATGGAGATGATACCAGAGTGCAAAGATTCACACTTCAGTACAGCAGGCAGATGGATAAAAAGAAAGAGGGTGCAGCCCTATTACCTTCAAATAGCAATTTATCATGCTTCTATTCACTTTTAAACTTCAGTCTTCAAAAGCATGTTTCCCCTTTTGTATGATATATTTGTTTAATCAACAGAGATTGGGAAGAACTGTATCAAATAGTGGGAGTTTTCTTGTGTGAGTTATGAAAACATGGTGGGTATCCCACCCATTTCACATCTTAGAAAATTCTATCATGTGCAAGAAGAATCCTCAAGGGAGACAGGCTATCACTCAATGCCACCCTCTGAATAATTTTGCTTAGACCACCTCTGTCCCTCTCTACACCAAACCTTAAGGGTGGAGGGAAGAAATGAACTACCCATTATGTCTCTCCTTTCATTTCAACAGCTTCCCATTTCAGTAAAGAAATGGGTATTTGTGTTCGTACTGGCTTCTCTGAACCTTTGCTCCACAGAAGGCTTATTACCTTGTGCCACTCAGCAAGTGCTCAGCCATCACACCAAAGCATGGTCCCTTGGCTTGGGGTCAGAGGACACCCATTTGCAAAAACATCCTCAAGGATCCAAAAACTCAAGTGAGATCCTAGACTCTAGTACTATGCATTCTGGTCTCAGGTTTTCATGTTTAAAGACCTACTGGCTGTGGGCCGAGGCGACATGTCTGGATAAGATATGGTTCTGACTGCTCTAGATTCTTTGGAATGTACCAGAATATTCACTAGAATCTGGGGATGTTTAGCCCTTTGATCTTGGCTTTGGGGCTTCAAGAGAAATTCCTAATCATTAGGAAACATCTTATTCAAAAGCACTGTGTTAGTCAGGTTTTCGTTGCTGTATCCAAAATACCCACCGAGAGCAACTTAGAGGAGGAAAAGTTTATTTTGGCTCACAGCTCAGAGGTCTCAGTCCATGGTCTGTCAATTTCATACCTCTGGGATCAAGGTGGGATAGAACACGAGGGTGGAGGGTGTGGCCGGCTATTTAAGGAGGCAAAAAAGCAGATGGAGAGAGAGGGAGGGTGGGGGCAAAGGACCTCAGGCAAGATGCACCATTCCAGGGCAAGTCCACAGGGACCCACCCCCTCTCGCCACACCCCATCTGCCTGCAGTTACCACTCCATTAGTCCATTCCAACTTAGATGGACGGCTCTCAAAATCCAACCATTTCACCTCCAAACATTCCTCCCTCAACACAGGAGCTTTGTGGGCACATCTAATGTCCAAATCATAACAAGTACCTACCATATCTCAGGATGGAGAGATTGTGTGGGATAAAGGTATACTTTTAAGCTGTTCAGGGCTTAGGAAGGGGGAAAAGATCTAGAAAGATGGGTGGATGGTTGGAGTGGGACAGTTATTTTATGTGTCCAGTGACACAGACCAAAAGAGTAGTAGTAGGAGGGTGTGTGTGTGTGTGTGTGTGTGTGTGTGTGTGTGTGTTTTCCCATAGATAATACTCAAATACTCTCATTCTAAAAGGCCTACTTTTATCTCTGATACTTAGATTGGCAGCTTTTTTCCTGCAATAAAAAGATTTCATCTTTTAATTTTGAAAGGCAATAAAGGCAGCTTAGATTATTGAGCCCTTATAGGTAGTCTGCTAAGGGCTTTATATACATTTTCTCATGAAACACCCCCAACAATTTTCTGTTAAGTCCATTTCACAGAGGAGGAAATAAGAAGTGGTGTCATTTGTAATTTGTTCAAAGTAACAAGGCTGTGAATGGTGGAGCAGATCTGGCACCCATGGGATGTGACTCTGGAACCCAAGTCCACACCAGCACATTTTGCTTCTCACAGCTGACCTGTGGCCTGCCTTTTGCTCTTTTTTTTTTTTCTTCTTCTTCTTCTAATTTTGAAGTTTTGAATGTCTCTGTCTGAAAAAAAAACAAAAAAACAAAAAAACGTCACTAGCATGAAGCCGAGCACAAAACAGAGCCATCAGGGCAGGTTTCTGGTGTATAGCTGAGGCGTCCTGTGGATTCTCCCTGTGTAGCAAAAGCCTTTAGTAAAAGATCTGGTGGAGGTAAAGTCCTTCGCATCCTCAGAGTCCTCATATGTAAATACAGCCACTCATTCAACATATATCAACCACTGCCTGGAGCTTGGGGGACATCAAACAAAAGGAACAAGGACTCTTGTGGCCTTGGCATTCTGGTGATGAAATACTTCATTAAGCAACCCAAAGATGAGTATAATTGAGACAGGAAAAGAAGAGAGAGGAGCCAGGGCAGGAGGGCGCTGGCATAGGAGAGGGAGGTCTCATGAGGAAGATGACATTTACACTTGAGCAAAGACTTCAGGAGGAGAGGGAGCTGGCCCTTCAGATTCCAAGCAAGGAGAAAACATCCTAAGGCCAATGAGTCTAATGTGTTTTAAGAATAACCAGGAGGCAGGTGTGGCTGGAACAGTAGTCCAGCTACAGAGTAGGGAATAGAGATGGGGAGGGAGCAGGGAGTCAGGACAGCTGAGTCTTGCTTACAGGACTTGGCTTTTACTCAGAATGAAGTGGGGGAGTTGTTGAGCAAAGGGGTGACATTATTTGACTTAATTTTATACTTGAAGAATCACTCTGATGGTTGTGTCGAGAATTGACTAACAGGGCATGGTAGAGGGAGACACAGCAACTAGAATGCTGTGGCAATCATTCAGGTGCCAGGCTTTAAGATTTGTCCTTGTATTGTCAAACTGATGGCAGCAGACATGGTCAGCTCTGGATATATGTAGGATTTGCTCATGCCTTGGATCTGTGCTTCAGAAAAACAAAGTACACTCCAAGTTTCTGTTCTGAGCCCTTGGAAGAATGGAACTGGCATGGGTTGAAACAGAGAAAGTGGGAACATGAGCAGTTAGCAGGAGAAAAGCATTAGCTTAGTTTTGGACTTGTTGACTTTGAGACACTAATAGACCAACCAAATGGGAATGGTGAAGAAGCAGTTTGATATACTACCTCAAATACGGAGGGGAGGTGGAAGACAGAAATATAACTTTGAGAATTATCCAGATAAACAGAGTTTTAAGCCATAGATTGCCCCTGTTCTCAAGGGAGAGATTGAGTGGAAAAAAAGAGAAGAAGGTCCCATTCTGAGCCCTGAACAGTGCTTGCTCCTGAGGCATCTGAATTATCTCCTGCTTCACCACAAGATGACATTTAATTCAGTGAGGATCCCAGGCCAACTCTTTTGCATATGTGA
This sequence comes from Xerus rutilus, assembly GCA_028644305.1. Taxonomy (NCBI): domain Eukaryota; kingdom Metazoa; phylum Chordata; class Mammalia; order Rodentia; family Sciuridae; genus Xerus; species Xerus rutilus. The sequence goes on from CM053410.1 coordinate 8,338,904, forward strand.
ATTTTAATGATGTCTCTTGAGATTCTAGCAAACAGTAACAAATCCCCAATTTTCCCAGAGAGTTCTCATGAATTCTTGATGAGACCACCTGGCGAATGGTATGAGGTGGTGCTATCTTAGAGGGGTCCTGGCACAGTCAAGACCATGTTGACCCCATAGATTTGATGCATATTTCAAATTCTTTGTTTAGAAAGCTGAATCTTCTATATCATAATGTTGCTCAGCCCCATGGGGTGAAGAATCAAAATTCTCAGGCTTATGAAAAAGTGGCTAGGCTCTACTACTATGGTGGATTAGGAAACCAAGCATAGTAAAACATGTTTTTGTTGTTTGGGGAGGGATTTCTTTTCCTGAATTAATATTCCAGAAATAAAACTGATCTGTCTTTGTCTAATTGCCTGAATTTTCAAATGCCTGGGTTCTGCAGGAATTTCTAAAGATATTTTTAGGATGCCATCAGAAAGTTCAGGAACTTGGGGATGGGTGGTCAGTTCTCATTTCTCACTAGATCAGCACACAAACATGATTATGGGCTCCAGTTTCCACTTAGGAACAGGGATCTGGTCAGGATTGGTCATGTCAGAAAACACTATTTGGAATGTTACATTTCTTATTTTATAATTTTCATGAGGAAGCACATTCTATAGACTTTAGACATTGTACCAAGTCCTAATGATCCAAACATTTATTTAACTCTGTCTTAACTAAGTAAACCCAAGATATGGTAAAATGCTCATATGTTGGTGTTATGGAGGAAAAATAAAATATGGGAAATGATTATAATGAAATGAAGAAAATGATTTTAAAAATGCCCAAATATGAGGTTCAAATTATTTAGGATAGAGAGTAAATTTTAATGTGTTTGTGGAGTATTGTGTGCATTTCACACACTGATTCACTAAGGACCTTTTTTTATGTACCTTAAAAGAACTACCTTCATAAAGGTCAATTGGCAGAGAGGAAAACATTGATGAGAGTGATCACATGTTTAAATTCATTGTTACTCTTCTGCTTTAGAAGTTTTCTATTGAATCAATTTGAAATAAGCGTTTTCTTTTCAAGGAGAGAAAAACAAATTTCTGCACACGGACTTTACTTTGGTTTCGTCCAACATGTTCTGTTATTGATGTGGTTGGACTCAGAACCTCGATGGCCGCTTGTCATGAGGAACAACATGGGGTCAGTGAAGGGCACATCTGGAAGTGGCATCTGAATCACCCAGAGCAGGGAGCCAAGGAAAATCCGTGGGAGAGGAGAGCTGGGGTTGGGCAGGAATCCTGGAAGAGGAAAGCCAGGTGGATACTTGACCACATAGCGTTTGTTCTAAGAAGGGCAATATTTCTTTGAATCGGTTCCATGGAAAAACTGCAGGACTCTGAGAGGGAGGATGCAGGAAGTCTGGGCAGCATGGTCTTCAGGAAGCCACAACCTGACTTCAGCCCAGACCAAGTTGCCCTTGTAAAGTGGGGAGGGCTTCTCCACCTTGGCAATGGGCTGGTTCATCAACTTCACCTGCTGAGTAACACAAAGCAGTTGTCTTGGGGTCGGGGTGGACACAAGGAGGGTGACGGAGGACTCATCAGTACTCTGGGTTGACTGAATAAGGTGATTGAACCCCTATGCCTCAGTTTTCTCAGGTTCAAGTTGAAATTGGTAGGCATGGAAATGGAACAATAGTGCTCTTTCTGGCACTGGAAGTCTGACACTTTCTTTTCCAGGGAACCAAGTGTTACTGAAGAATCTTAGAAGAATTCCCAAGTGGCCTGGGAATGTCCACACCCAGCCCCAGATTCTTCCCAAGATCAGGCCCAAACCTCACCCTATGTCCTGCCCAAGGTGACTTGAAGGCATCATCCTCAAGAGGCAGTGATAGCAGCATCTACAGAAGATGGAATCAAAACAGAGGCTTTATGTCCAAGCAGTAATTGGCCACTTCTGCACACATTCAACACTTTAAAAAATTCTATGAACTTTATTATTTCTAAAAATATCATGTCAACTTCACCACTAAATATAACCTCCCTCTCAGTGATGAGTCAAACACATTTTGCATCAATGGTTCTACATACTTGAGGAACTGAGCTGTTTCTCAAATGGCTTATTTGTGGTGAGGATATTTTTCCATGTTACTGCTCCAGTAGAGCTCATTTCTAAGAAATTTCTAATTTCCCTGGAGTAAAATGAATGCTTCAAAGTCAAATAAAAAGAATGTTTTACTCCACAGTGATTTCTGAATCTTTTTCAAAACTGGCTTTTTGCTTTTGAGATCAATCTTTGCTCTACCCAGTCTCAAATATCTTTCCCTTTTTCCATTTCTACACAGGCTTTTTTAATGGCTGCAAAGTAAGGCTTATCAGTGCAAATCACAAGCCTCATATTTACGCCTTTGAAGAGCATCCAGATTCTGTTATTTCCATTTCTTCATATCCCACAAACTAAAGTTTTCTCAAAATAAGTCTTTCCTCAAACACCACAAAAATCTACCTAAACTTATCATTATTATTAAATTCCTCTTTGTGTTGGTGAAGTCTCCCAGTGATGCCAAGGCCTCTGAACCAGGTCGTTGGCTATCCTGTGTGAGAGTGCTGTAAATGCTACATGTATTGCTTCTGTCTTCTGTAGCCAGCTTAATGTCAGTATGAAATAACTTTGGGTTATAACATTTTGGGACTCTGGAGACGTTTATTGCTGTTATTTAGATCAAAATTTGAAACGTCATGAAAATCACTTAACAATGAGTAAGTGGTAGCAAAAGAAATGAATAAGAAGTTCCTGTAACTTTCAAAGTATCATTTAATAATTTAGTTTCCAGCTGCTTGACGAACCAGGACCAACCAATTTTAATTTATGCTCCCAATGCTTCAAACCCGTTTTAGAAGCATTGGGGGAATAAATTAAAAATTTAAACAAACAGAAAATAAATTATTGTCTTTTCCTTTCTCACACCACTTTTTCCAAAAGATAGAGTCTACAAAAGGACCACCAAAAATTAGAAATGAACTAAACAGACATTTGGTTTGAAACATTCAGTGGCTCTTCCAGAATGTTTGGCTTATTTCTTTTCTCAAAATAACATCATCGCTCGCTCAGCTTGCCCCCCTTACAGTACAAGTTAACTAAGAAGAAAAAAAAAGGAAGAATTATGACAGCAAAGACTCTAGGGCAATTTATATAACAGAGCAGGTGTATGTGGGAGCGGCCAGGGGGGACGTCTACTCCTTCGGGTACCATTTTGTTTTACCCTTTAGACTTGTTGATGAAGTTTACTGGGCCTTAGATTTTCCAACTTTGAAATGATGTCAGATCCTACTAGCTTCAGCATTCTTTAGTCTTTTGAGTCTGAAGGCAATCCCATGGAAAGCATGTTTTTCTTTGGTTTTCTCCACTTGAAAATTGTCTCCCTGAATGATTCTTTGTCTTTTTCTTTCTTTTTCTTCAGTTGTGATGTGTGTATTATTAAGGTGGGCAGAAAAATATGTGTTTTCTTTCATTGGTTTTTATTTTTTTCTTTATATACAACATTTCTTTTGTTTGGAGTGCAAGTGATTTCTTCATCTTGTGATCTGATTGGTGTATTGAATATCTATTTGGATACAACAAAAGAAAAAGACTAAGTTGAAGACTTGTGGGTGATGGAACAACAATTTGCCCCAAGTGAGTGCCAGAGTCAGAGCCAATAAAGCATTTAAGCTGAACACCAGCCATGAATGGAGATGGCAGGCACCTACTAACAATTTATATAATGGTTATAGAAATAACCTGACTGAAATCTTAAATGGTGACAATTTCTGAGTAGTGCTCTATAACTAATGATTGGCTTTATCGCCTGTAATAAAATTCTATCATAGTGCTGATGCAATTCTGTGGGATGCTCACTCCCAGGTGACCTTAGTGACTCACAAACCACATTAGAGTGCGGCTGGGGTGACTTCAAGCCTCCCCAGCCCAGGCATTCACATCAGGGCCTCCTTTCTTCCTTCCAAGGACAGAGAAGGGAACTTTCCATGGGCTTCTGGTCATGGTGCTGCTGGCAGATTCATCGGATCCACTCAGGGTCTAACCGTCCCGTCCATGGCAGTGGAGGTCCTGGTAGGGCTGGAGATATGAAGAGGTTTTTAGAAAGCATAAATCATTAGGTGATTTTGTTGGACAAGGGAGGCCTCCAATTCTTTCTTTGACAAAGAGCCCTTTCATGTTGTGGTGTATGTGGCCATTAGATGGACCAGTTTTGAAAAATGTAAAAATAACAGAATAGCAGAACATTTCCAAGTCAATGGGAAGAGTAAAAATATATGACTTATCCAGTAACAGGGCCAGGTTGGAATTCTTGGCTTGATTCCCTGATCCTTGCCACAAATTTCCTTCAGGAGCATTTTGTCATCTGGTCGAGGCTTTCTAATTTGCTTCTCCCTGTGGATTCCAAGATAACAGCAGGAAGTTCTATTTTAAAAATAACCAACTGTTACAGTTAGAGTGATTAAAAACAACATCATCATAAACTAGCTCTTCCCAGATCTAGTTCCAATTTATTCATGGCAGCTAATGTCGATCCACATTCTCTGGCCATGGGAGACCAGGCAGCCTGCTGCTCCTCCTTTCTTGGATGGCCTTGGCCTTGCATGTTGAGCTCCCACCATGGCATGGTACCTTGTGGTCTCCTTGTTTGATGGCCACCCTCTGGCTTAGACAGAGAAGACTCACAGGGGCCTGAGGAATATATTCAGATACTCACAAGCACTAAAAACAGAGAATGCAAGCCAAACCACTACTATCTATTTTGTGGTTAAATCAAACATAGCTGAATTCCTGGGATATGTGAATTAAGCATAGAGGAGTTTTGTTAGAGATGGTTTATTAGCTCAGCTAGCGACAATTACGTATAGCCAAAGCTCCACACCAGGGCTCTCCCTTCACAGAAGCTGACGTGGTAAACAATTAGAAAAGTCACATTGGTTGATGATTTCATTGGCTTTCAGTCTGAATGGTGTTTTCAGAACAATTTTCTTTTTCTGAATACAATTTGTCTTAAAATTAGGAATATCTAGTTTAGCATTCACCAACAATAGTACTAGAACTCTCTCCATTGTGAGTTCTGACATATCATACTCTTGCCTGTTGCTGGTATCCTGAGAATTCCTACTAAGTCCAGCCATTACACCTCATCTTCCAGGCCTTATACCTCACAGAAGAGCAACGTGGTTAAGTGTCAGCACCATCCGAATAGGTCATCTTCGCCCCTTTGTCCCCTCATGGACAAACCAGCAGTCAGCCAACAAAAATGTCACAGGTGCCACAGATAGCAGAGCATCAGAAAGCAGAGACCAGGTTCACTGATTCTCCAGAATTCAAGAGATGATTCAACTCTTCTTAATCATCTGATATTATGTATTAGTGATAAAGTCAATTGGATTCAGTTAGTGTTCAGGCTCTGTGACAATAAATTATGTTACTTTCTTGACTAGATATTTGCATCTGCCAATTATTTATGTCATGTTAACAACCCTAATTCAATGAACTTAGGAGGAAATTCTATTGCTTGTGGGTGAGATCTGAAAAGGTATGACAGTCTCCATCTTCAGTTTGAAGATACATGGGAACATCAAGCTCACTGGTCCTAAAACCTTGAGAGATTTGATGGCTAAAAACTGCTTTTTTAATATTGAGTAATAATTCACTTTCAAGTGGCTTCTGTCCATTGCACCTAGTTCTTTCCTTTGGTGACTTAAAGTAAATCTATGTCCTCTTCCATGGATTATCCCTTAAAATAGTTGGAAAGAGCGATTAGGCTTCCTGCTAAGCCTATTTACTTTCAATTGACACATCCTCTGGAACTCTCTGATATTAGTAGTACAAAATGGTTTTTAGACGCTTCCCCACTAAGGTAAATTCCCTAGATGCTAGTTTATTGACAGTTGCTACTAGAAACCTGGGGTGTATCCCAGGATCCAGTGACTTATACAACTGAAAATAAAATTCCTGTACATAAAGTACCTCCCATTTTAACATAGTTATCCGAAATAGACAAGTGGATAGAAAATAGCTTTTTAAAAATTTTTTTTCCTTCTGATCATAGCATTGATTCCTGTTTGAGGCAACATCATCCTTAGGATTTTTTTTAAAATATTTTTTTAGTTGTCGATAGACCTTTATATTAGTTATTTATATGTGGTGCTGAGAATCAAACCCAGTGCTTCATGCATGCTAGGCAAACACTTAACCACTGAGCCACAACCTCAGCCCTCATCCTTAGGATTTTGTTTGGTTTTGTTTTGTTTTTAAATCTCTTACTACAGATTGAACTCAGCCAGAAGAGAAGGCAAGCTCTCCTCCCACGTCTCGTGGTAGGAAACTTACCTGCAGTTTCTCCTCTGCTTATGTATCTTGCTGCCCTGAGTGGCTGCTCTGTCACCTTTGCCTGATTATGAGAAAAATCTTCTTTCCAGGGACAGGAACAGTGTGTGTGTGTGTGCGTGTGTGTGTGTGTGTGTGTGTGTGCACGTGCACGCACACGCACATGCTTAAATGTGCATGTGCGTGTGTGTGTGTACATCTTATAGATTTTTTTCAAATCTATTCATTTTTTCATTTAGAAAACTCTTTTCTCAAATATTCTCAAGACCACAGCAGCTCAGGGTTATGAAAGGACAAAACCACCCCCAATTTGTATGAGCTCTTCCCCAATTTGTATGAGCTCTTAGTTTAGCTTGGATTGTTTATGCATGCTTGGCCTGTAAGGCTGTGAAAAAAATAGCTTTGTTTTTGGTAGAAGCTTAAGGTATATAAATCTTTGATGTGCATTGGGAAGCTATTCTAATCTTTGTGGTCACCATATAAACTATCAACTTTTTAATATTCACTCCCCTTGGAAAGCTGTACAATTGATCTGAGGAAGATCTAAGTCAATCTTGAATTTACTCCTGGAATAAATTAATACACATATTTTTAAGGATACTTATAATACTATTAATGCTTTAGTGGCAACTTATTTGCAGTGTCAAAGATGTGTGATTTATTTGCTGCTTGAAGTTTAAAATGTGATTCTGAGAATTGTTTCTTTTTGTTGGGACTTCCTACAGAATTTAAATGATGATACAGAAAAAGAAATCCTATAATCTAATTCTGTTCAAAAAACAAAAACAAAGAAAAAGCCCCCAAACAGTGATCTGCTTACATATGTGATCTGTGATCTATCTGAACATTGAAGAGAATCTCCCTATATATGATAGCAAGTGAATCCATTCTCTAGCACTCTGGGAATTATGTTGGTCATTCCTCCCATGAGACCAGCATGAATAATGAATGAGAGGTGATCTGTAGCCATGTCTACATCAAGAGGTTGATTATGTCTCTCCCTTCTTGTGTAAATATACTCTTACTCTTTTGTTGGGCTTGATGGGGTCCCAGAATAACTACTGATGTGGCTACAGTGGAATCTCTGTTCAGACCCTCCCAAGCCTGTCTAATATGGCACCGCCTCCCCTCTCATGGGCCCACCAGGTCCTGTGCAGTGGTCACAGTCCTTCTCACTGGGGAACTAAAGCTGGGACATTAAGCTCTATGCACAGAGAGGCAGCTCCTTCCCACCTGGGCTTCCTCGCCTGATTCCCTCTCACCCAAAATCCAGCAACATCACGGGGCAGGCTGCACTCTGTGATTTCATTTGCATTCATGTCTTGTTCAAACTGTTCTTGCTGGAGAGGGTTCCCAGAGGAGTCTACTTACCAGGGATTTAGAGTCCTCAGATTACCTGGATCAGGCTCTGCCCCTCAAGCCCCTCTCCTCTTCTCTCCTCTCCTCTTTCTAAGGTCTTATTTTTGCTCATTCCTGAAGTTAGGTTCAGTGGGAAAACCTCTGCATGCTATAAGTAGACTTTATCATGTAGAAGGACCAGAAAGCACCAGCCACAGGCAGTTAAGTGAAAATGGGTGAAAGGCCAGTGTGTCTGGTTGTTTGGTTAAATGGGAACACAGAAACCCTAGAGCACTGTTTGGCCAGTGTCTGTATGAGGCAGGGAGCAGGGAGGGGCCGCCCAGGAATGATCCATTTTCAAGAGGGAAGGATGAGAATGCTTTAAAGATATATACATATTCTTGTCAAGGGTGGGAGTGCGCCAATGGTATCACTTAAGCAGCTCTCGAAATACACTCATTGGAAGTTTCTTTTTGCAACAGACATGGTCCAGTTAGAAGGGTCTTTTCCTTTGTGAAGACTGACTTCCCTTTGCAAAAGTTTGGATAGAAGTAAATAGCTAAGTAGTGATTACTATGTCCCAAGGGTCACTTTAATTGTAGCTGAATGTTTTGACATCTTAATCTTTATGAATTATATAAAGTTACAAAATGTGCAGAATTTTAAATTTAATTTTGAAGAATCATAAACCAAAAGAAAAATTAAAGTGCAAGCCCAATGTCCCTTTCTGTTTCAGGAGATGGCCCATAGGTGCCACTTATACCTGGGTGTCCATATGTGCATGGGCCACCACCCCCTCTCTGACCTTGGATTCCACCCTCCATCTTCTGCCTCTTCCTGCACTGCACCTTTCCCAGAACCTCATACATGAACATCACTCAAAAAATAGAGGAAAAACTAAGTCCAAGTAGTACTGACCATTTTACTAATATATTATGGTAACACTCTACTCAGACAAGTTACTGAAAAATATTCAAATTATTTGGGCTATGTGCTCCTCATTAACCTATGAACTCATCAGGGGCAGGTCTTGTATTTTGTTCTTCTTTGTATCTCATTATGTATTATTAATATGTTATTAGTCTGGCCCTGCTGAATGTCCCATAAATTTAGTGAGAGAAATTATTTACATAATGTGTACTTAAGACCCACAAAACTCCCAGTTACTCAGAATAATCTTTGACTTTTTACTCAGTTATATTTGCATTATATAGTCAAAGAAAAAAAGGCACTAATATAGAAAAAGAAACATTGTGCTCCAAGAGAAAGCAATCTCATACTTACTAGCAATCTTTATTTTACACCCAAGTGAAATTGAATTCCTTATTGAAATGCTCTCCAGTAAAATATTATTTCTAAAATATTAAAAACCAAGCACAACCTTTACAAAAGGGTGTGATGGGAGTCTTAATTGTTTAAATTTGGGAGACGTGAGACTTTCAAAGTGACAAGGACCTGAAGTTAATAGCATTTATGTCACTGAATTGTCCCCAAATGTCAACAGTCTATAATGAGGTCAACAGTGCCCAGCTGGAAAGTGAGGCAGGAACCAATGGAGAAAAGAAAGTGATTCTGCTCTCATTCCTTCTTAGTCCAACAGTCTCGTGGGTCTGAAGACAGGCTCAGCCATGAACTCAAGCAAGTGAACTCTCACCTTAAGTTAGAGCAGATTCTACCTGTCTCAATGTATGTGTTTGCTACTGGGTTGTTTAGCCACATTTTACTTTAGTATCAACAAGACTGAAATTGCACCAGCATATTCCAAACCAGAGCTCCTTGGCTTCTGTAAGTTCATTAACTTTGGGTGCTGCTTCGCTGGTTCAGGTTATCATATTCTAAACAGACCAAAAATTCCCCTCGACTGTCAGCTGACATATTTCTTTTTCGTGTCATGGAAGACTCGAGAAATGGGAAAGTTGGAAGGAAATATGCGTATTAATTAGTTATCCACACTATTTCTTCTGGACACATTTTGCCTGTATTTTTCCATATTTATAAGTGAGTTGTAGCATGGAACTATTTCTTTAATCTTTTTTATGTATTTAATCTTTGCTATCTGTATTGGTTCTTCTTTCAAAAACAGTCTACAAAACCTAGTAACAAGGCTTCCAATGAAATGGTGGTGTGAATAAAAGAAGATAAAGAAGAGAAGGGCTTTAGAGACCAGAGTTTTCCAGACAAGGCTCCAGGTGAACTGTGTCATGAATTGTTACAGGTGTGTGGAGACATTGAAACCTCCCTTCCCCCCAGCCATCAGGCAGCCAGTGGAGCCTAGGAACTGAACCTCAGGGCCCATGACCTCCAGCAAGGAGCATGGCATCTGTTAATCCCATGGGCTTTATGAACATTATATGTTTTGATGAGAAAAATATTGGAAAATACGTTTTCAGGGCATGGCCTCATAACAGCTTAGATCCTAAAGCTTGACCCATTAGTGAACTATTAAATAGCCACAGGTGACTACTCTAATGCTGGCCTTTGTTCAAACTAGGGGCACTCAGGAAGAGTGCAAACAGCTTGGAAGCCCATGGTCCTTTTTAGAACATTTAGTTCTCTTCTATTTAGTTCTTCTATTTAGTTTCTATTTAGTTCTTCTATTTAGTTCTTCTATCTATACTTCTATTTAGTTCTCTATAGCTGTTTAAGCTGTAGTTCCTCCACAACAAGGTGGGCAAGGAGGGAAAGGCCCAAGCTGTACTGTCTGTTTGAAGAGACCCTGGACCCTCTGCATGAACCTGTGGGTTGCACCTTGGGTTCATACTGGATTTATCTCATTGGTTTTGGGAACTGGTTTTCCAGCTGACTTGCCTTCTCAGGCAGCTGAGCATTCTCCATGCAGGCCTGTGAGTGAATCTCTGCTAGTCCTTTCCTTCCTGTCATTTGGGCCCCGTTCTGGAGAGAAGCACCACCCACAACTTGTCTTGACCTCAGTGTCAGACCAAGGAGAGGGTAGAGCTCTCACCTTCTGAAAACCTCACCTGGGGCATCACTTGCAATTGATGGAGGACTTGGCCTTGAAGGTGGCTGTGAATTGGTAGGACCCAGGATGCCGTGTTTTCTGGCCCTGCTCCCTCAGACGTGGGCTCGCGACATCCCCCGCAGACCTGGCACACTCCAGTGCCGGTGCCGGTGTGGAAGCTCTGATGATCGGAACAGACCCTGATAGCCACACCACACTCTCCTCTGGCTGGGAGGTCAGGCTCCAGCGCAGGTGCAGCTACATCTTATCTCTGCTTCAGGACTCACCATGGTCCCCAGAGACTTCTATTTTGTCCCATATGGATGTTTCTGGTACTGAATTTGATCAATGGAACATGATCAAATACTCTTTTCTTTGCAAGGACATAAATTTACATTCCTGTGAGTTAAAAATGGATTCTTCTTCTTATGAAGAGAGCACTTTGAAGATATTTTATTAATTGCCTTGTGTTATACATTGTAACAAAGTGCTTACCTGTCACTTTACCTAAGTGCACAATGAAGTTCTTAGAGCTCCATCTATTTTTTTTCTTAGCTACAGACCTTTAATGTAGCTCCTGCTATGTAATTACTCATTAAATTTTTGCTGAATGAAAATATGAATCAGTAAGTGTCACTCTGTTTTTTCTTAGCAGCCTAGCACAAAAAGCACTTCCACCCTCAGCCTTCATGTCATATGAGGGTCTAGTTGCAAATGCCTTTTATGTGTTGGCTTTTAATCCTCACTGTGGCCCTGGGGGTAAAAACCTATCAGCATCCCCATTTTGCAGACAAGAAAGTGAATTAATTAAATATCCTGACTAATAAGTGGCAGAGCTAGGATTTAAATCCAGAAACCCTGGGACACACATATTAACAACCACTAGTTTTGAATTTTTTCAAATTTAGAGTTTTCCTTTCTCTTTATATATCAAAGGTTCCTGGGAACAATGAGTGAATGATGCAGTATTAAATAATAATCAGGTGAAGATGAATTGATTGGGAGTATGTAATATGTAAGGTTAAAAATAGATCCTTATAACCATCTGTTAGGATGACACAGAATTTCTTGTTTCTCCCAGATTCTGCAGAGATGTAATGAAATGATTTCTTCTGAACACATGAAGATGGTGAGAACCAAACACAATCCCACAAGGAAAAGGAAATATAAGACATGTATAGTACCTTAGCAATGAGGCAACAGCAATAATAAAACAGCAATATGTTGAGTCTGTAATGCTTCACTTTAATCTGCATGTGACTGCTTTTGTGTAGTTTAATGTACTCTTTTGAGCTAGTACCAAGATCATTTCAAATTGAAGAATGAAGACCGAATTCTCTCGTTTAAAAATATTGTTTTCTTCTTAGTCAAAAAGAGAAATAGCACATTGGTGTCAGGAATATATTTAAAGGCAAAATAGAATTTGAAACAATTTTGAAGACGATTTAAAAATTATGCTTCCATGTCGATTCAGTACAATGTTTTGAACTTTATGTTTCTGATACTGAATTATTTTACTTAATTCTCCATTTTGGGGTTGATGCTTCTTAGGCCTGTCTGTAATTTAATTCTCAGTGCTATCTAGATTCATTATTCTAATTCTGATTTTAAATCTATTCAAATTACTTTCTTCCATGATATTTTACCTGTATTTCAAGACCTCATTAAAATGTGACCTCTGTCAAGACTTCCTGGGCTACTATAGCCTTTTCCTGTATTTCTACTATATTTGTGTCACACCATTAAAACACACCTGGTCCTTCTGACTTTGGCTTGGGACTCTTGTGAGGTGAGCATTATAATGCTCTGATATGCTCTGGCATTGTGCCAGACATGGAACATTCCAGACACTTGTTTGATTCCCAGAAACAGCAGCTTAAATGCTAGTGTAGTATTTTTCCATGTTTTCCCACACTTCAGGCTGTACCAGTATCACACACAGAGGGATGGTTTGGCTCAGAGGCAGCATTTGACTCTTTTTCCGCCTCTTCCTTTAGCAGCTAGTTGAAGCCTTGCTCAATGCTAGGCATACTTTTAATCATTATGGCCTTGGAATAGTGGGCTCTGATAAACTGAATTGTTCTTTGGCTTGAGTTAGTGATTTTACAATATAAAATTTACACTGACAAATACTATCTTAGGAAGGATTCAAAGAACCCCTACACTGCAGCAATCACATTTTTTGCAAGTACAGGGTTTGTTTGGAGGTGTTTACTGTTTGCGATGAGTTCTGCCCATTTGTCAATGTTGTGTGCTCCTTGATGACTGCGTGGGGATTTGGTCCCAATGCTGAAACATATGAGATCACTGTGTGGTCCTCTCTTGTCTCCAGGCTGCTCTCAACCCTAATTCAGGATTTCCTGCACTTACAGTCCCATCAGCTCACCCGAGGGGCTTAACAATCTTATATCATGGGCCAATGCTCCTCAGAAGTTGAACAGGTAAGGGAGATGCAAGTGTGATGTAGTTACTAGTATTATGCAATAATACCAGAACACCATGTTTTCATATTTATTATTATTGTGCACCAAAGATAGGTTTTGCATATATGTTTATCAAGTTGCTCAAAAAATATCTGTTGGTTACATCATAAGATGTTCAGGGAAGTGGATCTTGATTAAACAATACATGTTAAAAGAGTTCCAATTTTATATATAACTATACTGCACCAATTAAAAAGAAAAGTAAATAAATAGAATGGAGATCAATAGAGTAGAGTAAAGAGTTCAGGGAGAGAAAGAAGGGAAGAGAATAATGAAGTACTAGGGATCAAAATAAAACTATGTTATATGCATTTATGACTGTCAAATGAATCCCACTATTGTGTATAACTATCATGCACCAATAAAAAAGAAAAAATTGTGAACAACAAAAAAGAGGTATGGTGTAATTTTCTCTTTAAGAATAAAATCAGACTTAGATTTCAGTAACAAGCATTATAAAATGAGATGCTTTCTTTCTTTTCACCAACCACACTAGAATCATAAATTCCTAAAGGCATCACTAGTTAACACAGCTCAAGTAAGATCTTCTCCATAATGCATGAGACGTCCCCTATTCCTGTCATCTCAGCACCCGGCTCAGAATGTCCAGCTGTGGGTTTCAGAAATTGCAAAATCTGAATTCATTCACCTGTGTTCTTGGTCACTGAGGAGGTCGGATCAGGGCCCTGTTTCTATCAAAGCCTCCTATAAGTTCTTAGTGAAAAACTGCAGACAATTTCTCAGGATGAAGGTGACACCCACTCCAAGCAGTGCCCGTTTTTCATCCTGGTTCCACAGCAGTCTGTTGCCCATGGCTTCTCTTCGTTTGCATGTTTTCTGGCTCAGTCAGAGCTGTGTTCTGCTATTATGACTTAATGGCTTCACAATTTCTCCAGACTTGTCAGAACTTTCTGGAATATGCTTAAAGAAAGCTGCCTTCTGCTTCTTGTTAGTTTGCATTCATTTGAGGCATTCGTGTCAGAGCTGGAATTCATGAGTCACACTCGCTGATCAAAGGGGAGATTTCAAGAAGGAAAAGAGCCCTGGGGACCCCACAGTCTTCCTAGAATTGTGCTCTGAGTGAAATGCAGATGCTGATATTTGGATGACCAGAGATTGGACCACGTTACCTTCTCATGACACTCGCATTTACTCTTGGAAGTCTCAACCGAGGCACATAAGTTGCAACTAATTTCCTCCAGTCAGGCTTCCAAGGCAGCTCCAGGGGTGGGGTGGCAGTGGGCTTCCAGCTCATGAAAAAAACAACTCTGTAGACAGGGGGCCTGAAATAGCCTCACAGCCCTGTAGCTATGCATGGCACTTCCTAGTAGCTTTAATGTATTTGGGGGTCATAGGTACTTCTGAGGAAAAGCTGTGTGCCCTCTGGTGTCTTCTCTGAACACAACATTTTGAAAATTGTGCCAGAGTGTGTGTAGGTCATCCATTACCCTTCTGCCTGTGTAGTTTTGAGACTCAGACTCATGTTTTGTAATAGCTTAGACAGATTTAGAGAACCGGTCAACAGGTCACTAAGCAAAGTGTATCAACCTATGGAGACACCACATCACCCCAATCTGGCTCTGGTTCCTAAATGTCTTGCTATGCACTTCAAATGTACCCTGGAGAGACAGATGAGAAATGGCACTTCAGTGCCCAGTCCTTCTGTTTGCCACATGAAAAACATACGCTAAGTGCTTGTCACACATTTCACCATATATAAATTAGTCAGGAAGGCAGGTATTTTCATGTCAAGTGTCACATCAGATTTTTAGGGTTATCTTAGGTACAGTGATAACAGAGAAGGAAGAGAACAAAGTTTATGCATATGGAAACCTTTCATTAGTGGTCCAGGTTAGAGTCCCTTTGAAGAGTAGTGCTAAATGACAAGTTGCTTTTGAAGTATTATCTATTAACTTCCTGGAATTGCATAACAAAATCCTATAAACCACATGAGGTAAATGGCAGAAACACATTGTCTCACAGTTCTGGAGGCTGGAATCCAGCATCAAGGCATCAGCGAGGTTGGTGCCTCCTGAGGCCATCTTCTGCCTGGGTCCTCTTGCTCTTCCCTTTGTGTATGTCCATGTCCTGATCTCTGCTTCTTATCAGCACAGTGTTTGGGGTCCCACTCTAACAATCTCATTTTACTTTAATCACATTTTTAAAGACCTTCTCTAATAGTCACATTATGAGATTTCAACATAAGAAATTTAATATAAGAGATTTCAATATAATAAATTTGGAGGGACAAAATTCCTCCAACAACAATGATTGTTGTGGATGTAGTGCATGGGTATATGCATATTTGCTTACTAAATCTTCCAGAAGTATTATTCAGTTGAATTTAGGAAATACTCTAGTAAGCCACACACGGTGCTGCTCTATGATTCAAACACCCTACTCGGGGCCCCGTGTCTCTGAATGGCTTCCACTAAACACATCAATGAGCCCCAGGATGTCTCCTGATGAAGTCAGATTCACTTCAACTGTCTCAACTGAGACCAAATGTCTCCAGGTTTCTTCTCTGTGGTTTCCCACACTCAGAGATACGCAGCTATAGAGACCCCTTGGTCTCTTCAAAGGAAGTCAAAAAGAAGACCAAGAAAAGCCACAGTCACTTTCTCACAGAGATTTCTTTAAAAGTCCTGTGCACTGGGCTGGGGTTGTGGCTCAGTGGTAGAGGTACTGTCATTGGTGCAAGCGATGAATAATCATTTGAAATATTTTGGAAAATATGGATAAAATAAAATTAAAGGAAATAACCATATATGTTAGTTGTTATTAGCTGTAAAAATCCTCAATTATTTTGAGGGTGAGTGTACACTCCAATCTGCATAGCTATGGGGGTGCAAGTAGGCAATCCTCTTGTTGAGAAATCCATACCTACTTTTCCTTTGTGTGCACATGCACACACACACACATGCACACACACACATGCACACACACACACATGCACACACACACACATGCACACACATATCCCTGTGAGCAGGCTGCCTACTCAAATGGTATTTTGCATTCTACAGTTAGCATTGCCATGTAATTAAAAATACCTTAAAAATTCTAACTTTCAATGAGTACATCATCTTTCATCTTAATAACATAGTAAGATTATTTAGTAGTTCTCTTAGTGTTGAACATTTCTGATGTTAACAGTTCTGCATAACTAGAGCAAACATCATTGCATGTAAGACCATTTATTCATTTAAAAAATATTCCTAGAAAAGGAGTAACTCTTGCATGGACAATTTTAAGTTTGTTGTTACTTACTTATAATCACTTTTTGGCAATTCTGTAACAACTTAGAGTGAATGACATTGTCCACCTACAAAGAAGTCTAACAGAAATCAGGGCTTTATTAATAGAAAAAAATAGAAGAAAATGGATTGCAAATTTGTTAGGCAAAAAAAAAAAAAAAAAAAAAAAGACACCACAATGTCTTAAAAATCCAAACTTCTTTTCCCTACTGATGATTGAGGAATTTGTTGTTGGCTTTTAGTCTCTGTTTTCCTTTACTATGAGTAACACTTTGGCTGTTTTTCCACTGGAAACAGTTTGCCTATAATCCTTGTGGCATATAGTTCTCTAGTTTTTAAAATATATCTTATGCAATTTTACAGTAATTTTTTTTCAACCTTTAAGCTTTTCATTTTATCCAAGTGTGTGAAATCCCAGATGGCACATGGGCTTTACCATGGCTGTAACCATAGAAGGTCAGCAGTGGCTTTCTGGGTGAATGGACTGCAACATATTTTGTAGGTCACAAAACAACCACTCGTGAGCATTGTGACCACAGGAGGAGGCCAGTGACTTTGTAATGCTGTTGTTGATCCTAGGTAGTCATCAAATATTTGCAGCTTGTTTTATAATTTTTTTCACCAATTAGCTACTTGGATGGTCAGCCTGATAGTAGTTAAATGTTCCTTTTTTAAAAAAAATTTTATTGTTGTTTATTTTTTATGTGGTGATGGGGATTAAAACCAGCGCCTCATGCATGCTAGGTAGATGATTTACCACTGAGCTATCTCCCTAGCCCATGTTCCTCTTTAGAAAAAACAAAAAAAACAACAACAAAAAACCCTAATTCTTTTTAATGTGTCAGGTTTCAACATTTACAATTTAATTCTCCTTCAATTTTGTTTTTCCCTGGTGCTGGGAATTGAACCTAGAGCCTCCTACATGCCAGGCAAATGCTCTACCACTGAACCACATTCCCAGTTCTAATTTATTTTTGTATATGGTATGAATTAAGGATCTTAATTGACTTTTTCCCCCCAAGTGTACAAATTTTTCTAAACCATTTATTGAGTTAGTTGCCTTTTCCTTGTTATCCATTAAATTTTTCTCTCCTAGTCTTTGCTTCTGGGAAATGGACTCTTTTCCAATGAGAAAATGCTTTACTCTTGTGCCAGTATCACAGAATTTTAATTCCTGTAGATCCTATTGAGCCAGCTCTCCTTCATTACTCACTCACTCACATTTTCCCTTTTTCTTCTATATTCTTCCTTGGAAACTTGTGTTTCCCTGTGAGTCATGCAGTCATTTATGAGTATGTGATCCTGCCATTTGACAATGGATAGAATGAATTCTGACAAAATATCAGCCAAAAAAAAAAAAAAAATGAGAAGAGGCTGCAATTCTGTTTCATAGGGTGGATGCAGGCGGAAGCCAAGGCGGAGTAAAGTTTTTGGAGACATTGTTCAATGGGACTAACTGCCATTTTGCTTTCTTAATTCTGAGTTCCATTGGCCGCTGGCTCTCCTCCTTGGTGCTTTGTTTATCTTTCCTATTTCCTGGCTACCATCTCAGAACAGTATTCTCTGTGTGTCTTGTCAAATTCCTCAAACTTTGTTTAATTACTTCTGGGTTGCCTCCTACTTCTAGTCTAGCGCAGTCCATTAGATATTTCTCCAATGATGAAATATTTCACAATCTGTTCTCTCATACAGACCCTTAACCTCATGTTGCTATTAAGCATTTGAAATATGTCTAATGCGACTGAACAACTGAATTTTACTTTAATTTTTAGTTTTTTAAGTTTACATTCAAATAGCCAAGTATGACTAGAGGCTATCACATTAGTAGACATGGTGAGAATTTGATCTCTATCCCAGCCACACTGCCTAGGTCCTGCGAAGAGCTACCTTAGAACCCACCAAAGAACTCAAGCCACCCAGTCAAAATATCAGAGTGAAGCCCTGAGGTCTGAGAGTGATTGGAATAAGTCTTTCATATTGCCAGAAGGAGTACAGGGTTGACTTAAAGAATAACGATTTTGTATGCCTATGTAGGTCTTTAATTTAAGAGGGAAGGATACAGACAGATGAATTGTGCTGAGATTAACATACATGCACACATGAACTCCAGTATTAGCACTAGCCACAGATGTCCTTACCCACTGTTTCTGTCACCTCCTTTCATCTCTTCTCCATCTCAATGGCATCTGGCTTCTTCTCCAATCTCTTTAAGAAACAGCCTTCATCAACCAGTTAGCTAAATCAAAAAGATTTGCACTGACCTCCCAGCGGGGTTTGACCTGCCAATCATTCCCTCCTTGTTTGAGAGCTGAGGGGATCTGATGCCACGGTCTCCTTCACACTGTCCTCAGAGCAAGCACCCTCTATCCTTGTGGCTGCATTTTCCCCACACTTCCTTGATGTGTTCTCAACTGTTACCAGATCTGCTTTCCCTGCCCTGTTCCCTCTTCTGAAGTCAAGCTGAATGTCCAGTTGACACTCCTCACCTCCTGCTGGCAACCTCAAAAGCAACACAACCTTCCAAGGAGGGACTCCTCCCTTCATTGTGGCCACCCACATCCAGCACCCTCTGTGTCTCACTGACTTTAAGTGAACACAGCTGGGTTGGCCATCAGTCCTCTGTCCTCTCTGCACTCAAAGCTGGAGGTATCATGAGTCCCTCGTTGCTATGATGTGAATGTTTATGTCACCTCCAAAAGTCATGTTGAAACTTAATCCTCAATGCAATGGCATTAAGAGGTGGAGGCTTTAAGAGGCAATGAGGCTATGGCGGTAAGCCTGCAGGAATGAACTAGTGCTTCATGAAACAGCTGCAGGGAACCCACTAGACCCTGTTGCCTTTCCACTTTCTACCATGTGAGGACACAGTGAGAGCTGCTATCTTGGACTTTTCTGCACTTACATTGGCCCCCCTGCAGGTCTTCCCACATCTGGACCCATAGTATTGCTCTGTCCTTGACTAGAGCCTGCCCTGCTTCAGGCTCTGTGGCCTGATTCTGAGCACAGGTGCCTATAGACTCCAAAGAAGCATCTACCTCTCTCCATGGTGCCTTGCCCTCACCCAGAGGCCAGCATAACCCCTAACACTTTTCATAAGTTTCCTATTGCATTTAGGAAGAAATAAACTCCTCCACGAAGCCTCAGGTTGTACAGGATCTGGAGTCTAACCACATGGCCAACTTTGAACACTGCCTTTTTCATTGATCTTCCACCTCCAGGCCCGTGGGTGCCTAGGATCCAGCCCCATCTCCACACTTCCTGGCCCCACTGCTCTGCAGGGCCCTCTCCTGGAAAGTCCTCACACACAGGCAAACTAAGGAGTTAAACTCATTGCCACTCAACCCTGAAGTTAGGGTTCTTCTTAGATGGGCAGTCAGTCCCCTACCAACTCTAGTTGGTTTATTTAGGGAAATGTTCATCTTTCCTTCTTACGTTGTATTCATTGGACATGATTTGGTTTGATTCAGAGATAAGCAATCATTATGGCGTAGTTATTTAATATCCACATGATTTTTCTATGGTTCTAAGATACTTCATATATTTATAACCCAGGGCATATTATGATGGGAATGGCTTGTAAATAACATTTACAAGAAAATGTTTTCAAATTCAATAAAAACTCCTTAACACAATAATATGTAAGACATTACAATTAATAATTTCTGGTGCTGAGATGGTCCTGAGTATACTTGCTCTGGTGGTGACTCTCCCTAGCTGTTCCCAGGCTACCCGCCTATAACACTGCTCAGGTGCTGTGCCTGGACATTGTAGGTACAGGTGAGAATGCCTGAATACAGATGTCAAGTGACTTCTCTGAGGAAAATACAGCAAAAAGGCGGAGGGAGGGGAAGGAGATCATCTCCTCAACCCAGGTTTTGGGATTCTAAATCTAGGAGTTTCTTGATTGCACAAATCACCACTATTTTCATATTCTGACCTCACATTTTAAATTCTCTCTCTGTGTATTAAAAAACTAGCACAAGTGAGAGAAAGATTCTATATATGGCAGATAAGTGTGAATGTATGTATGTATGTAAAAGACCATAAACAATGCACCCTCAAATATTAGCAATTAACTGCACTTAGAAGATAAATCTGTTTTATGTCAAAATAACAGCTTATTTCTGGTACTTAAAAGAGAAACATCTAATATGCATGTAATAATTATTTTATGTAATTTAGATGTATTGACAAAATAATTTTAAAGAGTCTTTATGTTTCTTATATTTTAAAATTCAAATGGGAATCTTTTCATTGTGTGAATTCTTAATTCTTCCTTGCCCTCAATTCATTTGAAGGAGGGAGGTTGCTTGACTTAACTCAAACTTCCTTAAGTTTAAAGTCAATAAAAATATCATAATGAAAATTTTAAAAAGTGTATATTCTAATCAAGATTTTTTATAAAATTCTTGAGTCCTTTTGAAATTGGCTCCTTCCCCCTCCCCCAAGTGGACTTAAACAGATAACTATGTAAGTTCTTACCAGAATAGAAATGGCAGACGCTCACACAGAGAGTGCCTGTGGACAAAAACCTCAGATGGTAGATTTGAAGATTGTTGAAGGAGCAGAGAGCCATGGTTAGCTAGTCTGGGTTCAGTCGCTGGGTCCAGCCCAGGGGCAGCTGTATCCAGTCCCCATAGCAAAGAGTAAGGAAGGATTAATTCTCCTGTGGGGGCATCACTTTCTTGCTGGATTTGCTTCCCTTTGCCTGTAGCTGAGAAACTTGCAATTTGCCAAAACCTTGCACACAACATTTTCATTTATCCTGAAACTAAATCAGTTTGGGGCTAAACATATTTTAAAATGTCAGCCTACTTATTTGGTCCACAGGATGAGAAATGCAAGATTCTCAGAAAATGCCATGTTTGGTTTGGATTTTGTCCTGGAATGTGGAATGGAACAAATGTTAATCCTCCTGGGGTGCTGAGGATTAAAAGAGAGAGAGGGAGGGAAAGCCAGTGGTGAGCGCTGATATGCTGCATTGCACTAAGTGTCTCGATTGTCAAAATTTATCATCACTGTCGTTAGTACAATTGTCAGAGTGCATGACCACAGATGTATTGAAATTAAAGGATACAGAATCCGAAATAATTAAGATCTTCCTCAGAATACCCAAAGTGAGGAGCCTGGACAAATACTCACATCAAATAAGAAAAAATAGAAAGAAAAAAAAATTGACCATTCTTCAATATTTTGTACCACTTGGAGAGTCAATATATGTAGTTGATCAGTAAGGAGGCTTCCCAGCTAGTGCCACAGAGACAAGAGGCCAGGGATACACAGGTTGATGGCTGATGGACACATACTTCCATTTTGGCCCTTCTCTTTTCTGTTCTGGTTTGGGACCATCCACTGAGGTCCCATATGCATACCTCTGCATTGAGCACTGCTTAACCTTAATGAAGATGAGACATGAGTCCTTGAGACCTGGTTGGACCCGTTGAGGCAGGCTGGTCACAGTCAGCCAGGGAGAAACTAACAAATTCAGAGTTCACTAAATTTATAACAGTGGCTTTTTGTCCTGTTATCATAAGCAATTGATGCATGGTATATTTTATATACCATGCATTTATATTTAGTTCCTTCATAATATTTTTCAATAAAAGAAGAGAAAGAAAGGTAGTCTTACATGAGTGTTGAATTTGCTTTCTATGTCTCTTTTGTAATAGCTTGGTTTAGGGGATGGAGCCTCTTAAATTTGACAGAAAACCAAATTAGCACCCTCCCCCAATTGTAAATGTGAAATTTCCCCCATTCAGCTAGGAGAGAATCACTTGACTAGGAAAGTCAGAACAGACATGCTCATGAAGCTGAGTCCATGAGGGCGGCTGGCAGTCTTCAGAGCTAGCAAGTGTTTGTGTTTGTGCAAACCCCTCTCCTGTGGCAGGAGGGCCAGGGCTGGAGTTCAGCCTGCCCACCAAGAGGGGCGAAGCCTCCTGATCACCACCAGCAAGCAGGAGGAAGTAGAAAGCAGAGTGTCCTGACCCAGAAGTAGGGAGAGGGTAGATTTTGTGAGACATTGAGAAAAATAATTAGCAGAGTGAGCAAAGTTAATCAGGAGAAATGAGCGTTTATGAGACAGAGGTGGATACAAAATAAGTGATTTATTTATTTCCTTGTTTATTCATTTATTTCTCTATTATTTATTTTTTCTTAATTGGCTTGGTGTGCAAAATGATGTTTTGATATATGCATATCTGGAGTAGCTAAATTAAGCTAATTAGCATATTTTACTTTACATAATTAATTTTTTGTGGGAAGAACACTTAAATCTACTTTCTTAGCAACTTTCAAGAATACAATATATTATTATTAACTATATAACCCCCGAGCTTTACACAATACACTTTTCTTCATGTGCAAAATCAGAATAAGAACAGTGCCCTCTTACCTCATAAGTACTTCATGAGGGTCAAATAAAATTAGATGTCATAGACTCTGTGAAACAATTCAAGTGCCAATTATTATTAACTATCAGTACACAACTAAGATAAGCCATTTCGTTTTAGATTTAGGACTTGATTAGTCAACTCAGGTCATAGAGAAAGATACTGTAAACAAGGAGAGAGACTGTATCTAAAACACGAAGACTGCACAACGGTGAGTCTAAACTATTGTGGATATTTTGATGGACTGTTGGGATATTTTGGTCAGCTTTTTCTCCATTGTGACCAAAAGACCTGAAAAAAGCAGCAGAGTAGAGGAGGAAAAGTTTATTTGGTATTCATGGTTTCAGAGCTGTCAGTGCACAGTCAGCAAACTCCAGAGCCTGCACGCCAGGTGAGGCAGAAAATCCTGGGGGAGGGAGGAAAGCAGCTCAGGACATGGCAACCGGGAAGCAGAGAGCTCTGCTCACCAGGGACAAAATATATACCCCAAAGGCATGTCTCAACCACCTACCTCCTCCAGCCACATCTTACTATCTACAGTTACCACCCATTTAATTCATATCAGGGGATCAATGTACTGATTAGGTTAAAGTTCTTATAATCCAATCATTTCACCTCTGAATTTTCTTGCATTGTCTCATACATGAGCTTTTGGGGGGCACCTCATATTTAAACCTTAACATACAGTCATGTCTTGGTTTCTAAATTCACTTCTCTGAACTTGGAACATGGAAGGCTGCACTACTTTGCTTTCATGGCTAGACACGGGAGTCAGCTCTTATCTGTTAGTTATTATAATTATACCAGGAAAATCTGGTTATCAGCCTGCTATGGGAATCCTAAAAATGTTCTCATTGTTCTCAGAAAGAACAGTCTCCTAGCAGCTCCAGAAAGACACTACGCATACAGCATTCAGAGTGTCTTCAAATTTGTTTCCAAACTTCCTAATTCTGAAAACAGTAATAATTCATGTCCCACAAGTGAGAGATGTGCTTGTATTTTACTCATAATGCCAAGTAGAATCTTGCCATTGTAACCATGAGGGCATAGAAAAGAATATTGTATTAGTTTAATGTGTCACTTTGAGCACAATTTCTGAGATCTTTCTCTTCTAGAAACGTCTTTCATCTCCGGTATGCCCCGGGACCTATCATGCTTGAATGTGGTTTTCCTAAGCTAGAAGAATTTATCTCCCTCCCTACATAGGAGGCTATTTTTGTTTCAAACTTTGAAGTATGGAGAGCTTCCACTTGATCCAAAGAATTCTGCAGACTGGAAAAGCATATATGGTACACCATGCTGTAAATCTCTGTGGAGCCTCCACAGGGAGGGAGAGTGAGATCTACACAAACACAACACAGAAGGCTTCTAACCAGGCAGAGGGGATTAGGCCCAGAAGTAAACACAGTGGCAGTGGCATCCCCAGCCAGGCTGGCTGTCATCTAACAGCAAGTTTGCAGACAAATTTAACTCTTGGTGTCTCGCAGCTCTACGTCAGACGATCTATCAGGGGCACACACAGGCTGTTACACCTCCCTCTGTATTCGAGGCTTGCTCAGTACAGATGGAACTAGGCACTGGAGTCCAGGCACACCTACCACATTTTAAATTGTCGCTTGGAGGGCTCTCAGGTTCTGAGCACATAAGATAAACTCGGGATAATACAAAAACATACGACAAATGTAGCTTTGAGTTATCTGGTGTCTGTAGATGTCACCACAGGGATGGGAAGAGAAAGTGCTTTCTAGTCGCAAAGTTCCTAGGGATTTGCTCACTTTTTCTCCATCTTGAATCTGGGTTTGCCTCTTCTTTAGAGGCTGTGGGGGTGGGGGCTAACCCTTGCATTGCAACAAGGAAAAACCCACATCATTAGACTCAGCATTAGAGAGAGTGTGTTGACCGGCCCAGTGGACCACTTGGGAAAGGGTCCCAGGTGCCAGCTCCTGGCTGTCTTGGGGATCTCATTCTTGTCCCTGCTGCTCCAGTCCTAAGCCTGGCTTTGGCAGGCTCATACTACATTCTGTGGTCTCTACATGGTCGCCCTGGATCTCTGTGCTATATTGTTCCTCATTTAAAAGAAAGAATTTTCCCTCTTAAGGGAGGATTTCTCTTCAGAAACATCCTCCTTTCATCTGTCCCCTAGGTCCTGCTTGAGCAGAGCCCACACAGCTGAGCCCCAAGGGAGGGGAGGGGAGGTTCAGGCAGGGATCCGTGACTGGTCCAAGTCGTGCTTATCCCTTGGCAGTTTTCTCCACTAGAGAGTGGGAAAGGAGAAAATAGAGCCATGTTTTAAATGTCTGCTCCTTCTTCCACAATCTTTTCCCCATCTTGAGCATACAAGGCCTGCTTTAGAGTAAATTGCAGATTGCAGGCAAAATGGTTTGTTTGGTGGGGTCCTTTAGAAATAATCCCCTCCATAAAATGTTCTCCTTCCGTTGGTTAATATTCACCAATGGGTGAAACAGTGTAAGATTAAAAGAGAAAATTTGTTAGAAATCTTATTATCAACTACTGGTGTCCCATTTTAAATCAGTTTTACAGAAAATTTTTACAGAAATCAGCTATTTCACCTACAAAGGTACCCAACATGTCTTGACGGGGAAGTGGTCATGAGGTGCTGTCAGAGAAGGGGGGCCTTCAGAGGGCCTCTCCATGTAGTTAACAAATTGCTCCCCGCCCTAGGTTGCCTTGATCAGTGCTATTCCTGTAGGGAATAATGGGACTTCAGGGACAAAATGGCTTGAAACTGTACCTGAGTGATAGAATTGTAGTAGAAACACTTGAGATCTCTTGACTCCAAGTTTAGTGCCCCTCAGCCTTACTGTTTAGAGAACACTAGCTGAAATGATGATTGGGGGACACAGAAAGCTGAAATTAAAAAATGCAAATATAGGGCTGGGACTATGGTTCAGTGGTGGACGACTTGCGTCATTTGCACGAGGCCCGGGGCTTCAATCCCCAGAACACCCCTCCCCCCATGCAAATATACACACATCCACTTTCTTTCTTTGCCTGGCACGAACCAGGTTCTTCTCCAACTTTCATATCTACCCATCTGCACCAAAGGGACAAGCCCTAAGCCAAGCAGGAGGAACATGGCAGTTTCTATTAGGGGAAGAAGAAAGGTTCCCCAGGAGGGGCTTAGAAAATCTTCTGCTCGGGGAAATTTTGACTATACATTGGTTGTGGGAATTTTAATTTGTCTGCATGAAAACTTCTTGGACCTAAGATGTAAAAACTTCATATAGTACCTTTATAAAAAACTGCTCCTGGCTTAAGTTTTATGTTCCTGCCACATGCTTGGAATTGCTCACAATTTTATAAGAAATATGCCACTGGTGTCCCACTCTGGCAACTGAGAAAGCTACCTTATGAATCCCCATTTGTGGGAAAGTATCTATTGTGCTCGGCTGAAAAGAAGCATCTTTTTGTTCTAATCAATGTCAGCCACCAACCCATGGAAAGTAACAATATATAAATATGTCAAAGATTTGGCTCCAGTAACTTAATTAATTTAGTCCATTTGGGAGTAGATGACAAGACTTTTTTTCTTCATAAACCTTCATTGATCCTCTTAAAATAGCGCTGACACAAGTGGAAGTTATTCAAATTGATAGCAGATAAAGTTGTGGTTCAGGTCAAGAGATCTGAAACAATTCAGGCCATAATCAGCATGAAACCATTCAAATTTAATGATGCTCATATGTATTAATAGCAAACAAATCTGGGCTTTGCCTTTTATTGGGGAATTAAAGTCATCAGTGTTAACTTCTCAAACCATTTTTCTTAGTCTGCTCGGTACATGTTAACCGTTAGCTTCAGGTTTCCTTTGCTGAACTCAGCAAAGACATGGGCCAGAGTTTGAGAAAGGGTAGGTTAGATTTTTTTGGGGGGAGGGGGGAACCTAAACAAAAGAAATAAAAGCATTGAGCCTGATGTGTAGTCAGAAATGTTCAGTGACAGGCAACATATTGATCTCATATGGCTTTTGAATTGATCACAACTGCATGGAGAAAGACTGCCCTCAGGATGGGCACTCCTCCCCAGAACTCTGGCTGCCACTGATGTCTGACTGAGCTTGAGTCTCTGCAGTTGATTGGCTGCCTAGGCCAGATGCACCAAGGAGGCAGGGATTTGTGCTTCTCAGCAGCTAACATCCCCAGTTCTGCTCGACCTCCTCCTCACCCCAACAATTTTATTCTGCAATATTTTAAGCAGAATTGAAGATTTCATATTATTTCGTGTTAAGCATAGATGACCCTTTAAAAATATAATCACACACCATTTTTATGCTTGACTAAATTGATAGCATTTAGTTTGTAAATAATTCAGTCTATCTCTACAACATAAACCTTCTCCTTCTAAAATATAATCACAGTTTTATTATCACACCTAGAAAATTAGCAACGATAACTCCATCTATTGAATATATATATTTGAAGAGGATTAACCTGAATGACTGTAAACATATATATGCAGATACCTGAGTCTCTATATATACTTGGTTGGTTTGCTAAAATCAGAATCCAACATATTCCAAACATTGCATTTGTCTGACAAGTCTCAACTTCAAATGTTTGCTTTATCCTGTACTTTTAGTGTCAGGCTTCATTCTCCCATTTCTGATGTTGACAGGGAAGTTTCTCATTAATTCCAAGGCTGGATTAGACTATGGACTCTGGACATTTTTAGGCCACCAACTAAGCTACAATTCTAGCTTCAAATCTATTTGGTCGTCTAGAGAAGGTTTACTAGACTCAAATTCATCCCCAACCTGTTGAGAAGTCATTTTCATCCATTTCTTTTTGCACGGTGGTGAGCATTGGAAGGACACAGGAGGAACACACTTGATATTTATGTATATTCTCTTCTGCTTCACCCCCTTCCAAGTTCTAAGCACACATTAACAACAACAATCCACATAATCCTTAAGCCATGAAGGAGGGCTACCATCATGGAGAAATGAACTGATGCTCTCAGGGACCTGCTTTTCAGGTGGAAGCCACACCTGCAATACCTGAGTCTGAGATCTCTCTGTTCTGTGTAATTATGGTAGAGTCTCTTGCAAAGGATTTTCTCATTATCTCTCAAGTTTACAGGATAAAAGTAGGGACATGGGATAAGCCAACACTGCAAGACTGCATGGGAACTGATAAGCAGGAGGCAGGGAGAACCTGGCATCTCTAGCTCCCAACCAGAGAGTTTCACATACATGGTCTTATTTAATTACTTAGATAAAATATAATGATGCCAAACAATGACTTGATATATACAAAAAACGGTAATCCATCTCCAGTTTCGCCATTCAAAACCCCACAAAGGAGAGCAGAAAGCTACTTAAGTATTTGAGAAATGGTAATATTTCAAAATTAGAGACTAAACTGAAATACTATCTCATTTTTAAAGATGGAAACCCAAACTGATATTTAAAAGGCTTCTGTTTAAATATACCTTTAGTAGAAAATGCTGTGAAATCAATATCAAAAGGCTATGTCACTATTATTTGTTGACAGACATGATAAACATATATTGATGTCTTATGTCTAATATAAATACAAGCATAGTTCCAAATTCTATAAATAAAGATATATTCAGCAGAATCTAACATGCTTACCACTACATTGTTCTTTCCTCCACTATGTTTCATTTTTAATTTTAAATGTTTGGTTTGTTTTCCAATTTTAATGATAGAATTTATTGTCTTGTTTCTGATGTTGGCAATGAAAACCAAACATATGCAGTGAAACATACATCATATATGTATTGCAACACCCAAAAAGATGCCCTAGTTAATCATTATGGCCTTGGAATAATGGACTCTGATAAACTGAATTGTTCTTTGGATTGAGTTAGTGATTTTACAATATAAAATTTACACTGACAAATATTATCTTAGGAAGGATTCAAAGACCTTTGACTTTATCAGTAATTTCCAAACTAATACATGTTCTCAGTAAATAGTTTTAATTGTAAAAAATGTAATGCTATGACTTCATTTTTTTGGATAATGTTCATAATAAAAGTATGTCATCTCCAATCACCTGATAACTGACTGTATTGCTTTTGGGTTTTTGAATGAATGTACTTGTGTATCTTTCTAATCAAATTAGTTAGTATAAAATGACATTAGTTGAATTGTTGAGGCCTGATGTTGAAATGGTGAAAGTACAGTTAATGTATAAATTATTTTTCCACTAAGCAAAATCAAAATAATGTGACCATGCTGTGCCAGCTGAGGCACTAAGGTATTGCAGAAGCTAGGACATAGAAAGGCAATAGGAAAATTGGAGAATTGTACAGCAACTTGAGGGCAGTTATGCTGAAGTCAGGTGACTTTTCTTAAGAGCAAACTTAATATATCATATTAACTCATGTCAATTTGAATTTTGTTGGTTTTAAATCTTATATTTATTCAAAATGTTTTGTTTCATTGAATTTATAAATACATTTTATATCCAGTTTAAAAGTTCTTATATATTATATATTAAAATTATAGTATATATTGTATGTTATTATTATTAATACCATAAGTTCTTTAAATTAACACTGAAGGTCCATGAGAGCCGTTACTTTGCTTTAAAAGACATCTGTGTATTTCCTGAGTTTAAGAAATACTGGACTAGAGAACTCAACTGTAGCTCCTAAATTGAGTTGTAGAATTGCATTTTTAGTCATATCAACTTTGCCAAAGAAAAATCAAGATCTATTAAGCAGAACTTTCAACAGCCTAATCATTCACTTATTTGTCCAACAAGCATTAATTGGGGCATCCCGAGTACTAGAAACTTCACCTGAGCCCAGGGGGAGCCCAGTCACAGATGCCACAGGGTGGAGGTATTCAGCGCTCCATGAACACAGCACCTCATTGGGGAAGGAGGCTCAGGAAGCTTGGATTCCAAAGGTGAGTGTCTGACAGGTGATCATAATGGCAAGTACAATCCAAACACCAGCAAAGATACAATGTGAGGATACTAATTAATGACTTTCACAAGTAGAAAATGTAAGAAAACTTGGTAAACCATGTCTACTCTCTCACTCCAAACCCCACAGAGGAGAGAGAGAGCAGAGAGCTGCTCAAGTCCTTGAGAAATGGTAATATTTCAAAACAAGAGACTAGACCTGAAATATAAGATGCTCAGATGAGAATTAAATAGAAACTACTCAATTAAAGGAGGCTTTCAAATTATTAATAAATATGCAAATGCTAAGTTGTTTCTAGATGTCCTACATGTTAGAGCAAGTAAAACTTGAAACAAAAGTATTAGAGAATGTTCATTGTCTCGATTTCAATTAAGTGAAGTTGATTCATTTGCTCCATCAGCACTCAGGCAAATGGGGCCTGTTTACATCCAGCAAGACACTTGATGTGGTTAACAGTGAGCATCCCCTACTCAGGGTTTCTGCATAGCAAAGCAATATTGCGGGTGTCCTCAAGGAGGTTATAAATCAGATGACACTTGTGTATCAATTATTCTAATACTAGCAATTTCAATACACAGTCCAAAAATAGTTGTAGTCTCAAAATAAAAGGGATATTCTTCATCAATTGGGAATACTTCCTGATTATTTTCTCTATTTTAAGATTTAAATGACTGTTTGCATACTGCATACTGGGACACACAGAGGCTTTGCAGCAAGCAAAGCTGTTTAATTTTGCTTAACCAAAGCTTTCTCGAGCTCATTAGACCACGGACCTTGGTTGTTATTGTTTTAGTACCATTTTAACACCACACCTTTAGGAAGTGTTGATTTAATATATAATGTGACACCTTAGGAAGAACCAAGAAAGGACAGCATGATGTATTTCAATGTGTAATCAGAGCTTGCTTAGCATAAATATCTTGCTGAGCTCATTTGCTCTTTTTTTAAGTGTATTAGCCATGTCATCTATTAATACATTTTTAACTGTTAACTGGAATTTTTAATGTTAACTGAAAGTGATCTCATCATAGGGAAAAATAAGCTTCTTAGTTTGCTATTCTTTATGCATATACACCTACATA
>CM053410.1:8370183-8388383 GCA_028644305.1 Xerus rutilus
TCTGATTTTGGTAGCATGGGAAAAGTTAGCTAAATGAACATAGAGAAATTCTCTAACAATTTGTTTTGATTTAACATTCAACAAGGGAGAGATTTGTTTCCTCTGCAGATTTTAAGAGATTTAAATAGGGCCGTTTATGTTCAGCTCAATTAAGCTACTGATCATTCCATTTTCTTAGCGGTAAAGTGTCCACAGCCCATTATTTCTTTAGAACAATAAAACAGCCTGGGCGGCCCAAGTCATCACTCCTCAGTGTGTATAACCCAGGCACAGATGATTAACATGCACTGACACTTGAGCCTCTATCAGATCTTAATAAGTGGGCCTGAGGGTCCAGACTTGCTCCTTGTTAAAACAGAAAGGGAAAGCTAGCAAGTTCACAATGAGAACATTTGTTCCAGATAAAACATATCCAAGAATGGAATGATTACAAGTCTCCGGATATTTAGTGGGGGGAAATGCTGTCACTCCTTAAAGGTATCTCAGGGGAATACTATTAAGCCTAAGACAATATGCCACTCACTCATAGGGAAAATTCAGCTATGTCATAATTGAGATAACAGAGACACACTGAAATAAATGTGAGATGGGTATGTATATTGGTGTAAAAAGAATCCCTTACTTCATTTCCATCTGATGAACATTTATTCTGTGTACAACAGATACTAGGGTGCAAAGGTCAAAGGCAATTCTAGTCCTTTGGGAACCCTTGGCTGGTTAAAATTTTATGTTGAAACACCAAGAGGAGAATTTTTCTAGCAAAGCCCAACTAGCTGGTTTCTGACTCACCTTCCAACTCAAAACAATGAGATGTGCTATGTATTAAACATATGAAATATATATTAAATAAAAGTCTACTTGAAAACATTGTAGAATGAGCAAGATCAGATCTCCAGCTCTCACAAATAAAATATAAGACCTAATTAAATTTTAATTTCTGATAAATAATAGGCAACTTTAAGTACAAGTATGTTCCAAATATTGCATGGGACATACTTACTTTAAAAGCTAACTGTTGTTTATCTGACACTTCATTGTGATTGGGAGTCACATAGATCAGAGCAGTAAAAACCTGGGGGACCCTGAGCCAGGCCTCCCTGCCCTGCAAGAACTTTGCTGACTCTCAATACAGTAACTAAGAACTGCAGAGTCTAAGTGAGACTGTAAAACATTTATGAACCTCAGAGGATGAAAACCAAAAGTTAGGCCCACCAAGAAAGAAGGGCTCTAGTCGACCTCCTTCCATTGAGGTATAGGAACAAGGACTGGCATCTATGGCTTTGTATCCCCAAATGTATGGTGTCTGGGGTTTGGCCTGACCTTGTCCCTCTTGGTCTTCTGTACATCATTGTATTTCCACATTGTTATCAGAACAGTATTTTCCAGGTCAATTCCATATTGGTTTATGTTACTCATGGATTAGAAGTCCGTCCTTGACTCTCCACTGTCTTCCCAACTGAAGAACTTTCCAGTCCTCCCTATAATCCTTGTGCATCCTCCACCACCACACCCTCAGTCTCTTCTGGGCTCAACTCTTCTGTTCCATTTTGTTCTTTCCCTGTAGCTCCCTGGATATGCTGTGTGTTTTTGATCTTCATGCTCTTGCTTATCCTGATATTCCTAGTCCTGGGTTTCCATATCTCTACTCTCTCTTCTTTCTCTCCCATTGAACTAAGTCCATCTCTCTGCCTGACCTCCAGGTGGGGCACATGTGAAGACCTCACCTGAGCCCTGCAATCCGCTGCGTGACTTCTAACCAACCACATCATCTCCAAAACTCTTCACATCTGGCTCTAGCCTAGAGAATGGGACAAGAGATGTCAATGTCAAACACTTTTAATTATAATCTGCTTTAAAATGCTCTCGTTTTAAAATGCAATGATTATGATGATATTCAGTAAAAACCACCTGTCTCTGCACAGTTCTTCTGTAAAGAGGCAAACGATATTATCAGTCTTGTACACAATTGCAAAACTATTTTATCCATATAAAAGAAGACAAATTATTTTTCCTCTAATACCATGGTAGCATATTTGGTCTTTTGCACATTGCTTATTTTTTATTTAATGTTAAAGATAATGCCATACAGCTACAAAAGAATTTCACAATTCTTGCTATAATAGTGTTTGTAATTTTATAATTTATTTAACTACTGATGTAATGATGGGCATTTAGATTATTTCCAGCCTATTGCTATCACCAGTAATGCTACAAATAAATGACCTTCCATGTAATTGATTTCATATGTGTGTGTATTATATCTACTGGACAAATTCTTAAAAGAAGAAATGCTAAGTTAAATACATATTGGTTGCACTCTCACTGGATTTTGCTTGAAAGGGTGCATCTACTTAAACTCCATCAGTGATGTAGGAGAATTGTCACATCCTCCCTGCTTTGGTCAACAGAGTAGTAAATCTTTTGTTCTTTGACAATATAGTTGACAGAAAATATCTCCACAAGGTTTTAATTTGTACTTTTATTATTGTAAATGAACTTGAATGCATTTTCACTTAAGATCTGCTTGTATTTCCTGTCAAACTCTCCAATCATAAAATGTGCCCTTTTATCTATTGAGTCATTGGCATTTTCTTATTGAGTTATAAGAGCTCTTTATATATTAATGAGAAGAGCTCTGTGTAAAATGAGTCCCAAAGATTTTTCTGCTTGGTTGCCATTTCTGTTTTGATTGTGGTAGCTTCTAATATATACATAGTTGTTGTTTTGTGAAGAACAAACCAATAATCTTTATTTTTCATAGCTTTCAGGTTTAAAACTATATTAGAAAAGCCTCCCTCATCCCAAGATTATTTTAAAAGTATCTTGCTGTGTTTTTTTCCTTAAATGTTTATTTATATTTTACACCATAACTTGATTCATTCTGCTGTAAGTCATGAAGTATGAATTCACGTTCATCTGTAAATGACTTTCAAAAAATCTCGTGAATCAACTCAAAAGAGTAATTACTTTGGGGGGGATTGTTTATTGTCATTTTAAAAAATACATAATTTCCAAATATAAGCTTTGTAGCACTTTGAAATGTATAGAAGAGCAGTACATGTGTTTGATAGTTGCCCCCTTCTGTGGGATCTCCTTTTTAACCCAATGTGTCTCTCGCCCCTATAAACATTCTCTAACACTGCCAGACATTTGGATCTCCCAAGTTGGTATTCACCACTACAGCCTCTTCTGTGTCAAATCGTGCACCAAGCAAATGTTTCTCCCTTCCCCTAAATTTCCTCCATTCTCCTATCCTCTTGGAATATAATTTATGGTAATATAAAAGGCAACCATCATTGTTATTTTATCTTGCATTTAGTGTGAGAAGGAGGAAAGTCATTTGAAGCCAGATTATTAAAGGAAAGCATTTTGACCCAGTGGTATCATCAAACCCTCAGGAAGGAACTTAATTATATCCCATTAAAAAGCTCAAAGCTCTCTTGTGATTTGGACATATTAACACAATTCAAAGTTCAGTTCAAGGTTCTTTTCTTTATGCAAAATTCAGCTCTGAAAACCTGAGTGGAGTCTATGGTTAGGTTTCTTCATGTGGAATGCCCACTTGGCATGAACGGCCATTTCAGCTATTTTTAGATATGGGCTCTCACTGCAAAATTTGACTCATTTAATCTGATACAAATTGTCAGCACTATTATCTTTTTTAGTTAGATCATCCTGTAATATGATGTTGTGAGTTTTTATGCAATTAATTTGACATAATTTTTATCAGCATTTCTCTTTTATTGTATGTATATATAATTTATTTTTCCCTGAAAAATGTAAATGTGGTGGTCGAAACTAGACATGAGACCAATAATGACACTTTATTTTTTATCTTGTTTAACCAAAATGGGGGAAATGGTGGAAATGATTTTTTAAGGGGCATAGAAACTAAGAGATCCATCAGAACACAATTTCTGAGTTGTGTGTTAGTCGTACAGAGATGTCAAGAAGAACACTAGGACATGTAGGCTGTAGACAGAGGCTTGGGAACCATCAGCACAGAGAAGACCAAAGCCACAGAAATGGATAAAATCGTTAAGGAAAACAGTGCAACCAGAATGAGGGGGAGGCGATTCCCTGGGCGAGTAGTGAAAGTTCGGACCCTGTGCAGGGGAGGCAAGAGTGTGGCTCCAGAAGATTCCAGACAGGGGAGGAAGGAAGAGCGGCAGTTTTGCCAGCTGCTACAGTGACAGAACAAGACACAGGAAATGAGCGGCCCCTGCGTCTCTGGAGAAGGCCTCGGTGACAAGGAGGAGGCAAATCGGATGTCCCCGAATGTGACTTAAACTGGTAGTAAGAAGTTGGAGACAGCAAAATTAGACAACTCATTCTAAAATGACCCAGCGATGAGGTGGTCGGTTTAGAAAATAAGCCCATGTCTCTGTCCCTGCTCTCACACCACCTCCCAAACTCCTGTGACCGTGGAAGGAGGGAGGACTTCTCCCCACCTGCAAGCAAGCAGGCAGCTCTGCAGCAGACACCACCAGCTGGGTGTCTCCATCCAATTCAACTCTGACACTGTCTATCTGAAAATGGTGTCACATCTGACAGGTTGAGCCCGCACCCCACTTTAGCTGCCCCTCCATGCATACCTTAGACACTAGTCGTAAGCTCTTGGTTATTTAAACTGTGCTTCTGACTCGTATAAATCAAGTCCCCATGGCTCACTTGTTGGTCTTAATTAATTTACTCTTATCAGCTCACAGAACTTGGGTCACATGTATTTACCTACATTTCATGGTTTATAATAAAGGGTGTTACCAGGATAAAGATGAAGAAATACTTCAGGTGAGGATGTAGAAGAGGCAAAGATGCCCTTCGGAGTGCACCCCCTTTCCAGGAAGCTCTAGGTGTTCAGTTATCCAAAAACTCTCCAAACTCTGCCAGTTGGGGGTTTTATGGGGACTTCTTTGCACATCTACTGCTAATAGATTAGATGGGAAACCTGGAAAGGCCTGTCTATTCCATTTTTTCTCTTCTTGGCTTCTCTGCTCTGGGTATGGAACAGGAACTCTGCAATGTGGAGGGTCTTATGGTAGGTCTTATGACCTACTACCAAACATGGGTAAGTAAGTGAATTTCCTTATGGTCAGCTCTAAGACAGAAAGGCATGAGAAGCTTAAAGTTTCTATAATCTACTTTGGAGAAGAGAAATTATAGCTTTTGTGGCCTGCCTCAGGGAGGGTTATGAGTTCGGAAATGTGGATGAGAATTAAAACTATATATTCATAATATTCCAAGTAGAGAGAGGGGATGGGCTGGAAGAGATGGAGAATGGAGAGGGGATCATTTTATTTGTAAGATCTTATAGACTCTAAAGACAAGGAAAAGCCAAACAGGGTCACCAGGCAGGAAATGGAGTTGAGCTGAGTCAGAAATAGGGGTTTTCTAGATGAGGGGCTAGTCTTCAGAAAAGAGAAAGAAATGCTTGGAGGTGTAGGAGATGGCATCGCATTCCTGAAAGAAGCAGCTTGAGGGAGAAGGGAAAAGAAGGAGTTTGAACATATACATTCATGCTCTCTTCTTTCTTGTAAACAAAACTAAGTATTATGTAAAGCTTAGTAAAGCTGTTGCATAATAGAAAATCTTACTCTGCATAATTCAGAGGCAGGTTTTACCATCCCCCCAACAAGCCTCCCTACTCCAACGTACTCCCAACTTCGTTCATGCCCCATTATGACAGTCTTTCAAATTCAAGTCACCTAAACAGATATTTCATCTCTGGATGAAGATGAAATGGCAAATTCTGAAACCTGCTGACAGTAAAATTTTCAACCCCAAGCTTTCTAGACAGTACTCTAAGTAAATTCTAATTTGGGAAATAGAATAAAATCATCTTACATAAATTTCCCATTCATTCAGTGTAACATGCTCATATTTGAACTGTGATATATGGTTAAAATAAGTGAAGGCATGGGGTGGGCGTCTGTGGGAGTACCTTCTGAGGTTTTGATGTATGAAGTAACTGATCCCTTGATAACCTGCACACTTTATAAATGAGCTGTTGAGCTCTCTGCCAAACTTCAGCCCTAAATCATGACTCACAGATTCAGTTGTGCATTTATAAAAGTCGAGGGAGGCAGACCTAAGTGGGCACAAGAAAAAAGGGAACAGTGAGCTAGAAAGATACTGGGAAGCTTTTAAACCACAGGCACCTATTTGAATATTCCTGTTCTGCTAAAAAGAAAACATTTTAAAGTAGTTAAATAAAAATAAAGCAAATGATAGACGAGCGTGGTGGAGCAAGCCTGTGATCCCAGCACTTAGGGAGGCTGAGACAGGAGAATCGCGAGTTCAAAACCAGCCTCAGCAACGGCGAGGTGCTGAGCAACTCAGTGAGACCCTGTCTCTACAGAAAACACAAAATAGGGCTGGGGATGTGGCTCAGTGGTCGAGTGCCCCTGAGTTCAATCTCCAGTACCAAAATAAATAAATAAATAAATAAAGCAAATGAAACAAAATCTAGTCATGATTCTTCTAAATCTCATTTTGTATTTTCAAAGGTTCTCTCCCCTACTTGTATGGAGGAACTCTGACCTCACCCTCCAAATGCTGAGAAGGTATGCTTTTGCAGGTTTTAGCCAATGTTTCTCAAATCCAGAGCCAAGGAATAATGTCAGGTTGGCTGCCTCAAATTCTCTTTGAAAGCTTTGGAAAAAACAGATTCCAGGTACCTCTTCCAGAAATTCTCATTTGGTAGGTTTTAGGTGAGCCCCAAAGTCCACACATAGAAACAAATTT
Organism: Xerus rutilus; assembly: GCA_028644305.1. Classification (NCBI taxonomy): domain Eukaryota; kingdom Metazoa; phylum Chordata; class Mammalia; order Rodentia; family Sciuridae; genus Xerus; species Xerus rutilus. The sequence goes on from CM053410.1 coordinate 8,376,928, forward strand.
GCTCAATGGATTAAAATTTTGCAGCCAGAATGGAGAATCAGGACTTCGTACCATCTACTGGATAGTACCGATGAATAACTTCAAACTATTTTCATAATAAAATATCTCCAATATGATAAAAGAAATGTCACTTAAAATATAAATCTAATATAAAATTGGAGATTTTAATTTCTGAATGCTCAAATATAAAAGATGACTGAATCAAAAGCAAAGTCCATATTATCTTCTTAAACCCCACTCAAGAGCAGAATGTCAGTGACAACCAGCAGAGTCTCACTGTGCCACTCTTTTTTTAAAAAATATTTTTTTAGTTGTAGACGGACACAATGTCTTTATTTTATTGTTTTGTATGTGGTGCTGAGGATCGAACCCAGGGCCTCACTCATGTGAGGCAAGTGCTCTAGCGCTGAGCTACAATCCCAGCCCCACTGTGCCACTCTTTACACAGCATGATGTAATAGACATTAATATTTTCTTCTTCCTCTTCCTCCTCCTTCTCCTTTTCCTCCTCTTTTTCTTGTCCTTGTCCTTTTCCTCCTTCTCCTCGATTAATCATGGTGCATAGCTACTTGAACAAATCCACTTTCTAGTCTCCAGTGACTCTTGAATCACTTGCAAGATCTCAAAGTTCATGTGTCAGCTTATTACCTGAATCACATGAAATCTACTTATGTAGCATCACCACCCTGATCGTGGCAGTGGAATGAGGTGGTGATTCAAAACACAACTGACAAATGTACTTCATGGATAAATCAAAGATAACTGCCACGATACTGTTAGAAAGTCTGGTTCAAGATGGGTAGATGTCAAGCATATTTGTGAACAATTGATTAACAATTGTTTTATACCAAGTAAGTATAAAATAAAGATACATCTAAATTAATGAATTGCCTTGTATAAGTGATTTTAAAGTATAAATTAGTAAACAAATTCATTAATCAAGGATTATAAATACATATTTTAAATATATAACCTAAAGCTCTAATAGTTCGCATTTTCCACCTCTTGCAGGGAGAATGAATAGAGCACTTGATATAAGGCATTGTCTAATGTCTAATTTTCTAATGTAAAAATCTAAGCTCATAGACATCTACCCTGAATTTATTTGGGGATGCTTGAAGGCCACGTTGAAAGTGTAGTTAGTTTCTCTCCAATATTTGTCTTTCTGTTTTCAGTAATAGAGCTTCTGAATTTTGAGAAGCTGCATGACAACTCTGAATAAAGGCCACATTCACCAGGCTCCCTGGATTCAAATGTAGCCAGGTGACTAAGTTTCACCCCTTGGATCAGTGGGAGTATGAGTGCAGCTTCCAAAAGCTTCCTTATATGGAGTGGGCTCCCTTTATCCCCATGGTGGAATGTGGGCGAGCCCTCTTCTACCCCTTGACTGAGAGCCCCCTCCTATCAGGTATGGCAGTACAACAGGGTAGGAGAGTTGGGACACTATAGCATATTTGTGATCCATGTCAACCTCGACCTTACAAGATAGAAATGGACCCTACTTTATAGAAGCCACATTATTCTGAATTTTTCTCCCACTCAAACTTAATCTGAATTGATTTTGGTCTTTTATAGGTTAACATTCCAGGTAGTTGGAGGTTAATATGGCATTCTTCAAGTGATTTTCTTCAACTTTAGCCAAATGAGTCAGAAAGAGAAAAAGAGGAGGAGGAGGAGGAGGAGGAGGAAGAGGAGGGAAAGAAGAAAGAAAAGGATCAGTAACTGTTTCTCCCACCATCTTCACTCATGGCCCCGAACAAAACAAGGGTTGGCGGGGTGGCAAGCCAGGTGTTGGGCTAGCCGGCTGGCAGAATGGAGTTCCTATGTCGTAGCATTCATCTGCAAATAATTAACAGCTGGCTGGAACAGGTAAGCAAAGCCAGCTGCTTTTGCAAAGGCCAGAGGTGAATGACTTCCACAATGAATGTCATGTCTATCTGCTGAAGAGTGAAACAATGTGGAAACTCTGATGTGTTTGAAGAAAGGTACTCCATGGATGTAAAATATTATCATACACTATTACTCATTGAAATAGTTTGTGGCAAAGACAGAGTTTTAGAGGCAACTGGCTATATAGTCTCTTGTTTTTTAATAACATATGTGTCAACCAAACAGACATATGCCTTAACAGCTTTTAATTATTTCTACTGTTTGCTTACTTCTTTGCATTAAACATGACTTTAGTCTTTTGCATATTCATCTAAAATCTCCATTCCTTTATCCTCTGTAATCACTTCTCTAATAATGACTGCCAGGTCTGTGGGGATTTCTGCAAAAACAATCAGCCTTTCTTTAAGCCAAAATAGTTCCATTTACCTTGAAGTTCGTTCTCTCTCTCTCTCTTTCTCTTCCAATGTGCAGTTTCTGCAGACATTCCCTGGCAGAAGGAAAGTTTCGATTGCTCCCGCTCTAACTTGTTAGTTAACTCTGCAATTCAAATATAGCCCTTTTACAATGACACCCCTGGCAGCCTGACAGTTTCACCCACAGGTGTGTCTCAGGGGCAAAGTCATCCCTGGTGCTCCAGGTTAAACCCCATTAATTTTATAGAAAATTCGAATGGTTTTACTATGTGTTGGTTTGGATTTAATGGAAATGGAGTCACTGGAGAGGAAGAGAGATATTTTGATGTGGTTCACCATTGAGTTTCCTCCAGGTGATTCGAGAGACAAATTGTGAAGCAGCTCTGCAGCCTCCATATTCTCCAAGTACTCCTCATGAACATGGAAGGAAAAAGCTTGACCTTGGAACTTGGCATGTATCACACCCTATATGCAACCTGCAACATTGTCCATAAATAATCCAGATGGACCATATGATGTATAGCACATAAGCATGGAGAATTTTGCACTTTTGATGAGACAAGCCCTAGAAGAAAAGCCGGGATGATGGACAATTTGGACTCCTTCCAGAGCTCTGTGTATCATGACACCTGCAAGAACTGCAGGAAAACTGCCAACTAGACAAGGAATTAGCAATCAGTCTTATATTCTTTGGAGTGTGACAAATGCTGCTTCCCATCCAGGCACATCTCTTTCCACCTGGTGGGAGTGTGTCTTATTTCCATAGGGCTTCAATCAACAGCCCAGCCATTCTGGGAGCCTCAGTACAGGACACATGACCCCGTTTACACACACACATCCACATCTGGTCTCCCTCCCTCCCCTGTCTGGTCCCTGCCTGGCTCCCATTGCTCTGACCTCTTTCTGCTTTTCTTCTCCAGATGAGCCTGGTGACCTGGAGGGAGCCTTGGGCTCTGAATCAGAGAAGTCTTCCAAATCAAGATTGTCAGATAAAATTGAGATGTTCCATTAAAGTTAAATTTCAGGTGGAAATGTTAATTGTTTCTTATTTATCTAAAGTTGTTCTTGAATCGAGCACTCTGGCTGTTTCTGTGCTAAATATGGCAACCTTAGTCTAGATTGAATTTCTATCACTACTTCAAATAAGTCATTTAAAATTGGACATTTTCAGTCTTTTTATTGCCAAGAAGGGTGAAGCTACTGGCAGGAAGGAAAGAGTACTAACATTTGGGTACTAACATTTACCTCCCCATATCTGGCTCCATGTTAACTGATTAAGTCCACAGTAGTCACCTAACAGGTTCTTCTTGAAACTCTTAGGTACACCAAGCAATGTGTTCCATCCATGTGAACATCAACAGACAGGAAAGCAGGACATTGTCCTCGGGAATTAGTAGCAGCGATTCCATTTGCTCCTATAATAATCCTATGATGAAATTATGATTTCTGCTTTATAGGCAAGGAAAACAAAGCACAGAGAATTTGTCATAAGACCATAGAGGATTTGTCACAGAAGTAGACCGTGAGAGTCCATGTTGATGTGCTTCCAAAGCCACTTTCCCTAACGACACTCCTTGCAAATGTCTCTTTAATGAGAAGGCAGAACTGAGTTTAAGCACTAAAAATACTAAGAATGTGTAATTAGTAGGCATTTCTGTTTATTCTTCCTCCCTGGTGCATGCTTCATGGCCTTTCTGAGTCCTAGACTAGCCAAATGAAACTGTAATTCAGGCGAGTTTCGCACGATTAGTTGGACACAGTGTTTTCTGTTGGGAGCCCTTTTGAGAAGCCTCTTTGAAAAGACATCACGTCCTTTGCTTGCATATGATATAAACACAAAATGTGTTAGTAATCAGGCAGCATGGTCTCTTTATTCTCTCTCTGACCTCCCCCTGCAATCATCCTTGGATGGGATTGGGGGAGTTTAGGGAAGGCTGATGCCTTGGGGAGAGGGGAGGATGTTTGGTGAGCACATCTCTTGGAATAAAAATAGCTGAAGGTTGAACAATACCTTTTTAAGTTATGTCAAACTGTCCCTGGGGTCAAAAGAGTGGTAGCAAAACCGTCACACGAATTCGTGGTGGCTCAGCTGAAGTGGTCACTGGTTTGTGCTCAGTTGTGAACATTGTACTTCTGTGTGCAGTTTTCCAACAGCTCCACTTATTTTTCTGCATTCCTTTTGGACACTCCTCTAAAACGTATTTAGATCTTTTGATGAAAATAAAAACCAGAATTCCTTATATGGAAATATGTAAACCCCACAAAGTGTTTAGAGATACACTGAGAAGAAAAATCAAGCATGAAAATCTCAGTAATGATTTTTATGGCTCCCTTCTTTCCTGAAGGGTAGCCAATAACGCAGCCCTCCCTGGGTGATACCCTAAGTTACCACTTTACATACTTAAATGCATATCATAACCTCACTCAGCTCTCATATATTTCATCTCCCTGTCAATATTATAAGTGCCTAAAAATATAGTACTTGTCAGCACAAAATAGACACTTTAGTAATGATTGGGCTGATCCTTCCTCCAAGGAGATGATCAGAACAGGGGTACTTTAGAGAGTCCTATCCAGAAGAATAGTTTTGGTGGGGAGAATGGCTCTTTCCTAACTTCTTCACCCCTGGAACCAGGGAGTCCTAGGCTTATCTGAGTGTCCACAAGTTCAGAGGCACAACCCAGGAGTGGGCTGTGACCCAGGGCCTTGAGGGAAGCCTGGCTACCCTGTGGGGGGACTTGTCTTCATGACCTCTGTTCCCAGCTCCTCTCACCTTGCTTTATCTCCTTCATCCCTTTCCAAATGTCCTTCAAGAAGCCAGGGACTCTCTGGAGTCTCGTGTCCTGCTGCACTATGACACTCTAGCTTCCCAACATCTACATATCCTCCTCTCAAATTTTACCTGCTTTTTGTACTATTCCTCTAAAACTACTATCTCTTTCTTATAAACTAGCAGGCAGTTACCCAATTATGAAGGATTTAATGATGGGACATGTCTTGATATTTGCTTTAAACCATGAAACATAATTTGGAGACAAAGCCTAATAGATTATCTCTCAAATAAAAGGTCCTTTAATAACAAGTACCCATCTTGAGCTTCTATTATATACCTGATGCATGAAGAACTTTATTTGATGTAATTTAACAATAACCTTCTAAAGTAGGCATTCTATTACATTTTTCATAAGAGCTTCCAAATAATTAAGTGACCTGTCTGTCCCAGAACACACAGCATGTGACTGATAGTGAAGGGATTCAAATCAAAACATTTGACTCCAAAGTTCCCAACCAGCAGGAGATATTTAGACAGTGATTCACTCAATTACACAGGCCCTCGGTTTTCCCCAGGGGTGGCGCCTGTGGTCACCACAATTAGTCCCACCTCCTGCTAGACTTTTCATCTCCACGGAGCAGAGAAATCATCCCCACCAGATGCTATTGCTTCATTCCTCTCAAATGGAAAGATAAAAATGAAACTCATTGAGGGAAAAAAGGCTCATGAATTCACATTAAAGCAAACAGGACTTGAGACACACTAAAATATGTCCATTCTGATAGACTTAAGAATAAATTAGGATGGAGAAATAATATCTCAAAGAAATTTTTAGTGTGTTATTAATATACAGATCTTGCAAAGGAATCCTGGAATCCACAGTATTATCTAAGAACACCAAAGAAGACCAATTTTGACCATGCTACACCCTAATCACCCTTAGAACTAAGTTCAAAGTCCCCAGTCTCACGTGGAAGGTTTATGCACAGTGGCTTAAGCCTGTCTGTCCAGACTCAGGGGCATTGTTCCTCCTCCTGAGCTAACTCCACTCCATCTTCTTCAGTTTTATTTTTTAATGTAATGTATGGTAGCTTTAAATATTGTATGTTGTGTTTATTAACTAGCAACATGGGTCTCCATATGCTCTGGTGCCTCAAATTGGAAATCTCTGCTCATTCTTATACATCAAGCAAAGCTCCCAGATTGCAAGATCTGAATGAGTGGTAGCCATCTCTCTCCAGCTTTTCTGGTTCAGCAGTGAGGGCCCCCACCTCTGAAACACGGGCTGGTCCACCGATGTGTCCCGTGGCATTTCGTATATCCTTTTCTTCATTGCCACCATGTTTACTAAACACCTCCCCAGTGCAAGCTTTGCCCTCAATTTATCTCATTTAATTTAATGTAATATCGTGGGGGCATATTATTACCCCCATTTTATAAATTTGAAATGGAGATTTGAGAGGAATAAAAAGGCTCATTTTCTCAGTTACATAACTGGTAGTTCCTAAACCAAGATTCAAACTCAAGTACCCCTCATTTTGGATCCTTAAGCCCAGTAAAATAACAAAAGATATTCTCAAGTAAACTCATCTTCTAATTTAGCCAAGTATATGGCTATAATTTTAGTCATACAATTGCTAATGTACTGTGTTTAAAGAAATAAAGGGAAATTTAGGATTTAGTTTGTCTTTGCTTTCTGCTGGAGTCTTTTCCTCCTAGGCTATAAATGAACCTACATTGATCAAAAGGAAATAAGGTAGACTGATGTTTCTAAAACATGGTCCCCAATCAGCTGCCTGACATCTAAGAAGTTGTCAAATACGCAAGTTCCCAGGCCCTGTCCCAGACACCCAGAATGGGACTTCTGAGGTTGGGCCTAGAAATCTTTTTTACCAGGCCTCTTGGGGAATCCAACATGTGCTCAAAAACACACATAGGAGAAAGAAACGTAGAAATATACAGCTTGGATATCACCATCTTTGAGAAACCAGGCACTGAGTAGGCATGTGATTCCCAAACTCTGAGTAGCTTGGGAAATCCCCCGGCACCTGGCACTGGGATGAATTGTTCTGGGAACCACTGGACATCAGCAGCTTGTTGGAATCTCCTGTGGAATGGCCTTACATAACAAGGGGTAGTCCAGCAGAAGGAGTGAGCTTAGCCATCTGTAGGTGGACAGTGTATCTAAAATAGACTTGTAGAGCCATTTAACATGGACCAGTTTCCTTGTCTGTACTCCAGAGTCTTCTTCAGGATCCTCTACTACACTGTGGCTGCACGATGTATTGTTTGTGTTGGCAGACAGACAGACAGATCCCACAGAAGAGGCCAGGCAGGGAGAGCTGAGGGCCAGGAGTGGCAGTTTCTGAGGGAGAGCACACAAGAGGCTCAGTCCTATGCACATGAAAGTGCTCTTTTTTTGTTGTTTTTTTGTTTTTGGGGTACTTGGGATTGAACTCAGGGGCACTCGACCACTGAGCCACATCCCCAGCCCTATTTTGTGTTTTATGTAGAGACAAGGTCTCACTGAGTTGCTTAGCACCTCGCCATTGCTGAAGCTGGCTTTGAACTTGCGATTCTCCTGTCTCAGCCTCCCTAAGTGCTGGGATTACAGGCATGTACCACCACGCCCGGCTGAACGTGCTCTTATTTCAGGCGAAGCTCCTTGCTGCTCATTCTGCGCCTACAGAGATCTGATTCCCGGAGGGCTGGTGCAGCAGACTGGGGAGACACTGGCTAGCAAAGACACTGGCTGAAGCATGAACAGGGTCAGCTGAGCCCAGTAGCTGCAGCACTCTTGGATCCTGTGGATGTATTCCCTTTCCCTAGCTGACTTTGTCTTGGTCCCCATCCTAGATTAGGTAGCTTTTGTGAAATGATTTGGGCAGCTGCCCTGTGGATTCTGTACACTCCTGACTTGACCAAGTGCTCAGGAGGTTTAAATGTGTGTACAGAAGCCAGCAGCTCTACACAGGGCTAACCCTGAATCTAGCACTAGGTTCACCTCTAATCCAGTCTGTGGGCTGAGATGCTGCTGTCCATCTCACTGACTAGCACCCTAACTGCAAGTGGGATGGTGAGACTAGATTGCTGCAAGGGTCCTAGTTCAGGTTTGCTTTATTACAATTTGAAGTTGCCTTAGAGTACATGCTATATGAGGGGACAATCTGTGGACTTAACACAGTTGGCTGGCAAGGTAGGCATTAGGCTTGTTACCCACATCATATTACAAAGTGATCAGATTGAATTCCTGAGGAGTTATGCTCATATATTTACTTGGTTTATAGAAGAAAGCTGGCCAGCAATAACAATAGCTATTTATTGAGCACTACTATGCACTAAGGGCTTAATAAAATTTTTCTCATTTAATTCTCATAACCACCTTATGTAGTATTGAGAAATTAATTAATTTGCCAGTATTGCAAAGTCTGTGAAAATTATGGATATTTATATCTTTCCAGTATTTCTTTTCCTGTTCTGTGAATGCCACCCTTAATTTAAGAATGTTTTTATAGATATAAGGCTTCTGATTAAAGTCATACTCCAGCAAGACTCTAGCCACATGGATGGGTACATGATCAAGGATTTGCCAATTATGTGTTCCTCCTGGCCTGTAATGATTGGTCAGTGATGGGCACATGGTCTCAACCTATCCAACCAATCCAATCCCTGGAATTTTATACACCCAAGAATGGAATATAGTTGTTCTGGACTTGTCAGAGGGCAGTGAAGTACTTGTAGTTAGCTTCTCTCAATCTGCCTTAAGGAAGAATGAAGCCACATAGAGGAAAGGACAGAAGGAAGAGGCTCTACCAACCTCCTTTTCCAAAACAGCCAGGCCAGCTTCTTACCCTCCCACTTCTATGGGAACCAATTCCTATTTCCTAGGAAGCTGGTGTGAGTTGGGTTTCCAGGAGCAGAGCTGGGACTTGAATCTTCCTATTTTCCTCCCTTCCAGTGCTTAAGCTCATGATGAGGAGAAAGTTCATGTCAGTACCAATGTCATGGAGAGGTTTCTCCCCCAGGTCTCCAACTGGGGGTCCAGACCTCCCCGAGCAAACGCAGGTCTTGCCTGGCAGCTCAGTCTTCAGTTTCACTGGGCTGTGGAAGGGCAGATGATGGTTTATGCAACATCTTCCCTAGAGGACTAGTAGCCATAAAGGATTTCGTTAACTGGTTAAATGTTAAATGTTAATACATCAACCCTGTCCTACCACCCATCCCCAACTTTAAATCTTCCTCCCTTTTTTCCAGTTACTTATAAAAATGAATAGAAAATGACAACTTCCCTGATGTCATTAAGTAAAGTCCTTGTTCTTATTTACTAGAGTCTAAGAGGATATGTGCTCCCAGTTTTTATTGTACCTTACCAAATGTGCACACATACAACTCTGTAACAGGAAAATCAGGTTCCAATGAATTTGAAGCTAGCCTTAAATTGGGGAGAACATAAACATGGACCCTGAATTCTGTCCATAGATGAGAAGAGGAAAGAGACAGGAGGAAAGAAGCAGATGACATTTATTCACCTTTCTCGACTCTGAGCCACAAGTATCAGGTGAAAACTGCCTCCTCCTGTTCATTTCCTCCAAGCAGGTAATGTATTTGAGTCTCTGCTCCATCTAATTCAGAAGTCAAGATTAACTAGTTGTTTCTGAACTTTTGTATACAGGTTGATCATCTGGGAACTTTATTAAAATGCCGATTTCTAAAAAAAAAAAAAGAAAAGAAAAGAAAATCTGTGGTAGGAACCAGGTATTTGTGTTTCTGAAGAAGCCTTTTTGGGATTTCAGGTGTGTATACTTGGAGCCTTATGGATATTTTCAACTAGCAGGGCTATCATGATGATCTTGATTCCCGGTCCTCTTTGAGGGTGCATTTCTGGCTGTCCTGTTCCCATGTGGATGTGGAGTGTCTCATATTCGTCCCCGATGTTGCTTTTTCTACACTTTTATTTCTATGGCCGACTCTTCCACCATCGTATTAATTTGGAATCTCATGTTTCTCCAACACCATCTTTCATGTTAGCCCACTTCGTGTTGTTGAGATCAAAATACCTGACAAGAACAACTTCGAGGAGGAAAACTTGATTTTGGGCTCACAGTTTCAGAAGTTCAGTCCACGGCTGACCGACTCCATAGCTCTGAGCCTGAAGTGAGATAGAATATCATGGTAGAGGGGCATGGAGGAGGAAAGAGGGTGAGATCGTGGCAGCCAGGAAGGCGAGAGAGAGAGGAACCAGGGATAATATATCATCCCCACGGGCACAACCCCCAGTGACACACTTCCTCCAGTCATGCCTCATCTACCTGCAGTTACCACCCAGCAGTCTATTCACACTTATCGATTAAGTGACAACTCACATAATCTAATCATTTCACCTCTGAATGTTCCTGTATTGTCTATCACATGAGCTTTTCAGGGGATATACCAGATCCAAACCATAAAATCTCCCATTTAATTTTGAAAAGAATGCTACTTGTGGACAAGCTGATGAGTCACATTGGACTAAATTCTTCCCTTGCTGGATTCATTAATATGTCTGGAAGCTTTGGCAAGGAAAGCTGAGTGTCTGTAGGATTCTGTTACATATACATCTAAGTTTGTAAACCTTGCTTCCTATTGGCGTGAGCAGATGCTTACTCTATGGTGAAATAATGAAAAAGTCTTCCTGGTTTTTCTTGAGAATTATATTTAATTCTAGAAGAACATTAAACAATTGATAAAGAGAAGCAGCCTTCCAGAATTGGATCCTATTGTATATTTTCTTGCTTCATCAGTATCTATTTTTTGTCTCTGTTTTCATTAAGATAATTTTTGTATCACTTTTGTCTTTTATATTTGTTTTCTTGTCTAATCTACTTTCCAGGGCTTGTTTTGTTGTCATCAGAGTTGATCTATAGTTCCCTATTTCACATTTTGGCAATGTTTTTTTTATCAAAGTCTATGTGTTGAGTAGAGAATAGTCTTTACAAATGTAAAGAATGCAGTCTAGGAGCCAAGGATGTCTGTAGATTTCTAGTTCTTCTAGGACATTTATCTAAAATACACTCAGAAAAAAATTCTGAGTTCCAAAGCAGTGCCTCTGATCCCACTAGAATGCATGTCCTCAAAGTTAGGGCACTTCCCGGATCTGCCCTGTTTTTTCGGGTGCAATGAGCAGGCAGTTGATATAACCCCATAGTTATTGGATAAATATGCCCTAGATATCTTCCTAGTATTATTCCAAACATCGCCCTAGGAACAAGGAGCAACTTCTACTAGCTTTCATAGAAAATATAAAAAAGGTCAACCCAAGGAAACAAAGTGGGGGAAAATTTTTCAGAGTTCTCAACCAAAATAATGGAATGAGAAGACAATTTAAAAGTACTAAAGGATCA
>CM053410.1:8388483-8451634 GCA_028644305.1 Xerus rutilus
AAAAAAAAAAAAAAAAAGTACTAAAGGAAAGTGAGCTCTAATATGGAATTTTATGCCTTGTCCCACTATTAAGAATGAGATGAAAGTAAATATATACAGACATGTAAGCTTTAAATATTTATTTCTCAAGAATTCCTTTCCAGGAAGTTCTGAAGAATACAAGGAAAAGAAGGGTGCGTGGGTCAAACACAGGGATTCAAGGCAAGAGAGAGGAGGCATTCCTGAATTCTGGCAATGGAGACAGAAGGAAGATGGCAGCCAGCAGGTGAATAGCAGATCCAGCGTGTGCCAGGGCAGGGGAGGGCTTCTGCAGGTGTCCTTCAAGACAGTGCGACTGACAGGCAGCCTGAGACATATGGGATCAGGACAGAAGATGGAGATAAGTGAGAATTTGGGATTCAATTTTTAAGCATTACATAGTCAAGCAATCAAAAGGACATGATAATTAAGAACAAGGATAATAAAATGTACAGTAAAGGAAAAGTAATTATAGTACATTAAGTGCCTCACCTGTGGATAGTGTTTCCATAGCTATAAAAATAGAACCAAGAATATTGATATAACCAAAATTAATTAACTGTCTGAAGAGGGAGGAGGACGTAAGGATGCCTTTATGTGGCTGAACACTGGGCACAAGGGGACTAATCCCAGGGTTTTTCAGATGGCTAGTTCATAGGTTCTGTCTAAATCTGCAAAATCAGAATGAAGCAAGACAAGCATTTTATTTAGAAAAACAGAAGCAAATACAAAAAGGAATTTCGAAAAATAAATAAATAAATAAATAAATAAGTGGGAAAAAAAAAACTATCTTCCTAATAAGTTTTGTAGAAAACTTGACATTTGTCCAAGAAAAGCAAATGAACAAATGGACAAAATATTACATGCAATACACAGCTTTGAAAAGACACCGTTTTTTCATCCAATGTCCTGAGGAGCCCTTACCCTCTGCCCCCTTGCAGGTCTTGGCCCCACCCTCCAAAAGGCTGATTATTTCTTTGCCTTTCTCTTCAAGAGGTGGTTCATGAGTTGAAATTCAGTCTCATTATTAATCATTTAAGAGGCAAAAATAATTTGTCCTATAAAAAAAGTTATTTTCCAGATGGAAATGTATTTTAGGACTCTCCTATAAAGTTAATAATAAAGCTAGGAAAAAGCCGGGCGCAGTGGCTCAAGCCTGTAATCCCAGCACTTAGGGAGGCTGAGACAGGAGAACTGCGCAAGTTCAAAGCCAGCCTCTGCAACAGCGAGGTGCTAAGCAACTCAGTGAGACCCTGTCTCTACATAAAACACAAAATAGGGCTGGGGATGTGGTTCAGTGGTCGAGTACCCCTGAGTTCAATCCCCAGTACCAAAAAAAAAAAAAAAAGCTGGGAAAAGAAATTCATAATATATAGGTATGCTAAGATATGTACTTTTTGTTGCCAAGGTGTATCTCAATAAACTTTATGTAAAAAACTATTTAGATATTCTATTGTCCTGGTATGAACCACTAGCACCTTGTGTTTGCAGACAAAAAATTCTCAGCTGGGCACAGTGGCGCATGCCTGTAATCCCAGCATTTTGGGAGGCCGAGACAGGAGAATCACAAGTTCAAAGCCAGCCTCAGCAAGGGTGAGGCACTAAACAACTAAGTGAGACCCTGTCTCTAAATAAAAAGCACAAAATAAGGCTGGGATGTGGCTCAGTGGTCAAGTACCCTTGAGTTCAATCCTCAATACCAAAAAGAGAAAAAAAGGAAAAGAAAGAAAAAGAAAAAAAAATTCATGGGCAAAAGAAGCTCACAGACTGAAATATTTTAGGGAAACACCCTAATTCATCCATGAAACTGGAGGATAGAAAAAATAACCTTAGCAAATATGCTTTTACTAACTGGTTTCTGAATTAGAAGATTTACCTGTTCTTTCAAGTTGCCTGTCCACAATAAGGCATCTAAGTTAATCGTCAGGTGTTCCAGAAACTCTGCATCCTGCTGAGAAGGATTATTCATGAGATGTGGGAGAACATTCTCCCAGCTTGAGGTCTGTGTCCTATTTAATCACCCTGTTTCAGATGTGATTAAAAAGAAATCCAAGTTTAGTTGCTGCTGTGCTTAGCCAAGAAGAAAGGCTCAAAAAAGTGCTGAGAAAGTCTTAAGAAAACACACTGGTGAAATTACTTGTGTGAATACTCCCAGCCACGTGCTGCCCGTTTACAGTGCGATTTGGAGAAGGCTGCCTCTGGATGAAAGCCTGTCTTTGCCTTTTACTTCATGTATGCACAAGCACACACACATGCATGCCATCCATGTAAACACACACACACATACATCACCTACTTACACACACTCAGATGCACACACACAAATATACATATGTGCATACATACCACATGTACACACACCATATGGACACACACACACAGGTACACATTCGTACTCATACACACACTGCACCTCCACATGCACAGCCACATGCAGGCATTCACACACATCATGTATCCATCCATTGAGGAAACCTGCGGGATAACAGGTCTGGAAAGAGAACCGCTGCTCACTGCCAATATCAGGACTGTGATCCTCAGTACACATGAGCCCAGGAGAAACTGTTATTACAGGATTAACATTGCGTTGTCATAAAAAGTGTCTCCAGGATGAAATCAAGACAAGATATTAGAGATTAGAGTTGGTCAGGCATCTATTGTTTTGATGCAACTTGCCACTTCGTTTCTAGAATTTGTGTACATTTCTACATATAAATAATATTGTATTTTACATAAGTAAAATTTTATTGTACATTATGTAGTTCTACAATTGTAGAACCCAAAATTCATGGATCTAAAATCTCAAGTTGAAGTTTAAATTAAAAAGCAGTTTGTCAATGAATAGGACTCTTTTCAAGTTTTCTACTATAGGGGTTTTTGTTTGTTTTAATTTTGCAAACTAGCCTTCCTTTACTTTATGTTTTATCCATATCTATCTTGCCCTAAAATGATGCCATTGCACATAGAAACACACACACGCACGCATGCACACACACACACACAGTTCCTGAAATTAATGACGATGACCTTCAGTTCCCTTCCCTCTCCTCTTCTCCGGTCCTTTAGCCGAACAATCATCCTTAGCTCCTCAGTATCACTGAACTTCTGCTCTGCTCTTATGTTTTCCCTTTTATCCAGCATTAATTTTTTGAAAAAGTTTATCAACTAATAATAATATAAATAATAAAAATCCAGAAAGCTAATAGCAATAGAAATTTGTAACTTACTGCCAATGAGGCACTAAATCATGTGTTTTGTTACACAAAGTATCTTTCTCTTTCTACCTACTCCATAAAGGTATGTGTTTCCCAAGGTTCTTCTTTTCTTTAACCTTTCAGAACATTCTCAACAACTTCTAGGCTCTGGGGATCATTTTTACTGCCAGCTCAATGTCTCTTCTGAACTCCAGATCATATTTATATCTGCCTGAATATATGGCCAAATGGATATTCCATAGGTTGGACATCTGCAAATTTCACTTTGAGTCTATTTTAGCAATGCATTTCCTGGAATGGTTAATAACATCACCAACTACCAAGATCCCAAGGTATAAGTCCTCCAAGTGATCATTTCTATCCTCTATTGCTAAGTATCCTAATTGCAACACATTTCTGATCCCAAAATATTGTCCATCAGGTCATTCTTCCATTCCTACACTCACTGCCATGGTTCCAATTCAAGCTGTCACTATCTCTTGCCAAAATCAGACTCCCTCAAACCAGTGTGAACTTCTGGTCTCCCATCCTAATTAACATTATACCACAACTAAAGATCTGTTAATTTCATTTCCCTTATTTAAAACTTCCTATATATCATCTTGACTTAGAGAAGAAGATTGAAGTGTGTTCTGTAAATTTTACAGATGCATGGCATTTGGGATTCCCTTCACTCAGGTCAAAGTTGATATTTTTACTTACTTTCTTGTGACTTTTGCTCTATTTACCCCATTGTGTAGCTAAAATAGACTAGCCATTGCTTGTCTAGCATATTAGACTTCCTTGCCTAAAACGCCTTCTACTGCCTCTAGATATGATTCTGAAACCGAGACCCTCAAAATTATACAATTTGTGGGGATCAGCATCATTGTCTTTCTTATTTCAACCTAGAATAAACTGAAAGGAAAAACTCTCATGAAACACTCTGGCACTTTCTGCCTACATGGTTCACCAGTCCTTGTTATCATGTTTCCATTCAGGTCAGCGCTCACATCTTAGGGAAGCATCTTCGCTGCACTTCAGATGCCTGAAGCTGTTGACTTCTGGCTCCTAAAGTTGATATGTGGCCAGATGGCACTTACAAGGTGTCCCTGAAGTGGTGAAGGGGGTTTAGATTGGGATAATGAGAATGGACCACAATTTATGACCATACTAATGTCTTTGCATAAACTTTTAAATTGTAATAGGTAGAAGTATTTGGTAACAATAATATATGTTAGGGTGATGTACACTCTTCCCCTCAGAAAGTACTGAGTTTGTTTGTAAAAAGGAGTAAGTAAATCAAAATGGAGGTGTTGGTAACAGAGCTATCAGTTTCCAAAAAAAAATAAGCATCTGTAAAATTTACTAAAAACACAAAAAACTAAAAGTGACTTGTTGAAAACGTTTCTTTCACTTGGAAAATCTACTCATATTAATTTTTTGTGGGTGTTTGTGTTAGTGTGAAAAAATGATACATTTGTTTTGACTGAATGACTATCCTTTTCTTCAAAGCCTACAAAGAGCACCTCTAGAATGAAGGTCTAATGACTTGCTACAGGGTAAAAGAGTGGGAATTTTCTTATCTCTGTTGTTTTCTCAAATGCCAAAATCCCATCACTTTCAGACTCCCTCTGACCCCTGTGCTGGCAATAGGCTGCATTGCCTGCAAACCATGCAAAGGAATTGACCTAACCAAGATTTTACCACTGCAATATTGACCAATGGAGGTGACTGAGACCTGGAGGTTGAGGAGAGGCCGTGTTATATACAAGCACTTTGGGAAGGTTGCAAGGACCTTGCTACAAAGACTGAGGTTCATACCATGTGAACAAGGACTTTTATCTGAGAGTGACATTGGGTCAGAATACAAGCAGTGGGAGCTGAAGCCTAAGCAGGGTCATTTTGAAAAGGGGTGGGGTATTTGCATGCAATGCAGCCTATTGCCAGCACAGAGGTCAGAGGGAGTTTGGAAGTGATGGGATTTTGGCATTTGGAAAAACATCAGGACCTGGTCTAAGTGGTAGGCAGACAAGGCAGGACCCCAATTATTGGCATTCTTGAGCAGAACCAGGGTATGCACCACACAAGTTGGAGCATGCACATGCACTGGCCAAGGGTGTTTCTGCAATTGTGTCTGACAGGTGTGCTCTGACTACAGAGGCATCCTGCGTCTGTGGGTGGGTTCAGAGTCTACACATGTAATCCACCCTGGGAAAGACACTGAAGCTAAGTGAAGCAGGTAGTTGTAATACAGCCATTCTTAAGAAAGATTTTCCTTTGCTTACTGTTTTTCTGGCTTTCATTTTTCCCCAAAGTAGGAAAAATAATTATAGGCTTTGGTTTAAAACCTTTTTCCTTTTACAGTCTGAGGCTGGAGGCTGTGCCTGAATAAACCTCCAGGGTGACAATGTCCTAAAAAAAAATAAATAAGTATAAAAAAAGAGAGTAGATAACATCAACGGGAAGACAAAAACAAGATTTGCTATGATAAACTGCACTCCAAATGTTGTTTGACACTATTAGATGACTCAGTTCCCATGCACCGTCCAGATACTGCTGGAAGGGATGGAGTGGTAGAATGAGTTACATTTTCCTCTGAAATATTACTTCACTACTTTTCAGAAAAGACTTGCAAGGAGAATTCTATCTTTTGTTTTCCAACTAGAATTTACTTCCAATTCTAACTTCAATGTTTCCAAACACAGCTTTTATTAAAAACAGCACTTTGCCAGAAAGAGTAACTCTTGAATTATGAGGGAAATTTAAGAAAGTACAAAATAATTTTCCTTCAAGTACTGTTAACTTTTGTTTATCTGTCTGGCCCTTCCTTGTGCTGTGGGAGGAGCACTGTGGTATGAGGCTCGCTCCCTGCAGAACCCTGAATTTAATTAAGATGTGTTTCTTTCTCACAATCGATGATTATTTTTCTATTTTTCCTGCTGAACTTCTCACGTGAAATGCATCATTCTAGAACTCTCTCACACTTTTGCAACATGCATCATGTTTAGATGTTTCCCTCCACTGCTCATATTGCCCAATGCTCAGAGTTTATCTACGGGTTTTGGCAGTGAGAGAAGATGCTGCAACTTCAGTTGCTTTTGCCTTGATGGCCTGAGTGATCCAAAGGGATTTCTGATGACATGTTCTTATGCCAAAATGGGAAGCTGGTTTAGGAAACTTCTAGAAATATCAATGCAAGAACATTTCTTTCCTACGTATGTATGTCAGTTATTTGATTTCCTAGTGAGAACTACTTAAAATCATTCAGAGCTTCCAAGTTCAGAACATGACTTTGAACTCCATGGTGTCAGGAAATCCATCAGATAGGAAAGAAAACAGCAGGACACTAACTAGCAACCAGGCTGCCACACTTCCTTTGCTGCTGGAAAACAAACATTTCTGTATCTTATTTGTTCCTTTATTTGTTATTTGTTCCTTTAGTTGTTCTTTACTTGTTTTTTCATCTTGCAATCCTCTCTTCTATCTCTAACCTGTGGATATTTCATAGATTATGATTCTTCCCTTACACATTTACACAGTCAGGACATTGGTAGAGAAACTACAATCTTAACATCCTAAGTCCTCCTATTCAGCACAGAAAATTGGCACAAAAGACACTCATGTACACACCCATGCACGCACACATACAAATAAGTGTAAATGTATGTGTGTGCATGTATGTATATATAGAGACATGCATACACTTGTACAAACACACACATGTGCATATAGAGAGGCATATGCTTTTGTGCATGGTGTGTGTGTGTGTGTGTGTGTGTGGACAGAGAGAGGAAGAAGGGCGGACAAGGAACATGATTAAACTGGAAGTTATATGGTCCTCAGATAAAAGCTCAACTTGGTGAAAATTGTCTCTCTCTTCTAGGTTTATCCAACTCTGAAATGTGCTTAAGCCATAGAAAACATCGCTCATTCATCCACCCATTCTGTCCGTTACTTAGTGCACTTCAGATGCTCCTCTAGACACAGGGGCTCCACTCCTGAATGAGCAAAGCCTCTAATCTGAAGGAGTTTCCACTAGAGGAGAGAAAGAAGAAGACACAAATGTAATCTTAATACTAGAAAGGGAGAGGTGGTGTAGTTAGAAGAAAACAGGGCCATGTGACAATGAGATTCAGAAGGCTATGCTGGATTTTAAATCAGGAAAAACCTTTCTGAGAATGTGGCATATCGCTGAGACCTGAAAGATACGAGAGAGACCACCATGAGCAAATAGGTAATAAAGTTATCCAAGGAAGAGAAATGTCTTACTGAAAGACCCTAAAGATAGAGTTGTTTCAGAAACACCAAGGAGCCCAGTGTAAATGGGATGCGTGGACACTAATCTACCCCAGGTGAGGTGATTAGGTCAGGGCAAGCAGAAGCTCTAGGAAGGACAGGAACAGAGAGTGATACTCTCTGGTTAAAAAGCTCCACAGCACATTCTCTGAAGAATGATGCATGCATTCAAAGATGTCTGGAGAACCATGGAGGAGAGGTGAGAATGCAAAGGAAGATCTCGTAGGGAACTAATGCCATGGTTCAGGCAGATGGTGGATGGAGAGACAGTGAAAATGTGGACAGGAGTAGAGGGATCAATATGGATTTTGGAAGCAGGTTGCTTCCAACTTAAGGTCTTTCACTTCAATACTATAGATATCACTGCATTCATTGAGTTGGGAATGGTTGAAAGAAGAACTAGAATTCTGCTGGAGGAATGTTAAGAAGCAGATGTCCATATACATCTACGTGGTTTGCCAAGTAGGGCAGGACTGGAGACAGAAATTTGTGCACTACAAACCTCTTGATTCTTTAAATTCATAGAATTAGAGGCAGTCATAAATGATCAACAAAAATGAACAAGGATTCCAGATCCAAGACCCAGGGTGCTCCGACATTTACAATCAGGGTTCAAAAGAGAAGGCAGGAATGGGGACCAAGAACTAGGAGCCTGAGGTGGAAGGTCAGGTATGGGAACAGGTACCAGAGAGACACTGAGAAAGCAGGGCTTCCAGAGGAAGTATGTTGTCATGCTGAACGTTTCCAAGATTAAGAAAAAAAAGTTTCAATTAGTTTTATACTAGAGTTGAAGTTAACACAGGAGACAATGATCTGGTGGTAGAAAGAATAGAACAGAATGAATAAGAGGAGCAAGAGCCTCAGTGATGTTCAAGAAAACCTCACAGAAAGGCTGGAGAGTGGGGAAGAGCTGGAGGTGTTCAATGAATGTAAAGATTGTTCTGTTTTGTAAATATTCATGTGATATTAAGGCTGTTTATTTATACATATCACAAGTCAAAACTTTTCATATCAAGTTGGAGTTTCCTCTTGGCAGTACTCATAGCAATAAGAGGTAGTGGTGGGGACAACTATGGGTGTTTAATGTAGATTTTAGAAGAAATCAGAGATAGTTGCAACAATCAAAAAGGAAAGAATAAGTAGTAAGTATTTCTCCAAATTTGTCTTGCCTGGGTAGAAATCACATTTTTGTTTTGTTTTGTTTCAACAATGTGATGCAGACAGAAAAATTCACCTAACCAAGGCAGTGGGTTAATACTCTTACAAAGCATTAGAGAAATCATCTTTGACTGCCTTATAGTGAACGAACACTTCTCCTTCACTTAACGTTCAAAAAGACTTTGCTAACTAAGGTATATATACACTATGGAATATTACTCAGCATTAAAAGAGAATAAAATTATGGTATTTGCAGGTAATTGGATGGAGTTGGAGAATATCATACTAAGCAAAGTAATTCCAAAAAACCAAAGACCAAATGTTCCCTCTGATAAGTGGATGCTGGTCCATAATGGGGGAGGGGGCATGGGATGAATGGAGGAACTTTGGGCAAAGGAGAGGGAAGGGAGGGGAAGGTCAATGGGGTCAGGAAAGATGGTGGAATGAGATGGATGTCACTACCCTAGGAACATGTATGACTGCACATATGGTGTGACTCTACAACTAGAGAAATGAAAAGTTGTGCTCCATTTGTTACAATGAATCAAAATGCATTCTGCTGTCATGTATACCTACTAGAATAAATAAATTTAAACAAAGAAAATACCAAAAACATTTTTTTAGAATTAAAAAAATACTTTTTTTATTAGGATAATTGTAAACAATGAAAAATGGAGAAGGAGGAAGGGGCAGGGTGGTGGGGAGGCAGTCCTAAAATCAATGACAAAGGCCTAATCAAATTCTCCTTCCAGAAAGGAGTGGACACCTTGACTTTTAATTTACCCCACTCTAACTTCTTATTTAAAATAGTGACAAATTCCAAGTACAGGAAGAAGAGAGGAAAGTTTTGATTTTTTTAACATGTCTGATGGGAATACATTTTGTCTTCTAAGGAATACAAACAAAGATAGCTTTGGTCCAAGGAGATAAAAATTAAATGGAGCCCCAGACTACATGGATGAGTCTAGGTAGTATTACCTATTAATTTAATTTAAAATTATCATTTTGTTAAAAAAATTCATGTAAATCAGTTTTTGGTGGACTTGGCCTTGTACTTAGTTTAGTTCAGAAGATCAAACTGGTATCAGATGCAAAATATCCTCGAGAGGATGCTAAAAAATAGATTTTCAAAGCCTGGCCTCTATTTGCACTACAGTTTACGTGTTTTAAACACTGAGACTAATGTGTTGCATTATTATAGTAAAATTTTTCTATCACTGAAATTTTTTATGGAGAATTATGAATCTCCGTAGCTGGTTTGCAAAATGTGTAGATGTCATGTCTCCTTAGCATTCCAAGTTTTATTCAATCAATTAGAATAATTCCAAATACTATTTCATTTTTTCTTGTAAGCAAATATTATTTCCAACAATATGTACAAACAGTTTATGCCAGTAGATTAGCTCCTTGGTCTTGATTCAAAGTAAATATCGAGTAAATAGAGTGATTATGATTGCGAGGTGGAATTGGGCCATGCTGTGAGAGTCTAGTATGAACAACTGGTTCTGGGTGTGGGAGGATCCCTGATGTGTAGTGTTTGCCAGTGTCCTTCATGGAAAACTCCCAGGAGAAGCAAATTCAGGATCTGAATTTCATGCTATGGGTGTGAAGGTCACTCTGATCAGGAATGTCACAATTTACCTTCAAAAGCCTGTGGGAATCAGATCAGTGAGTAAACAAGCAAAAAGCCCCAGGAAAAGCAGAACTGGGAAGATAGGAGTGACTACCAAAGAAATGATAACCTTGCCAGGTCTCACACACCTAATGCATTCAGAAGTATTTCATTAAGCAAGAGGAGAGAATAATTCTAAACTCTTCTTCTGAGGTAAGAATTACCCTAAAACAAATGTCAGGTAAGGATGTTAAAAACAAAAAACAAAAAAACAAAAAACAAAAAAACCCTACAGACCAATATCCTTGATGAACATAGACACAAAAATCCTCAGCAAAATATTATAAGAATCACTCACCATGATCATGCAGAATTTATCCCTAGAATGCAAAATTGTTCAATATCTGCAAATCAATATGTATGATATGACACAAATTAACAGAATCAAGGACAAAAATTATATGGTCTTATCATTAGACATATAAGAACATTTGAATAAAACACATTCAAAAAGTAAAGAAAGAAGCAAAACTGTCACTGTTGTTGACATAATCTTCTTTAAAAAACCCCTAAAATTAAAGAATCCACTAGAAAATTGTTAAAGCTATGTTTTAGTCAGCTTTTTCATTGCTCTGACTGAAAGACCTGACAAAAGCAATTTTAGGAGGAAAAGTTTATTTGGGGCTTATAGTTTCAGAGGTCTCAGTTCATAGATGGCCAACTCCATTGCTCTGTGTTGGAAGTGAGGCAGAGCATCAGGGCCAAAGGATGTGATGGAGGAAAGTATCTCAGGGAATGACAATCAGGAGGCTCAGAGAGATTAAGCTCAGCTCATCAGGGAAAAAAATATATACCCCAAAGACTTGCCCCCTAGTGATCCATCTCCTACTGCCACACTCTACCTGCCCACAGTTATTATCCAGTTAATCCATTCAAGTGAATTAATGAACGGATTAGGTTAAGATTCTCATAACTCAATCATTTCCCCTCTTAACTTCTTGCATTCTCTCACACATGAGCTTTTGACAGACATTTTATATCTAAACCATAACAAGCTGATAAATAAATTCAGTAGTGTCAAGATACAAAGTCAACACATAAATACCAATAGCATTTCTCTAACAATGAAATTTTTGAGAAAAAAATTCAAGAAAACTGTCCCATTTTCAATAGCTTTAAACAAGCAAGCAAACACACACAAAATTTTAGAAATAATTTAACCAAGGAGGTAAAATACCTGTATATTGAAAACTATAAAACAAAATAAAAAATAAATAAGACACAAATAAATGGAAAAAATACCATGTTCATAGTTTGGAAGAATTATTATTGTTAAAATATCCATAATACCCAAAGTGATATACATATTTAATTCAAATCCCCACCAAAATTTCAATGGCATTTTTCATAAATATAGAAAAAAATTTAAATTCATATAAAAACATAAAAATGTCCAAATAGCTCAGGCAATCAAGAACAAAAAGAACACAACTTGAGGCATCATTCTACCTGATTTCAAACCACATTGCAAAGCAAGTCATTAAAAGACCAGAGGAGTGGAGAAAGAAAATGTGATATATATATATACACAAGGAGTTCTATTTAGCCATAAAGAAGAGCAAAGCTGTGACATTTGCTGGTAAATGGATGGATCTGGAGAACATCTTGGTCTGAGTGAAATAAGCCAGACCAAGAAAGTTAAGATTTGAATATTTTGTCTCATATGCAGAAGCTAGAGAGAAAAAAAATGAATAAATAAAAAGAGATCTCAGGAAGATCAAAGGGAAATGAGTAGAGTAGACGTGGAGAAAAAATGAGGAGGGAAGAGGAGAGGAAAAGGGGAAAACTGGGGAATAAAGTTGATCAATTTATGGTATATATATGTATTAATATATCACAATGCATTCCAATTATATATATAAATAATAACAAACCAATTAAAAATGAATAAATAAATAGAAGAACAAAGGAATAGAGATAAGGGCGAGGGAGGAGGAGAGGACAGGGGATTGAAATGGCAAAAATTATATTATATATAATCTATAAATATGTCAAATGAACCCACTATTATGTATAACCATAATGCACCAAAAATACGCACATACACACATACACAAATACATGCACACGTGTGCACATAGGGGAAATAGAGCATAGTACCAGCATAAGAACAGAATAGGATGCCAAGAAATGAACCCAGGCACTTAGGGCAAATTGATTTTGAAAAAGGCATCAAGAATACACAATGAGACAACAGTCTCTTTACTAAATAGTGCTGGGAAAACCGAATATCCATATGCAAAAGAATGAAATAGGGCACTTATATCACATCACATACAAAAATCAACTAAAAATAAATTAAAAACAAATGTAAACTTGAAATTACGAAACAACTAGAAGAAAATACAGATGAGAATCTGAGGTTGGTTTGAGAATGCAACTTTTAGATTTGACCCAAAAGTGCAGGCAATAAAAGCAAAAATAGACAAATGAAATTGCATTAAAACAGAGAGCTTCTGCACAGCAAAGGAAACAACTACCAGAGTGCAGAGACAACCTAGGGTGTGGGGGAAAATCTCTGCAATTCACACATCTATTAAGGAATTGTTCTCCAGAACATACAAGAAACCTAAACAATTCTATCAGAAGAAAGCTAATAATATGGTTAAGAAACTAACAAAGAGCCTCAATGGATGCTTTTCCTAAGAAGACATATGAATGGCTCACAGAGCTATGAAAAAAAAATCCTGAACATCACTAATCATTAGGAAGATGCAAATTAAAGCCACAATGAGATATGACTTTACACCAGTTAGAAAGGTCATTTTCAAAAGACAAAAGATAACAGCTGCTGGTAAGATGTGGGGAAAAGGGACCCTTGTACACTACACTGTTGTTGGGAATGGAGATCATATGGAAGATCATATGGAGTTTTCTCAACAATTTAAAAATAGAATTACCTTAAGATCCATTAATCCCACTTGCGAGTATTGACCTAAAAGACTGGAAATCAGTTTGTTGAAGAGATGACTGCATGCCTAGGTTCGTTGCAATACAGTAGCTATGTTATGCAATCAAGCTAAGTGTCCATCAATGGATAAATGGATTAAAAAAAGAACACACACATATTTAATGATAACATTTATGGAATTGGAGAATATTACACTAAGAAAAACAAACCAAGCACAGAAACAACAAACACTTTATGTTCTTCTTTATATGTGCAGCCTAAATCAATTTGAAGTCACACAACCAGAGCCACCAAGTACTGGGGGAAGGAGTGGGTTTATAATAACCAAAGAGTTCAAAACCTCACTCAGTTAGACTGGAAGAATAAATTTGATTCACTTTTTTTTAAATCTGTTGAATAGTGCAGTAAATATAGCCACCTACTGTATGCTTCAGCTTTGCTGAGAGGGTGCAGCTTGAATGTTCTCATCACAGAGGATGTCAAATATTTAAGGTGATGGATGAATGGTCAGCTGGATTTGGCCATCTCACCTTGTATTAAAAGATTGCAACACCACTCGGTGCTCCATAAATATGTACAGCAATAATTCAATATTAAGAAATAAAGACAGAGAAATATTTCATAAGCATGATTTCATGGTACTTCGTTATTTTCTAAAAGTAGAATTTTCATGACTGGTATGCTCATGAAATCCACTAGAAGACCATGTAGAAAATTCAAACCTACATGTTTTAATGCAAAGTCCAGAGCAGTTGATAGCTCCTAGAATATATATATTTAATAGTTCCATCTAGAGATGTGCTTGTTCTTGGGTCCTTTCTCTAGCTGTAGATAATTACCATTCACACTTCCCTATATTCAAATGATGATTGTAATAAAATCACAGACCTGGAAAAGCTTAGGCTGTTTAGGGTTCTGAAGATATTTCCCATAGCCTATGCCTAGAAGATGGAAAAATCTGCCAGGCCTACAATTATAAATAGAACTTATTTTCAAAGACCTTCTCAGATTGTGATTCACTAGCTCTGTGCAGATTTGAATGTGAAACCACATTTACAGGCAGGAAATCCTTCCTATTATCTAACCTTTGTGTCTCATTTTTTCATGTTTAATTAATCTCCTTTGTCTTTCCCTAAATGAGGGAATTATCTTGCTACTCCTACATATAATTAAAGATACTTGAAAACCTTATTACTTCTGATCCCACTAATTCACAAATTGTGATAATTCCAATAAGACCTGGACTGCAAAAATAATTAGATAAGCAAATGAATTGAGTAAACAAGATTTAAGGTGCATAACTCAACCTGCTCAGCAAAATGAATAGTGGCAAGCACTTTAGAGGCCCTTTTTATATATGTGTCCCAAGTAAAGTCCCTTTTAACAAAACAGGCACTTGTGTACATAGTTGGGCTGTGCTGTGTGACCAGACTTGGACCATGCACAGCTCTTTGCCATTATAGAAAGAGGCTGTTTAGAAAGCTCTGGAGACCAGTCCTTGAGAAATCTCTTTAGGGTCTCTATGTGACCTCTGTGCATGGGTTCACATGCCCACCTGATCTTGCCCCTCGGCTTTACTTCTTTATTAGGCAAGTCCAAAAATTATAAGGAGTCACTTTGCAATCGAGGAGCTCTTCTCCTCTACTCATGGGCTTTTGCTGGAGCCGGTGGAACAAAGGGAACTTGGAAGAACTGTTGGAGGTAAGGAAAGTGCTTTGGAGAGGTATGAACAGCAAAGACTTCTCTTTCTTGTAGCTATCAATCTGTATTTTTTCTGGATCCTTCATTTATTTAGCGATTTTTCATTGACTTCCCACTCTAGGCTAGGCCCCATGGATATATTATATAGGTGAACAATATGCAGTTCTTTTTAGTTTATTTAATTTGTAAACAATTAAAATAGTGTTTACCACTTATGGTACCTTTATTAGTACATTATAAAGCATTACACATTTTATTTATGCTCCCCAGTGAGCACTAAGTGTGGTGGAACACTCAGCATATAATAAGGGGATTCAGAACAACACCTTTAACAGAGGTTGAATCCAGCTTGGAGAATCTGACTGAGGTTCTCCACTGCATGGGTCTTGAAGGATCAAGAAGAGTTTTTCAAGTGAATAACTGGGACCATTTGTAAAGCAAAGTGTGGGGTTGGTGAGGTCAAAGACCACACTGATATGTACTCACAGACATGGAGAAGATCACCTTGTCCTTCAGCTGCTCATTTTAGTTGGCCATGAGAAATCTGGATGGAAGAGGGAATAAAGCCAGAATCAGCTGATATTCAGTTAATAATCTCTTAAGAAAATCCAGGAAAGAAAAGGTGAGCTAAGAAGTTAAAAAATGTATTCCAATGATATATGATAATACCTACGGCAATAACGTAACTTACCAGTTGCCAAAGCTAACTGTAGTATGGAAGATGGTCACTTCAAAAGCCTATCTAAGAAACAACTGGAGGACACTCTGGGTGTTTTCGTTTTGTTTTGCTTTTACACAAGGTATGACCTGTGATTTATTCAAGTTATGTGATTTTCCTGGGGGTGACCAGGTCATAGGACACTTTGTAGGTTTCTGTGAGGACTTTGACTCTGAATGGATGTCACTGGAAGGCTTGCACAGGGTGTGACATAAATGGACTTCAGACTCACATTTTATAGCATTTTTCCTTGTGCTGTTTTGATACTATACTGAAGGGGTAAGGCAGAATTGGGATGGTGAGGAGATAAGTGTGGGTGAGCAGGTAGGAGATAACGGAACTTAGACCTGAGTAGAAATAGCAGAGGTGGGAGGGGCCAGAGGTTAGACATATTTACAAGTAGTACTAACTGAACTGGCTGGAAGTGAGAGAAGGGTTGTGATTGTGACATGGAAGGGTCAGGCTTCCACTTGCTGAGGTGGGGCCCTGTGGGAGAAGCATGCTTGTCAGAGGGCCAACTGAGCAGCTATAGTTTCCTTTGCCTGTGGTTAACACCTTGTGTGATTTCCTCCTCTGCTGACCCTGTAGGTAAGACCCGTGAGTTCTGTCTAAACCAGAGAATGTGGACAAAGATTGTTTACATGTACATGGTTATGCTGCATATGACTGTAGCTCATCCCATTAAAAAACTCTCTCATTGGCTTCAAAGAAGCAGAGTGCTATGCTGTGAACTGTCCTATGGAGGGGGCCATACGGCAAGTACCCGAGAGCAGCCACCAGCTGATATCAGCAAGAAAAAGAGACCCTGCCAACAACTGAACGTGGCCAACAACTAAAAAAGTTTGGAGGTAAATGCTTCTCTGGTCAAGCCTGCAATGGTACCATATGCCTGGACTACACCTGGATCACATTCTGGTCAGAACCTGAAGCAGAGGATCCACATAATCCCTGCCCAGACCCTGTCCATAGGAACACGGAGATAACAAATATGTGTTGCTATTGTTGGAGATGTAAACTATATTGCCATTATAGAAAACAGTACAGAGGTCCCTTGCAAAAGCAAACAGAGCTACCATATAATCAAACAATCCCACTACTGGGAATATGTCTAAAGGAAATGAAATCAACATGTTGAAGTATCTACTTCTGTGTTTACTGCAGCACTATTCACAATAGCCAAAGAACGAAACCACCCTAGGTGCCCGTCAACAGATGAATGGATAAGGAAACTGGTATATATGCACAATGGAATAGTATTTAGCTTTAAGCAGAAGGAAATCCTGACATTTATGGCAACATGGGTTAACTTAGAGGACACTATGTTAAATGAAATATAGAAAGGCACAGAAAGATGCCACATGATCTCATTTATTTGGCATGCAAAAAGTAGAACTGATAAAACCAAAGGGTACAGAGGCCGTGGTGGGTTTAGGGAGATGTTAGGGAAAAAGCACATATTCTAGCTAGGCATGTTGATGCATACCTGTAATCCCAGCAATTTGGGAGGCTGAAATAGGAGAATCGCAAGTTCAAAGCCAGCTTCAGCAACAGCGAGGCGCTAAGTAACTCAGTGAGACTGTCTCTACATAAAACACAAAATAAGGCTAGGGATGTGGCTCAGTGGTCGAGTGGCCCCGAGTTCAATCCCTGGTACCAAAAAATAAAAATTAAAAAAATAAGAGCACATGTTCCAGTTACATAGGAAGAAAAAATTCAAGAGAGCTGTTATACATGACAGTGACTATATTAATAACAGCATATTGAAAAGTGAAAAATACTTGAGAATAGATTGTAAGTATTGCCAAGAAAAGAGACATGTGAGATAATACATCTGTTAGATAGTTTAATTTAGCCATTCCACAGTGTGTACCTGTATGGGAACACCATGTTGTACACTATAAATACACACAATTTTTACTTGTCAGTTTTAAAATTTTAAAAAATAAAATAAATGTGCATTGTTTTAAGAAACTCAATTGGTGGTAATATCATTATTTAGTAATGGATTACAAATGCATGTCTTGAATACATCAATGTTATCTTGGATATATTGTCTTGAATATATCAATCCCAAGGGATAAGAGATTCAAGTGGAAGTGTGAATAGACAAATGGATATAAGACTGGATTTTAGAAGACAGTTCTGGGTTGGCCATATCCATGCAGGATTCATCAACTACAGATAGGACTAAAAGCATGAGATTTTAGGAGACAAATTAACTCCAATTAAGAAAGGAGAGGGCTCCAGCCTCAGTTCCTGGATGGCACACACTCTCCAAGTCATGTGGTAGACGGTGCCCCAGCTATAACTGGAGCTCCTCTCTCATCTCACTTTCAGGCAGCCTCTTCCCAAGGTGTCCTTCCCTCTCTCCAGCACCAGCCCTCCAGCATCCCTCTAGATTCCCATCCTAAGACCATGTCCTGCTCTCCAGTGCTCTGATCCTGCAGTGTTTCTACTGCCCCTAAACCCCTAAGCCTGAGTTTTCCGTTGTCCAGCTTAAACTATCTGCTTACAAGCTTTGTTCCCACAGAAGTGTGGGTACACTGTCCTTGCTGAGGGCACCGTCCAGCATTTGTCCCTCTCTCTCCAGCATCAACACATTTTATATTGTCTCCATCAGAACACATGAGTATTTCTTTTTAGCATTTACATATATAATTGTGGGTTTAATTATATTTTCACTTCAATCCATAGTGTAAATCTTGCAAATACATCAAATAATTGTTCTCTTTAAGAATTAAAGACAACGTTCTCTGCCTGAAGATTTTCAGTTATTAAAAATAGTGGGTTTCCGTTCTTTCTCATCTTGTCCTTTCCTTCAGAGATCTTACCATAATGTAAAATTCTAGAGTAAATAATACAAGTCTACCTGCACGTTTATATTTATAGTGTCCACTCCTCATTAGCCTATAAACTCTGTGAGTGGGAAAAGGATGACATTTTTGTTAATTCCAGTGACTTGTACATTATATGACACATAGCAGATATTAAATAACTGTTCCTTGACTGATTAAGTGAATGAATACATGTGTTGTAGGGAATGTAAATCAGAAAAATCTTTATATGAAGATCTACCTCCCAACATGGGATAAACTAAGTAACACTGGTGAGCTCAGTTTTGTTCCTAAGAGTTTGTTTGATGGGTGCATCCCTGGCATTTATTGAGGAACAAGGAGACTTCAATGCGGTGGCTTTTGGAGAGAGTTTCAAGATCACTCCATTAGGCACACAGGACGTGGTAACGAGATGGGCAAGGCTTTTCCTTGGAAGGAAGCCTTCCCATTTCCTACTGCACCTACTCATTCTTCCCAAGATGCAGCTGGTCTGCGATGGAGTTTAAACCTTTATCTAAGAAGGTGCCAAGATTTTCCTATCACTAGAGACAGTGAAGAAATTCGAGCAACCAGACATAGAACATCAATAGATATGATAAAGCCAGGGAAGAAAAGGCAACAAGGCTTATTTGTATTATCTAATAAATAACATATACCATATGAACACCATGTGCCAGTCAAGGTTTTCTGATAGTGGCTGCAAGAATCTCTCTCTTCTGTTAGGTTTTTCTAAAACCTCCACTTCCCTCCTCTTGCCTATGGAAGGCTTGTGGCTCAGAGAGGACACACACAGCACATGTAGGCTGGTGCTACCTGGAGGCTGGAAAGGAGGAGGCCAAGCATCTTCCTTGTTGGACTGAGCCTGGCCCTCCACATGAGTCTGACAGAGTTGACAGGAGGCGGAGGCCACCAAAGAGGCCTTCTCCAGGAACCTGCCCTGTTAGCTCAGGCAGCTGAGACTGAGCACTAGGGACTGGACATTTCAAACAACATAATACATCTTATGGCAATTCCACAGGCTAGACAATTGAGATCAAGTTGTCTGCAGGATTGGTTCCTTCTGAAGTGGCTGTCCTTGGGTCATAGATGGCTATCTTGCCATATTCTCACATAGCTGTTCTTCTGTGTGTGTATCCTAATCTCCTTTTATAAGAACATTGGTCATAGTAGATTACAGTCCATCCTAACTACCCCATTTTATCTTAGTCACCTCTTGAAAGATCCCATCTCCCTGAACAGTCACATTCTAAGGTACTGGGTGTTAAGGTTCCAACAAATGGATTGAGGGACCCAATTCAGTCCCCAATGGGTCAGCTAAGGTTATAACCAACAGCCAGCACCAGCTGCAGGCCATGAACAAGGAGTGTTTCCTGATGACTCTAACCATGACCATAGGACTGCCATGCCTAGAACCAGACACTGAGGACTAGAAACAAGCTGTCACTCCATGCTTTGTGAACTCCTGCCCCACAGGACCCATGAGCAGAGCATGATGCCTGCTCATGGCACTGAGCTTTAGGGTGAGGGTTGCTGGAATCTCAGCAGCAGCAGTGGTGGGGGTGGGGAGTTGTCACACTGTCTCATTCACTCTACATCCATGGGCACAGTTGATGGAGGAGGAAATTGAGACACGCATGATTAAGCAACTGCCCAAAGACACACAGTCACTATGTGGTGACCCCCACGCCCATCCCCCATGGCGTCTCCACAGCAGGTAGAGACTCCATGCCACTGACCGCTCTTGACCAGGCCAGTCCTGGTCTTCCCTAGATTCACTGTCAGAGTGCTCCTGCCCTGCCTACCCAGCCAGTTCAGAGGATGTCTAGCAAGGCGGGGTCCCAGACTATTCTGCAAAGACAGCATACACTCTAGCAGAAGACAGGATGCACCAGGGACAGCCAGTGGGACAAAGCCCAACTGGTTCCAGATAGGTGCACATCAGAAGCACCCTTGGGAGCCCTGAAATACAGGCTGCTGAGGATACATGCCGATGGGTGCAGATGGGTAAAAGCCCCAAAGAGCCTCAGTGGGACCGCCTGACCTTCTTTCCCATGGGATAGACTATTTACAAGGCTTATTGTTCAAAAGGAGCAGACATAGCTCCTCCAACTTTTCACTGCAAGGACTGATTCTACCCAGGCCAGTGGGCGGCAAAGGCATGAAGGGAAACCCAGCTCCAGGTTATTTTTAACTGCATTTGCCTACTGGCTTTTTAAAAAAGAGAAATGGATATAGCATTCTTCCCCTTTCCTTTCTCTCTCTCAAAACCATCTGGACGACACAGTATTTTCTATTCTGGTACTCCCTCTTGGGCAAATAAAATCTTAATTTTCACCTATTGCTGTCGCAAAAGTGAACTGGAGGCAGGAGCATGAAGCTTGTGGTACTTTTGTGTCCCTCACTGGTTGGAACAGCAGCACCACAGCAGCTGCTGTGAACCTCAAGTGCCTCTTAGAGGTGTTTCACTGTCTTGGTAACTGCAGTTGTGACTGTCCCTCCCCTGAGAGAGGCTTGCTCTGCAGCCTCTACCTAGACCCTTTGCCTCTCAAAGCTTGTACCTGCACTGGAGAAATTTAGCTTCCACCTTATTTTCCTGGTTATCGGAGCATCAAATCCAAGTTTGACCTACATTGCAGGGTAGGTCGGTCACGAGCATACACTGGACCATGACCAATTGATTTTCTGGCATTTATTGATGTCAAGGGAGATACATCACAGTGATTAATAATTTATGCAACAGATAAAAGCTTTTGTTGTTGTCTTGGCCACACTTAAGAATCCAAGGTTTCATTGTCTCAGGTTCCATCCAGCACAAATTGGGGAGATTTTCACACTTAAAACTTGAGCAAAAACTGACAGTGGAAGATCCCTTTTAGTTTTTTCTTCTACTTACCCTCTGAAACAACAGTCAAGACAGTGACTGGGGCTCACAGTAAATCATGATAGAGGGAAACTTGGGCTTCTCTGTTCTCAGAATTTTTCCTATTTTCCCCACACTAAGGGTTGACTTTTGGCATAAGTACAATTGGAGATTGGGAGATGCCTGCTTGGTTTTATCATATTGAAAGACTCAAAGAAGATGCAGACAAGAATGAATTTTCTCCTAAATCTCCATGGAAATAGAACCCCTCGTATAGCACATGGTATGCTGTAGGTACTTTAAAAAACGTTCTTTGTGTAAAAGTAGGAGAGAGGATTACACAATGTGACAACTTAGCGTCAGAGAAATTAATCCTCAGCCACAGGGGGGAAAAATCGAGGCTTTCATTTGAGTCTTTTTCTTTTTAATTGCTTTTTTCTTTTCTTATCAAAATTTCCTACTATCCTGTCACATCCCTTACTCCAGTTCCCACTAAATGATAGAGCAAATTAGATCTTGCTTTTCTGGAATGGGGGGAATTGAAAACTCAGATAAAAGCCAACATCTCTCTTGTCACCAACTTCCGGATCAGAGGCTAGCAGTCATTTGGGAAGTTGGGCAATCAATCGTGGTCCTCCTGACCAGGTTTTGGTTCAGAACAAATGAGGCTGAATTGTGTGACAGTACCTTATGCATCTCTTCTGGGAGAAACCCTAGAGTAGATCAAGAACATTAGAGAAGGGGAACATTTTTCCACGGAAAAGTCTTATTTGTATCCTCAGGGAGCTTGCTGAATTCAGGTTTCTCAGTAAGTTATACACTACACAGAAAAGGAAACTCTTTTGCATTTAGGTACCACATGACAGAGACCAGAGAAATTTGCAAATTTGCTTCTATGAGCATGTTCTGCAATCTGGAAGCAATGCCAGGACAGTCATTGTGGAAGTCAGGACAGCCTGGGCCTGAGGCGTGTTCTACAACTATGTGTACAAGACCTAGAGGCTCCAAATCAGCAACAGGGACGCCAGGGCCAATTGTGAGTAATCTGATTCTCAAGCCACAGGTCATTGTCAAGCTGCAGCCTAGAAAAATAGTATATTGATTTTTTGAGTTAAAAAAAAAAGCTATGTCAATGTTGAATTAAATAGTCACATAGTTGTAACATCTCCAAAGATGGAAAGACCACATATCAGATGTGCATGAAGTTTCTTTTCTTTTTCTATCTGCTTCTTCCTGTTTTTTATCACTATCAAACAAACACATCTAGCCTTGTTACATTACAGCTTGAGAAACCACCATGTTTGGTAAATAACTTCTTGGGGTACAACACCCATTTTCAAACTCGGAAGTCACCTTCATTCTGTGAGGGGTTCATAAAAAGTTGCAAGGTGGTGTTCACACACAGTTTGAATCCTGACTTCCTTTCCCACATCCTCATCATCTGACCTCATTTTTTTTTCATTTCTAAATTGGAACAATAATAATAATACTTACATGATAAAATCAAAGTGAGGGTTAAACTAGGTAATGTCTGTGTGATGCTAAGAACCCTCCTGGACCCAGGTAGTAGGATGTATCTGCTCACCAGTATGGTCATTATTTAATAGCAGAGGTAGTGAGACTGGCTGCAAAGTCCATTTCAATTCTTAAATTTTTAACTCTGTCACAGCAAGGATATGCGATCAGATATGCTCTTGTTTCTAGTTTTCCCATTGCTGTTACCTAGTTTATTATCAAATTCAATTTGTTCTACATTCCGAGGAGACCCAGTATCCTAGGACATGGCACCACGGCTGCTACCACCCTCAGGTGAGTCACCTGGCATGTTGTAATGACCAGTAGGTCACTCCCTCTCCTTGCTTAACTTTTAACCCCAATTTACTCTTTGAAAGGCAGTTTTACACATGGATTTGTAGTGCCAGAATAATCCTTAGAGGTCAGAATTTTCCAGATGTTAGGAAAAGACCTCAGACACATGAAAATTATAAAATTCAGTTGAAACCTGAGTAGAACACAAGAATGAGGAGATTATGGGGAGCCCAGGAACTTGCAAACAAATTACTCATGGAGATCCATGGGACCAAGGCGCATATGATGTCAGCAACTTTAAAAGGTATTTACCAGAGGGATAAAAATGATATGAAACTGGGAATGGAAATCTATCAAGATCTTGAGGCATACTTTCTCCTTATAGCTCATCTTCTCTCTTCTCTCCACCAGCCTAACTTCCCAACCAAATCCACCCTTGTTATACATCTAATGCTGCATCTCAGGGCTCCCAGGTTGGTGTGGTGAGTCCTGTACACACCACAGAAGACAGAGTCACATGGTCTTAATTGCATAGGTAATCTGATTGGCATAGGTTGGACCAGGTGTCCACCTTGACTGTGGCCTTGGCAAGTAAGGCAGAAGCCTGGGACAGATGGATCATAACTGAGAAGTCATTATCTGAGGGCAATGAGGAATTATCTGGGGGTAATGGAAGACTCAAGGACTAGGCAGACTCCCCAGAACATTCTCATCAAAAGACCAGGACAGGAATATCTCCAGTATGGTTAGTCACCATGAGCAAAATGACATTTTATAAAGTACAGGGTGAGTGGCATTGGGTGCAGTGAATATCCACCCTGGGGTGGTAGAGACAGAGGGACATAGAAATCAGCTTTTCCTTGTAGCAGTGGACAAGGCCATAGAAATATATTATCTGTTGTGATTACCATGGTCATATGTCAAGAATGAGGAAGGAAAGGAGAGGTTTTATAAACTGGGAGTTCCCAGGTATGCCATTTGCTGAACAGTAGGTAGCATTTATAATCTAGGTCATTCACAATAAATGTTTAGGACTATTGGATGGTGACAACAGGCACCAGAAGAAGAGGAGAATCTAGTCCAATTATGTAATTTTTTTCCCCTCTAATGAAAGTCCTTAGGAATCAGAAGAGCTCTGTTAAGAGACAACTTTATAACCAGGAAGAGGGGTAGCTCAGCCCTCATTGACAAGCAGACAGAGGGAACACAGGGGATGTAATTCAATCCAAATAAACAGGTGTTTAATTAAGTCTGTCTCTGGGAAGTCCCATCCTATGAAGGGCATCACAGCCTAGGTTGAATCCCGTGGCCTCTGAGTTCAAATGACACTGGGCAGGTTCCCTTACCTCTCTGTCTCTTTGGGGCCTCATCTGTACAACATTGGCAATAGTATCTAAGGGCACAGTAGGGAAGATCAATATAAATAAAGTAACTGGAAACAAATCCATTGCTTACAAGTGTGACATCACTATTAACTATTGTTATTGTTCTAATTACTGAAGAGTCACTGGGAGGGCAAGGAGCTGTCAAAATGCCACCTTCTGATCACCTTTCATAATTTCCTGCTTTGCTATATCTGTTCTTTCTGGTGCTATAATTTATTCAGTTTTTATATGACATGATTGATGCATTTGTTATATGTTTATTGCATCCATTAAAGTTAACACATGAATATTAAAAAAAAAAAAAGTAAGGAGGCCTGCCATCTCAGGGGCTCAAGAGGCTGAGGCAGGAGGATTGCGAGTTCAAAGTCATCCTTTGCAATTTAGCGAGGCCCTGTCTCAAAGCATAAAATAAAAAGGGATGGGGATATGGCTTAGTGTTTGAGTGCTCCAGGGTTCCATCCCTAGTACCAAAAAAAAAAAAAAAAGAAAGAAAGGAAGGAAGGAAGGAAGGAAGGAAGGAAGGAAGGAAGGAAGGAAGGAAAGTGAGCATTAGTGTTTCATTACATTCATCTCCTCTACCGTGGACACAGCACTGCCTGGGAAACTGTCATATGCAATACATATGCATTTATATCTATGAAACAATTGATCACCTTCAGAGGTCCTCCTGGACTGCAGAAGTCGTTCCCAACGTTGCAGCTTTCTGTGTCTGACTTTTCCTGACTCAGATCTGACGTGTTGGCATCATCTTTCATTAGTCTCATACTGAACTCCTTTTAATTGAATTAGGCTGGTAGATGGATGATTCATATTTATAGCTTCTGGATCTTGCTATGCTGTTCACTCTGAGGCAGTACCCTTCCCCAAAATGTGTTCAACATCACCAGTGTTCTTGTAAATCCAATCCTATTTATTTAACTTATATAAAATTTTCAGAAGTGAAAAATTCAAATTGACTTTTTTTTTTTTTTTTTTGGCACCAGGGACTGAACTCAGGGGCACTCGACCACTGAGCCACATCCCCAGCCCTATTTTGTGTTTTATGTAGAGACAGGATCTCACTGAGTCACTTAGCACCTCGCTGTTGCTGAGGCTGGCTTTGAACTCGCGATCCTCCTGTCTCAGCCTCCCTAAGTGCTGGGATTACAGGCGTGAGCCACTGCGCCCGGCTTCAAATTGACTTTTAACTGATGATTTCTTTTACATTCAGAATCTAGAAGATTCTTCACCCTTTCTCTTTGTTAAAAAGTCAGTTGAAAACTACATAATACATCTACTTAAATATACTATAGAACAAATACAAAAGAAAATTATAAAAATTTTATGTTGATCAGTTCAACAAGTTAGATGTAAAGGACAAATTACTTGAAAGGCAAGAGTTACCACAAAACACAAGCAATATTAGAATGTATGATAAGCCTTGTATTTATTTTAAAAAATTGACATTGCAATTAAAACAATTCTAGAAGGAAGAGAGAAGTCCAGGTCCAGGTGAATTTATTGTTGAATTTCATGAAAAATGTGAGAAAAAAATAACACCAATTTTAAACAAACTTTTTCAAAAATATTTGTAGATTCTTATGAAGACAATTGCTTCCAAATTCAGTTCATGAGTCCAGTATTACCTTGAGAGAAAGAAGAAGAAAAGACAGAAAATTTAGGGGAGCCATAGATAACTGGAATCCTCTTCACAAAATATTTGCAAATCCAACCCATCAATGTTAAAAGGATACTACTATTAGGGTCAAGTTGGCTTAATCTCAAGAATGAAAGATTGCTTCATCAATTGTAAATTTAACAAAATTCTCCATCTTGCTAGGATAAAAGAGAAGTATAATATTATTAGTTTAATAGAAAAAACATTTGACAAAGTTTAATACCCATTATGATAAATACAATTAACAAACAAGAAATAAAATCAAACTTCCTCAATATAATAAAAGATATCTATGGAAAACCTATAGCTAACATTATATTTGCCATATTACATTAAATTATTTCCCCATAAGATCAAGAACAAATCAAGGAAAACTACTCTCAGACCTTCTAGTCACCATTTAATGGAGGTCTAGGCCTGCAGAGAGAGAGGAGTAAAAGGGAAGAAAGCACAACAACATTTAATCACAGATAACATAACTAATTACAGAGACAACTTCAAAAATTCCTTTTACAAAGTCTCAAGCTAATACATAATTTTACAATGTTACAGGAGAGATCAATATTTAAGAATTAATTCCTATATAGTAACAACAATTAGAATAAATTTTTAACATGCTAACAATAATATCCAGAAAAGTGAAATACTTAAGGAGACATTGGACAAAAATGTGTAAGACTCATGCACTGAAAACTAAAAATATTGCTTAGAAAAATTAAAAATGACCTAAATAGATGAAGAGTTATACTAGGTTCATAGATTAGAGAACTTGGTATTTTAAAATGTCATCCTCCCCCAAATTGATCTTCTTCAAAACAAGTTTGAAAAACCAAAACAGATTCAGGGGACCTATACTACCTGAATTTCAGACTTACTATAAAGTTATAATGATAAAGAACATATGACTTTACTGTAAAGATAGAAATTTGATAATAAAGTAAAATAGAAAGCATATGAATAGACACACACATGTACAGCCAGTTGATCTTTACCAAATTGCTGAATTAATTGAATGGAGAAAGACAATCTGTTCAATAAATTGTGTTGAAACAATTGGATAATCAAATATAAAAAAAAGAGACCTCAACTTTTACCTCATATCTTATATAATTGAACCACAGGCCTAAATCTAAAACTATTAAACTTTGAGAACACACATAGGAGAAAATTTTTGTTATGACTCAGTCTAACTCAGTCATTGAGAAAGATTTCATGAGTTGGATATAAGAGGAAAAAAACATGTAAATAAAACAATTGACAAATTGTAAATCATCAAAACGTGCAAACTTTGAATTATTAAGACAATGAAACATAAGGAAGGATCAGGAGAAAATATTTGTAATACATAATTCTGACTTTTAAAAAAAGCAAGAGTTTTGATCTGATACTCATCCCTAAGAAGACCTAAGAGTGAGCAGGAAGCTCATGAAGATGATCCATACTGTCAGTCAAAACCACAATGGAATACCACTGCTCACCCATTAGTGTAGCTATAACACAAACGAGAAAGAAAAAAAAAGATGATATAAATGCAGGTGAAGATATGAAGAAGTTCAAACACTTTTAAAAAGAACTTTATTTTCTTAAAAAGCAAAACATATACTTATTATGGCAAGCAAAACATTCACTTACTGAAATATAATAGCACCAAACTGGAAATCGTTTAAATACCTATCAACTCATGAATGCATGAACAAACTGGGGCACCTGTATAGTGCACAGTGCTGCTCATTAATGAAAACAGGTGGACAACTAAACCAGCCACTGAGAACATACACAGGGCAGTGTGGGTAAATCCCAATGCTTTACTATCTGAAAAAAGCCGGAGATGGAAGACCACACACCACTGTGTGATTTATTTGCATGAAATTCTAGCTGAGGCCAAATATATGTAAAATGACAGAAGGCAGACGAGTGGCTATGCAGGACCAGGCAGGGCGAGGATATACTGCAAAGGACAGGGCAGCTTGGGAGCATTGGAGACATTCTATACCTTGATTGAACTGAACACTAAGATGCGTTCATTTTACTGTGACTGGATCACACCTCCATAAAGTCAATTTTAAAATTTCAGGGGCAGGTCAGAGAATTCTAGAGAGTAGAGAATTCTCATTCCCAGGGTAGGTACACTAAAGAGTTTCACATGTGTTAAAACATTGTGATTCCCAACAGAACAAGCAGTAGATATGTTTGTAGACTCCTGAGGAGCAATCTGAGGCTCAGTCAGCACAGGGCCTGTCCAGGGTTACTGGGCTGGATAGAGTAAAACAGATTTAATTTTGTTGGTTCTGATTCCAAAGTTCCCCAGGACTGAGCAGGGGTGATTTTCTTCTGATATTTTAGAAAGAACAGATGCAGAAGCTGATAGGATAATCAAGCATTAGATGTCAACCCCTAGTTTCTGTAGAAAGAATGTTAAATGTGTCTGCATGTGTGTATGTGTGCATGCATATGTGTACATTTATGCAAGGGTAGTATGCATATATTATAGAGATTATATAAAGATATACACTCTCATGTCTTTATATCAGGCCACCAACATTCAAGCCAGTAAAAATTTTTGTAAAGCAAAAAAACTGCCTCTCACCAACTGGATTCCCCAAGTGTACCTTTTGGATCTCCCTCAATCAAGACAAAACTCTAGCTACATAGAAAATACTAGCTGGCTTGGCAAGACAAAGAGAACTTGAGTCATAGACATAGAATTTTAGGACGTGAATACTCCTGAGAGATTCAGTTAATTCTATTATTCTGCACTTTTGGAAAGAGGTTTCCTTTACAGAACTATCCTCCACAGTGATCCAGAAGTTCATCTCAGCCATTTGGACCATGAACAGTCAATAGGAGGAATGTAGAATTAATCTTAGACATTTCATGCAAAACTATGGAATAAAGACATAATCCAGGAGACTGATGAATAATTCTTGTTAACTTTTTATTTTAATGAAAAAATTTTTAAATATATATATATATATAAAAGTTGGTCGAATAGTATAATGAAAGTCCTCGGACCTATTATGCTGATTCATCACTTCTCCAAACTTTGCTACACTTGTTTAATCTATCCCCACTTTTCTCTTTTCTGATATACTTTATTTATTTATTTATCTATTTATTTTGGTACCGGGGATTGAACTCAGGGGCACTCGACCACTGAGCCACATCTCCAGCCCTATTTTGTGTTTTATGTAGAGACAGGGTCTCACTGAGTTACTTAGCATCTCACCGTTGCTGAGGCTGGCTTTGAACTCGCCATCCTCCTGTCTCAGCCTCCCAAAGTGCTGGGATTACAAGCGTGAGCCACCACGCCCAGCTTTTTCTGATATACTTTAAAGCAAATCACAGAGGTCAATTCTTTCATTGCTACATGATTTAGTAAGCACCTCTAAAAATATGAACTTTTAAATATAAATACAATACTACTTTTATACGTACCAAAATTAACAATAATTTTGTGGCGATTGAGAATTCCTATTTGCACAGATGATCTCAAAAATGCTTTTTAAGAGATCTCTTTTTCCATCCCAGGTTCAAACAGAGGCCACCAAAACAGTAGAGGTGATATTCAGTTTAGCTTAGATCAATCTCCTTTCCTCACTTGTCCCTTCCTTCATTACACAACTGGTGTGTTGAGAAAACCAGGAGAGTTGTCCTATAAAAGCCCCACCCAGATATGTCTACTGGCTTCCTCATGGTGGAGTTTGATTCTCCCTTCTCCTCAGTAATTTCCTGAAAGGGAAGTCAACACTAGGGCTTAACTAGGTTTGGTTCACTTGGTGTATATTTATGCTTAGTGCCTTGGATTGACCAGCGGTTGTGGGGCCTGAGTGTCCCCAAACTGTCATTTGAATATTGAATTTGTTAGTCATACTACTGAGCCTGTAGGTCTTAGGATAACTCCTCTGAGCTCTTACCCAAGCAGAGTGGCTGGTTCTGGGAGCTGAGATTCCTTTGCCCTCCCAAATGCAAGGCCCTGTCCTGTAAAAGATGCTCTTTCCTGCCCTTTACACATTTCACACCAAGCTCTTCACCTCCAAGAGGACATCCACTTATCTAATAAGCAGGCAAAAGACAAGCTGGATAGTAATCATTTCTAACAAAAGATTAATTCATTATTTCCAATTATGGCTGTCAGTGTTCTGCACGGCACCTCTCATCCACTCACACTCTAAATGTCTGTTCTGCTGTAGCTGTTAGACTAACTTAGCCGTGGGTTGGCAAGCTCAGTCTTCCCCCCCAACCTGGAAACCAGGAGGGGAGGTGGACAGGCACGTGAGTACATAACGTTTTCATCTCTTCTATCACCAGGTTGCCCTTGCCAGGGCCTCATGTGCATGCCCAGGGCTTGCAGAGGAAGAGAGTTCCCAAACCCTGGGATGCCTGGAAAGGTCTCTGCTTCCAGCATAGTCTGGTTTCCCCTGCCAGACAGCAGACCATGCTCTGCTGCCATCACTCAGAGTGAAGGTTAAATGCTACCTGTGTCCCCCTGGCATTCCTTTAAAAGGAAGATAGAAAAGGGACAGAGAAATGATGTAAAATGGTGGGCTTTCAGGGACTACAGGAAACACATGGCTGGACATGGGCTTCCTGGCAGGATGCGCTTCC
Source organism: Xerus rutilus (assembly GCA_028644305.1). Classification (NCBI taxonomy): domain Eukaryota; kingdom Metazoa; phylum Chordata; class Mammalia; order Rodentia; family Sciuridae; genus Xerus; species Xerus rutilus. The sequence goes on from CM053410.1 coordinate 8,419,305, forward strand.
CCTCTTGTGGCCATTTTCCCTCCCCTTTTACTCATGTGACATATGGTTCACTTGGGACCTCAAAATCCCCAACTTGCAGACTGAACAGCCCACCTTCATCCTGGTGGGGTGAGTGGTGGCTTCTTGGGTGCTGTTGTAATTACCAGTAATGTCCTCTTTCTTTTCTAAGGTGTCCTACTTGGGACAACTGACAGCATATGGTCACTGTCAGTACCATGATCCAAGAAATGTGAGAGGAAGTCATCTGGGAAAACTCTTTCCAGGTGCTGAGTTCAGCTGGAATATGCAAGTTTTGCACACCCCAACCTCTTTTTCCTACACCCTGCAGGAAAACAGAGATGAAGCTCAAGGCTCCAGCAGCTCCTTCAGACCAAGGAGTGGTGTGAGAATTCTTAACTCCATGCACTGAGGAGGGTAGAGAGAAAGTGGGAGGCCTGGTCCCTAGGATGCTGACTCTCAGAGCCCAGGTCCCGAGAATCCTGAAACTACTCCTGTTCTAAGCTAGTTACTTCTGAACCCATTAGCCACTGCCAACCCATGCTGCCTTCAGCTTTCATGGGTAGGATAAGGTGACTCAGTGGCTTTCTAATGTGTCCACTTGTCTAGGATGATTGATGTTACACAGTGTTTCTGGTGAGGGTTGGCCACAGAGGAGAATTTTCTGTGAAGCCCTGGGGAAGGGAAGCAACTGCCAGCTTGTAGCTCCCAGATGTTGTCCCTGGCTCACCTGAATGGTGTGAGGCAGTGACAGGTTAGATCCTGCCTTCCCTTGATCTTCCTTTGGCATGTCCCATCCCTGGGCCAGGCATGTACTCAGATCTGAGATGCGAAGCTCCAGCTTCTATGGGACACCTCAGTACCGATGTCAGACAACTGAACTGACACTGGTTTCAGGATACCACATGGTTCCAGTTCAAGCATGTGGCTCCCAACTTATTTTTGATCTCTACTCTCTCTCCATATACTTCCTCCATTTCTCCTCCTTCTTCTCCACTTTCCCTCCCTCTTCACTTTATCTCTGTCTTTCCTTCTTGATGCCAGTACCATAAACTTCAGGCTCCAGCATCAGAGGTGAGATACTAGCCCTATAGGGACATCTTAACCAGCTCCCATGATGCAGAAAATCAAACACCATAATGACTGCATAAATACTATCTGAATATTTACTTAATTTGTATATCCTAATTGTTCTGCCTTTCTGATTGAACCCCCACTGAATCATCTCAAATGAGGTCTCTTTTCACACATCTTTTTCTTTTCTACAGTTTTTTGTTTGCTTGTTTTTTCCCCTGTAACCAGCAAATCAAGCAGGGACTATGGTAAACAAGACAGATTGCCTCAAGTAATTCCGTCCCATCCCTTCTTATAGCTTGATTTGTTGGACAGTCAAGGTTGAAAGGCTGAAGTTTACATACTGCGCTGAAGCCTGGGGTGTGCCCATGGCATGCAGCAGCAGATCTGCAAGGTGGAGGAGAAGGCAGCCTGTTTCTGCAGGACACACAGCTGAGGGAGGGTCTGGCTTTCCAAAGAAGCCCATGATAGGCTCAAGCTGCAGGTGTCAAGTGTCAGGTAAGGGCATCTGTTTGCTAGTGTGGATTTCAGTAGACATGGGCTCTGGATTGGGGCCTCCCTGCCTCATGCCCATGGTGAGGAAGCAGCTCCCTTGCCAAAGAGGTTGTTTATTGCAGGGTCCTTCCTAGAAGCTGAGCCCAAGCCTCCTCCTACCTTCCCACCAACAGTCTTGCAGATCATCTAACTCCCTTCTGCTTGGGCCAGCTGGGATGTTCCCTGCTACTGAACCCTAAGGAATAGGCAGCCTGCTAACATTCAAGGAAGAACGTGGTTTTGGTCAGGTGAAACCAAGCCTCAACCTTTATGCTGCAATTCACTAGCTCTATGACTTGTAGGACGTGACTTTTGAGTCTCTGGTTCCTCATGTGTAAAGTGAGAACAATAATATTTGCCCTGAAAACGTTAGTAGAGTTTAAGGAGGTAATGTTTTTTGACGAACAAAGCAGAGTCCTTAGCAAAAAGTAGATCGACAAATGTAATCCTTCCTGCTTCTCAGGTTCATGCCTTCCTTCCCTCAGGGAAAACGTTCTTTCCTCTTTTCCAGATTTCTTTTCTCAGATTATTTTATTTTATTTTTCTCAACTTTTTATTTTGAAGATTTCAAGCCTATAGAAAAATGGAAGCATTGATGTAAAGAAAACCTATTCACCTAGATTCTGCCAGAGCTAACATTCTGCATCATTTATTTTATCTTCTTGCATATAGATAAATCACCTATTTTATTTTTTGCTAAGATAATTAATTCCAAAATGCATCTCCTAAAATCTATACTGTTCTTTCTTTACTACAATGCCCTTTCCATGTGTCTGCAGTTTAACACTGACATATTACAGTTTCCCTGGCCGCTATAATCATGGCCTTCCTGGGCATTTTCCCTGCACAGATCTGCCAATCAAGGATACACATCACATCGGCTTGTTTTGTCTTTTTAGTCTCCTTTAATGTAGGAGAGTCTCCAACTTTTTTCCTTTCCCTCTGTGCTTCATTGTGTTAATATTTTTTGAACCGTGCAGGCCACTCATTCATTGCAGAATGTCGCACAGGATGGACTTGTTTAGTTTTGGATTAGACATAACTGTGCAAGTGGCCTTCTTTTCCTCTCTGTTCTCCACACCTGGAGGCATATGGCTGTGTCTCACTTCTGGTCATATTAACTTTGGCATAGCTAATGGTTAAGAAATGGCATAGCTACTCATTTCTCTGTCATTAACAACTAAGAAGGACATGGATAGTTTGAGTCCGGTCACCCACTCTGTGCCATAGTTGCCTTTCATCCATATATTTAGAACCTATGACAATCATTGTGGAAATCGGTGTTGTATGCATGGTTGCAAAATATTTTTTCAAAGTTCTTGATTTTTATTGTTTTTCACTTTCTCTCTTACCTTTTTTTTATTTTTTTGAATCTTTAAACTTTCCCTTTGTCTTGACAAGTTTGTTTCTGATTTTCACATGCTCTCCATTTTTTCTGTCCACAGGTGATGCCCATGCTAGTCCCTGATGTCTTTCTCCCATTTTAACGTCTGATTTCTTGTAAGAGAAACCAGTCTGCACTTTTCTGTTCCTCCTGTTTCCCTTCCACTCATCATTCCTTATTTCCCTTACAGCTTTTCTGCTGTGCCCACACTTCCAAAGTGCTCTGTACCCTTCAAGGGAGTATAATCCATATAATAATTTTTTCTTTTCCATTTTTATTTTCAGTTTAAGTTCTCTATGCTGAGAAGGCATTTTGTATTAGTAAAATTAATAGATATATATAAATACACACACCCCATACCCACACACACACAAATATCATCCATTCTTCACTAACAAACACTTCAAACATTTTCTCTTCAAACGTCCTTCTCGTCTTTGAGGTGGCTTCAACATATGGCATTTTGGGTCAACCTTTCAGTATTAAAAGCCTCCACATTTCTCATAATCGTGAGGATGCTCAACATAAATTCTCCTTCATCTCTTGGTCTTCCTGTTCATCTTTTTAAAATTAAATTCCCAGCCTTTTACTTCGTTAATCTCTAATACCTGATGTTAATCTCTTCATGCCCTTGCCAACACCTGCTTACCCTCGTCCCCGCCTTCAGGAAGTCTTGGTCTAGGTTTATTCACAACTTGTGAGTGTTGGACCAAAACTCTCTGCTGATGGGGTCTCTTTAACTGGATTTCCTCTGGGTTTGCTGTTTGTTTTTTCACCTTTGTTTTTATGTAAACAGGGTATACTCTTTCAAGTCTGCCACATCTCCTGCCAAAAATAGGAGGCTGGAGGCAAGGCCAGGTGGGCTGCTGAGGAAAGCTTCCTGGAGGAAAGGACAATTAGCAGAGTACTGAGGTGTGAAGAGCAGAGGTCTCGGTGGAGGAGGGGGAAAGTCCTGGCTCAGCAAAAGGCAGCTAAGGCAGAGGACAGAGTGAGCAAACCTGGAACACCTGAGTGGTGGGCAAGTCATCCCCCTACTTCTGGCTCAGCATCTAGTGTGGAAGGGTGGGGTGAGAGATGGTGAGCAGAGAGGAGCTTCTGATGGCATGGAACAGCGAAAGGGCACCGCCAGATGATCAGGAGAAGTAACATTGGTAGCAGGCGGAGAATGGCCATAGTGGGAGACAGGAAGCAGATAGCACATTCACGCACCCAAGGAGAAATGATGTGGCATTCAACTAGAGCAACCGTGCTGGGCATGCAAAGGTTGATTTCATCAAGATGCATGGTTCCATATTTGGAAAGAGGGTCATTTGGTGATCTATCCATTCTCTTGATGTTAGGTATGCAGACAGATGCACTCAGCTGACCCTGTCCTCTCTTGAGAAATTGAAGCTTAAATTTCTAGAAGCATCCTAGGCACCAGCTACCCAAAATCCAAGTGCTGCAGCCTCATGCAATTCTGACCCATGCCAGGCATCTCAATTTTTGCTAAGATCTTTGTTCTCTAGTATTTTGGACAAGGTCATGGCAGAATTAGTTAGGCGGGAACATCATAAGGACTTTCACCAGAACTAGGATAGGTTTGTGGTTAGGAGAGGCTGACAGCAGTCAGCCATGAGGGGGACCAGTAAGGCCAGGGCTCAGCTAGATGTGACCTCAACCCATCCTTTCCCCTGACTGCCACTCCTGTATTCAATGAAGGTTTTTACCACTGCAGCTCCCCTTCCAACCCTTACCAATCCTCTAGGATTAAACTCGCTCATCTCATTTCTTAACTGTTTAATTTATCTCCTAAAACTCCTTCCCCTTCATCTCTTAATTTAGTCACTTGTTTTGCATAGATTTATGGAATGCCTACCATGACTCTCAATATTATGCACACAGCACATAAATCCAGGTACTTTATGATCTCACATCCAATGGGCTCCATCCACACCCTCGTCACCATTACTGTGGTCCTCATCGTCCTCAAGTAACACTTCATTCACATCACTTGGTGATGAAAAGCCCTCCAGGACTCCCCATAGCCCAACAGTAAGTTCCAAACTTTTCACTGCACTATCCAAGCTCCTGAGAGCTATCTTAGTGCATTCAGGCTGCTCTGACAAAATGCCATAAGCTGAGTGGCTTATAAACAATAGAAATTTATTCCTCACAGTTCTGGAAAGTGAGATTAGATATCTCTGAGGAACTGCTTCCTGTCTCACAGATGACAGTCGCACTGAATCCTCACAGGGCAGAAAGAGGCAGCAAGCTCTCTAGGGCTTCTTATAAGGATGCTAATTCCATTCATGGGGGCTCTAACCTTATGACTTAGTCACCTTCAGAAGCCTCAGTGCCGATCATAATTCCAAACAACACAGTCCTCCATGCTTCAATTCTGAATGTCGAAATCTTACAAGATCAAAATCCCTAAAGTCTAAAATCTCCATTTTCTAAAATCCTGGAATTCATAATAAGAAAAAAATTACAATTTTAAAAGATTAGAATCCCAGACATTGAAATTCTAAAAGCCCTCAAACCCCCAATCTACAATTCCTATTGAAAACCAAGACTAAATAAGATGGAAAAAGGCAAATTCTGGGAAAAGGATCAGTGGTGTTTTTCCAAACAACCCAGTCCCACTATGAGAGAAACCAACACCAGGTGCCAAGAGAGTGGAGAAAGAGGCAGACAGGTTCTGGCTGCCGGATTGTGCAGAGCATGGCTTATGGAGGACTTGCTGACAGAAGCTTAGTCCTGGGCCGCAGCAAGACTGGTGGATCACTGTGATTTGGATCAGAAAATGGGGCAAAAGCGATGGTGAGGACAATATACCTAGATAACCTCCAGCTGATATCAAAGACTTCTGGCACATTCCTGTGTTGATGGTGCCAGGGCCAAGAGGTAAAGTTCCACATGGGTTTGTTCATTTTACAGCTTTCTGGGAAACTATGCAGGGAACACGGATGCAGATTTCCCAGGGGCGATCATGGCGGGTTTGGGTCAAGATGGCTGCGGTCACATCAAATTGAATCTGTACGTGTGTTTTTGTGTGTGCCCAAGACAAGTGGAACAAATGCCTCGAAACCTGGGGAAGCATTGTGTTACATTTATTTAGAGATTTGGTGCTTTACAGAAGAAAGAAAATTCCAATTGAATCCCTGAACTGCAATGATAGCTTTGGAATTAGGTGTGATCCCGATTTCTGAAAACGAATTTCAAGTCCTACCAATTGTTTGGTTTTTCCATTCAGCTCAATTTGTTTGATGGAAAATTCAGATGAGTGTGTTAGCCACATAATAAGGCAATAATGAAGTCTTCAGTTTAAGAACATATGGGTAGTCTGCACTAGCATTCCTGCAAGCTGATGAGATTTCACGAGCTCTTAACGACCTAAAGCCTTCCTGGCCTGAGGATATCAGTGAAGTGACTGGTTTGAAAACACTTATGTATGTGGAAAGATATGAAGACACATACGCAACAGTGATGCTGTTCAATCACATTATGGTTTCTACCAATTTGTGGTCTGTATGTCATTGTGTGGGGGAATGGATTTCTGTATTTCTGTGTACCCAAAGCAACATGGAAGCATGGCCCCCAAAATGGGAAAATTTAGTAGGGAATGCTCAGGTTGGTGTAAAAATGAACATGAATGTGCATGTATTCTCTGAGGAGAACCAAGCCTTCAAAGAAAAAGTCAGCTATTTATTAAGATGCAGGATTGCAGAATACAGTTAATGATCATGAAAGTCAGTTTGCTCTTACCTCTGTGCATTTGTCCATAGCTGCTCCCTGTAATGCGCATTTTTATTTTTTATTGGTTCTTTTTAGTTATACATGAGAGTAGAATCCCTGTTGACATAATTATAAAAGCATGAGATATATCTTGTTCTAAGTTGGTGCCTAGTACCCCCTCCTCCATCCTTCCCCCTGTTTCCTTCCCACTATTCTACTGATCTTTCTGACATTTACCCATAGTTATTTTTTCAATTAATTTCTTATGGATGTACATGATGGTGAGATTCACTGTGATGTATTCATGTATGTACATAGGAATGTATGTCAGATTCATTCCACTGTCTTTCCTTATCTCATCCCTCAACCCTTCCCTTCTTTCCTCTTTGTTTACTCCACTAAACATCTTATTTTTTAATACCCCCCACTTATTGTGGATTAACTTCCAGATATCAAGGAGAACATTTGTCCCTTGATTTGGGAGGCACTGGTTTATTTCACTTAGCATAATCGCCTCCAGATCCATTATTGACCATGGAAGTTGGTTTGTTCTTACCTCTGGAATTGCCTATCACCTCTGTTTGCAATGCACTTTTCATATATAATATTTTTCCCTGCATTTTTTTTGAGGTTTATTTTTGCTTTTTATTTTTTCCTCTTTGTTTTTGTTCTTCTATTTTATCAGCATTATTTTTACCATTTGCCATGCTATATATTTCATCTTTGCATCATGTCCAATATTAGGATCTTAAATTTTATAAAGATATTAAAGGATTCTGATTTGGTTTATGCAACTTTTTTGCACATTTAATTCCATGAAAGTGCATTATCACAACACTGACTTGTGTGCATTTGTTCTGTGTACATGTAAAAATGTTGACACTTTCTCAACAAATGGAGAGATGTCTTTTTCAGAAATCTGCACAAATATATATACAGATGTATGACAGATAAACTTTTTCAAGCCCTTGTCTCTAGGGATGACTGTATGTGTTATAGTGACCCTTCATGGTTTTGATGCATCTCATCAAGAACTTGAATTGTCCTTCATGGTATTTCAAATGACCACAATTATAAAACTGGATGTACATAGCTGTCAACCATAATGCATTTATACATTTTGCATTTTACCTATTTCTTTCATAAATATGGTTCCTTTGCTTATAACTTACACCTAAGTGACTATTGGTAGTATGTATAAATGTTTATGCTTGCAAAAGTATGTATGTCTATTTTATTCTGTAGCATAGTTTACGAAGTCTTTAACCAAGTTTTCTGTATATTTCCCTTCTTTATTCTGTAGCATAGTTTATAAAGTTTTTAATCAAGTGTTTTCTGTATGTCCCTAACAAATCTTAAAAGAATAAATAATTTTTTAAAAAATTTTATTCTCTAGAATTATATTTTCAGGATTCTGATCTTTTGGGACTTTAGATTTTAGTGATTTTTGACTTCAGGGATTCGATCTTTCTGGATTTAAGCATTTGGGATTATGGCATTTGAGATTGTGTGTTGGAGAATTATGGTCCAAATCCCTAAAGGCCCTACCACCTAACATTGTCACCAGGAGATGAGGTTTCTACGTCTGAATTTGGGAAGATGTAGGCATCCACACAAATGCTTTCAGCCCCATTTCCCTCTCCTTTCAAACACAGGCTGTATTTGGCTCTATCTAGATGAGCTGCCATTTTTTAATGTTAATTTCCTACTTTTGCTCAGGTGCTGTTTTCTGTCTGGGGTGTGCTGAGTTCAATTTTCTGCTTATCAAATCCTATTCCTTCTTCACAGATGAGTGAAAATCCTGTCTCCTCTGTAAGGTCTTCCTATATTTGCCTCTCAACCTGTTTGGAGTGAAATTCTCCATCTGGCCCTGCTCTAAACTCCTAAGTGATTAGTGGCGACTGTCCATGTGCTTCTCCTCACTCCTGCTGCTCAACTCCCCTGGCTTCATGCCCATCCTGGGCAGCCTCACTGCCCAGGAGAACCCAATGCACAATGTGCAGCAGTTTGACTTTCCGCTTTTGTCCCTTCCTTCACAGGTGTTGATGCTGAATACATACCATAATTTCGCCCAGGACAACCATGAGCAATTGAACCTTAACCCCGAGCAGGTACATGATGCATAAACACACCTCACACACATAGCAGGGATTCAGAAACCACGTATTGGACAGTGAATTTCTTTCAACAAAAACCAAGATGGAACTGTCATATATTAAATTCTGTTCTTCAGTGAATTTATAAACAAATGATTAATAATTTATGATTAGCCACTCCAAGTCCCACTTCACAGATTCAGCTCAATTTTAGTGGGGGCATCTGCAAAAGCATCAGAAAATATGTTAAAACATTAGCCACATGTTCAGTTAAGATTCAAAGTCATATCAAATGCCCTATTTTTCACACTCAATCTAAGGATCATCTAACTGCTGTGATATAGTGGCATCCATGCCTTTGTACTATGGCCCACTTTCTTAGAGTTGTTTATGAGGTTAACTGGAAATATTAGCACTGTGAGGACTTCAATTCTGGAAGCCCCTGAAGATTTATCAAGAGGCAGAATTTAGAAATCATTTGATCAGAAAGTGATAATGGTCTGCTCCATGAATGCATGAATCCACTGCACCTCACAGGCAAAGAACATAACTCTCAAGTTGCTTGCCAAGAATTCTGAGTTTAGCAGTCATTCATTAGATTTTGCTATAGCATGATACAGCCTATTATAAGGCTGTAAGGACGCCAACGGTGTGACTGTCTCACAACCTGGCTCCCTCCTGACATGATTTCCTGAACCAGAATTCTAGTCTGTTTGAATATACTTTTCTATAAATGTCCCTGGAAACTGGGCCTTGAAATTAGCCACTTGCTTTCTCGGGAAGAACCTGATTGTTGTTGTCCTATACCATCAAAATCATGTCAGAGGTAGGAGAAGGATGTTTTTTAAAGCTACGTTAATATTTTCTGCCTTTACTTTAAAAAAAAAAAAAAATATATATATATATATATATATATATAAAATCACAAATCTTCACTCCAATAAACACAACAGCTTCAGGCAGGTTTTAGTAAAATCAAGCTAAAAAGTGTTTATGTCATTTCCTGCACCCTTGATGAATCCACAGGCCACCAACACCCCTGTGAAAATGCCATTAAGGATGTGAGAGGGGGTGGGGAGGCAGCAAGCCACAGGCCTCTGCTAATTGCTGTCCTCTTGATTTTATTTTTTCTAAACTTGAAATCAGGATGACAACTCACAGGAAAAATCACAAGGTGGTTTCCATTTGTAACCTTTACATAAGAAGGATCTTAATGTGCAGGAAGTTTTAGGAAAACTGTAATTAAGGAGGCCTGGCCTCGGAAAGAAAGAGAGAAATAGAGAGCCGTCAGTGGTTAAAATGTCAAGCATGCGGCTTCTGCAGTGAAACAGGCTTTTGTGTCTTGAAGACTGAGTCTGTAATTAAGCGTGTCAGCCTGAGACTGCTGTGTTGAGCAACTCAAGTCCCCACCACTCTTCTCCGTAATGTCTTGGCTGCTGCGTCTCAAGGAAGCGCAAAGAAGCTAATCATATTAAGAGTAATAATAGTAATAGAGTCAGGAGAGACACAAACAGATCAGAATAAACAGCGCCTAGTGCCTTCTCCCTACTTGGCGCTGTCTCTTCTTCCCCTTGGCTCCGAGTTGTAATTGGGGACTCAGCCCCACATTTCAGGGCCAATGGTTGGCTGTCCAGCAGGAGTGGCTTTGGGCAGCTGCGCTCGGTGGCTCTCTCCAGCCACTCCTAGAGGAGTGGAGGGAGCCATTGCACTGAAGCACTTGATCTTCCGCACTAGTTCTTTCATTTGCAAAAGAACAGCGGAAAAACAGAATGGAAAGCATACTTGGAGCTTGAGGCACTGACAGCAGAATAGGAAATCAAGAAGCCCACAGGGCTGCACAGCAGGAGGGAGCAGCAGACTTCCTGTGGGCCAGAGGGCTTGCATGCAGAGACATATTGATCCTTTGTGGTCTGTCTCATCGGCAAGTGGTAATGGTCTGCATATTAACACTGCTGTGGACAGAACGGACAGGAGCATTAGGGTCCTGGAACCTGAGAGTGTTAGTGTCTAGCTAAGATAAAGAAACTACAGCGAATCCAATATTACTGAGCAGGAATTGTAGGAGGAAAGTTACTGACAATTACTTCCACCTAATTACAATAGACTGAAATCCATTACAATTAAAACCAAAATCTATAGAGAGTAGTTTCCACTGGTTAAAGTCAATGTCTCCAAATATGAGCAAAATTAAAGAAAATAATTTTTTTTGCATTTTACTTTTGAGAAAAACAAATTGCTATGTTAAAGTCAAATCTTGATCACATCTTAATGAAATTCAAATACAAAAAAGGAGAAAATATTAAGTTCTTTTAATTTATAGAGATTTTTTTCCTATAGTTCATATTCCATATCTTCCTGAAAAAATGAGGTTTGTGTTCAGTAATTTCTAGCTATCGATGTAATTGACCATGTTGGTGGCAAGATTACATGGTTCAACAGAACTTTAACAACTCAAAATAATTCACTAATCCATGTACCGAATACTTACCTTCTAGACCCAAATAACCTCCCATAGGTGTTAATTGGTGTTTCTACACTCTGGGTGGTGCAACTAAATATCCACTGAGAACAAAGATTTGCTTGTCAGAAATTCAAATTATTCTAGTAAGAGATGGTCTGACAGTGGCAAGGGGCATACTTTTAACAAGTTTTTCTTTTGATAGCTGTAGGCTTGGCATTTCATATTTGCTTGTAACTGAAAATAAAAGCAAGCTCCTTGAGGCGAGTTCATGTAAATTAAATCTAATCTTCTAGTGTATGCCATATCATCCCTCCAAGTAATTGCTAATTAAGGATGACATCAAAACAAGGTTATGGTGCTTAGGCCACTAATAATTCTAGATTATACTGAAGGAAAAGGCTAAGGAGTAAAGGTTAAAAGCAGAGAGAGTCCAGGATGGCAGGTGCTTATTGTATAAGGCGGAAATCGGAGCTCCAGAGGAGAGGTGAGGGCAGGACACACAGAGGCCCTAGACTCGGCCCCTGTGACACATTGCAGAGCAGAATACCTGCTGGAAGCTGTGATGTTGTCATTCCTATACACCAAAGATGGGGACTCAATGGCCAGGTAGAGAAACAAAGAGTGAGTGGATGTGGGCAGGACCACAGCCAAGAAGAAAGTCAGGACCGAGGACAGAGGCGGATGGGTGGGAGGGGAACGGAAATGGGTACTCCTGGAGAGACCTTTGGGTAGCTTTACAATCTCACGGCTGCTGCAGTGACAGGAAACCCCATGATTTAGTGGCTTCTTCACTTCTGTATATGGTTTGCAGTATTTAGTTGTAGACTTAAATTACTATTTTGCACTTCTACATATTACTGAGCATGAGTGATTATCTTTATGTGTGCCTGTATGTTGGTGTGATGGAGGAGTTGGGAATGAATAACACACAGACACACACACACACATAGAACAAAGAGAACACTGTGAGCCAGAGATACTATCTTTAATTGAAGAAGTCATCCACAGGGGTCAGTTGAAAGAAAACTTTGAAGCAACATTTTTCTTAAAATGTAGTACTCCAGTTTAGATCTAGAATGTCCCACAAAGGTTTCTGTACTGAGGCCTTGGTCACCAATGCAACAGTGTTCAGAAGTGGGGCCTTTGGAAAGTGATTGGATTCATGGGCTCTGACCCATTGATGGATTACATAATTTGAAAATTTGAAATGACTTTTGTGAGGTTTTAGAGCTTCAGGAGGTGGGCCTAGTTGGAGGAAGTAAGCCATGGGGGCAGGGGAACATGCCCTAAAGGCTATTCCTAATCTCTAACCCCACCCCTCCCTCCTGGCTGCCATGAGCTGAACCGCTTTCCTCTGCCAAGCTCTTCTGCCTGACCTCAGGACCAAAACAATGTGGCCAGCCAATCAGGGACTAAAACCTCTAAAATCATGAGCCAAAATAAGTCTCTCCTCCCTTAAGTTGATTTTCTCCTGTATTTTGGTCATAGCAATGCAACATTGACACTGGTAGTATTGATAATCCTGCCTATTATCAATCTAAGTACTTCCAGTGTAGTTATTGAGGGCCTACAGTGTAGCAAGCCATAATTGCTAAAAACTGGGCCTCCAAAGCTCCATAGTTCACTGGCAGCCATCAAGAGCTTTGCATGCATGTTCCAGTTTTAGAATTTCTGTGCTGTTCTATCCTGTGACCAGCAAAGCTCAGGCTTAAGTGATATTTTTTTTTTTTAATTTCACCATGTTAGCCTCCAATCACTAATCCAAGGAAGCAGTTTACAAACTGTGTTCCAGGTCTCAGAGGTGCCAAGGTGGTGCCTTGGACTTTCATGAATGGAGAAAGGTTGCACAGAGAGAGTAATAGGTCCTAGGTTCTCTGCTTTAATCTTTTCATGTAATTTAGATATTATGCTTCTTAGTATGATTTACTTAAAAGAAAGAGTTTATGGTTTAAATGAAACATTTGAAAATGGTTTAACATTGTTTTATCTTATACCTGGTCTCAGTGTAAGATCAGTATAGTTATCAGATCCATTTCAGATTATTATTTTAGGGAAGATTTTTAATAATCTGATAAATTGTATATATATCTTTAATTAAATTGATCATACTCCCCTGGGAGACATCCAGACTGAGTTTATTTGAGGTTAAAAAGACAAGTTACTTAAATAAAATTCATTTTATTATTTCACACATACACTGTAAAGGTAATCAATCTAAGCAAGGGTTGGTGGTGATTTGAAGGAAGCACTCCCCTGAACATCTCTGATACACAGTAGAAAAATTAACACACAAAAACACTTTTTCATAACTATATCTAAATAGCAAATCAAATCAGTTTAAAATAAGAGTAGGGGATATAAAATGTAGTTCAATACATAGAAAGGATACTATATTCATTTCTGCTGTATATGCTTGTGTTTAAAAGCCATTTAGGAGGAAATGATAGAAGAAATAAATTGAAGACAGAAAACAAAGGGTAAGAAAGAAAGGAGAGATAAAAAGGAAGTGAAGAAAACAGAGAATAGAGACTAGAATAGAGAATAGAGAAAATAGAAAATAGAGACTCAGAAAGTTTGAAGATGAATGTTACCTTCAATATCCTGCAGTTCACTTGGGCATTGGCTTCAGAGTAACTTATCATCTATTATCATGGAACTTTGACAGGCTGATTAATCACCATCTAACAAGGCTCTTCAACTTCTTTCTTAAGCTTTGAGAGGTTCTGCTCTGTATAGTATGGCCAGAGTAGCCCCATCCGGAGGAGCCGTGTATTCTTAGAGGCTGCTTAGATGAACTATGCTACTCTGTATCAGAGAAGATGGCAACAGGGAAGAGTTCTAATATCTGAGAGAGAAAGGTGACGTTTTAAGAAAAGATGCAGCTTATTACAACATGGACTTTCAATTATTCTGAACAGATTATCTATAGTATTGTGTACTAGAAGTTTATTTTCTCAGTAGTTGATATATTTTACTGGCTTAGTGTTTAAGTATCTTAGCAAATCCTCTCAATTTAGCCTTACTTTCCATTAATCTATTTGTTTTTTAAATTATGGCAAATAGCCCACCATTGCTCATGATCACAAAGAGGGCTATGGTCTTCATAGGCCCAGAACTCATCATCTTCCTTGGGTTTTTTGCTGGTTCAATAAAGGTTGGTCTTTGGGTACTTTTCACTTTCCTCTGTGTCTTCATGGCCATTCCACCTGAAAATAACATCAACAGTGGTATACGTAGACCAATGAAAGTTAATTATTCCATGATATATTGCATGGCGCAGACCAGTGAAAATCTTTAAGGTGAATGGGAAGGTTTATAGACTACTGGCAAGGCCCATAGAAAAACCATTAAAAACCTAAAAAGTAGACAAGACATGGTTCAATAGGCTTGCTGGTTTTAGTTAAACCCGGAAAGCCAAGATTGGACTGTGATTCCAAATATCTAAAAATTCTTTAGAAGAAGTTAGGAGGTATACCTCTCGAAAGACCATCTCCTTGAACTGTGGCAAGAGAAAGTATGTTGAACAGAAAGAGATTCCTGAGGGCCAGGATGGGAGGGCAAGTCATGAAACTCATTCCTAAAACACCTTTAAGTTAGGATTAAAAGTCTCAGTGGGACTTAGATGACAGCAGTTTCTTCATATTCCTTCCATTTTTGCCATTTTCTTCATTTAGCATTGTGTACAATTCTTTCCAGACAAAGCAGTGCAAGGGGCTCAAGACTCCGCCAAAGCAGTGTTTTTGATAACCACAAAGCAACTGGGATTAGGAGAATTTACATTGTAAAAAAGTCACCAGTACCCTGAGTGCGATTAATGCCTCTCTACAATATATGTGTTAGCATGCATATCCAGAGCTGAGATTAGATTCTCAGTGCCATTTCTTACAGATGTTTGTTGTTTCTGTAGTTTCAGCATTCATCTCTCTTCTTCTGACAATGAGAAATACTCATCTTAACTCTTGCTCTAAGTGTTGTGGATGGGGTTAATTCCAAATCATCTCTGAGTGTTGGCATGTAACCCAACCTCATTCTCTTGGGCATAGAGTATAACCCACTGCAATTTGACAAAATTCCAGAGTTTTTGCCAGAGCAATTAGGGGACAGGCATTCTCTCATGAGTCTGCCAAGGGTCAGTCTGAACCTCTTGGAAGCTATCTTTCTATTACAGAAAATCCAACCAAAGAACTAATCTACACAGAAGAAAGAGATGGAAAGATCAAGCTATTCCTGATAACATCATTTGAGCTTCTAGTTTCAATCATGACTGAAAACTAATCTACTCCTGGACTTGAGGAACTTCTGAATCAATGAATCTCCCATCCAAGTTTTTCTTTTGTTCCTCTTTTATATACTTATATCAGCAAACTGGATTTTTATTATTTGGTATTATCAAATAACAGAGTATTTAAAATAAATATTATTACTTTCAAAAATGTGTCTTTAAATACTAAGATAGTTAAAAGGATCTATAAATCAAGTTAGTAGACAAGACCTGAGTAGATATATTGTCTTCATATACTTTGAAGGATATTATTTAGAAGAGGGAGAAGGTATCCTGGGGAGAGGGAGGCTAAGGCAGGTTCTCATATCGCCAGGGTTACTTAGGAAACGTTTAGTGTTAGGTGACAGTAGCCTCCTTTACAAGCCAATGCTGAGGTCTAACTAACTGGCTCTAGGATATTTTGAACTCAAAGACTCTGACTCAATCATTGAAGGGGGATTTCCTTGTGATTCTTTATTTGTAAACTCTAATACACTCAATAATCAACCAGTAAGGCATTCAGAGAAAACTCAGACTCACCCCTCAGAGGTAGAGGTGGGCTGGAGAAGAAAAAGGGTCAAGTTGAGAAAAGAGCCAATTTTGTACTGG
The DNA here is from genome assembly GCA_028644305.1 of Xerus rutilus. Classification (NCBI taxonomy): domain Eukaryota; kingdom Metazoa; phylum Chordata; class Mammalia; order Rodentia; family Sciuridae; genus Xerus; species Xerus rutilus. The sequence continues at coordinate 8,435,438 of CM053410.1, forward strand.
AGTGCTGCCCTTGATGTAGAAGATATTGGAAGTCATTTCCATCCAAATCCAATTTTTCCTTGGCTTGAAGTCATTTGGACAGGTCCACATACCTGATACACAAGCTGTTGCATGCTGAAGTCGTAGACTGTGCTTGCTGAGAATACCACAAAAATGTGAGCAACTATTCAAAGGTAATATTGGAGAGTATATTTTTTAAGAAGAAAACATTTTAGATGAATAGCCTTTCACTCAGTTTGGATAAAATTCCCCAAAATAAAATTTAATTACTGGTTACCAGTTTATAGTGGGTGCTAAAATTTGTTGGCTGAGAAATTGACCAGTTGTGTCTGGAACAGTCTCAAAATATGTTAGTTATGAAAATATGATGGATTTATTACTTAAGTGGGTAGTAGGACATCTGGAATTATTTCTATAATAAGTAATAATTGTGACAGAAAAACACTGATTTAATTGTTCTAGCTTCTGGTGCTTACTATTTAATTGACTAGTGGCTAGGATTTGTAATAGATACAACATCAAACATTATTTTTTGAATAAATATATAGTAGGTGAATTGTATCGATAGTGTGTGATTGAATCTTGGTTTATGTAATGTGGTCTTAGAAGGGCTCCGAGGGTGTGAGGAGATGGCCTACCCCATCTCCTCAGTGCAAGCACAGAGACTTGGTGCTCACCTGACCTTTCTAAGATCACATAACTAATAGCTGTCAATCAGTCTTTAAGGCCAGTTTTCAACAGCATGGAGTTTATTTTATTTTTTTCCTCATTGGTATAAAAATTGAGTCTTTGAGGCTGCTCTGGAAACCCAGCCTGTCTTTCCCATTTGCCTTTTGATTGCCTTAGTAATGTCAGTTGATTGAACTTAAACGGTGCCATTGTAGTGTGATTGGGCTGCCAAAGCGAAATACCACAAGTGGTTTGGCTTAACCAGCAGATAGTCATCGTCTGTATAACAGTCTGGAAACTGGAAATCCGTAATCTAGATGATCTCAGAGTTGATTCTAGTAAGCCTCTCTCCTTTGGCTGCAGATGGCTATCATCTTACTATATCTTCATGCACCTTTTCTCTGTTTGTGCAAAGAAAGAAAGAAATCTCTGGTGTTTTTCCTTTTCCTATAAAAGCACTAGTTCTTTCAAAGTAGGGCCCCACCCTTCTAATTCAATTTACCCTAAGTTACCTATCTCCCAATATTGTCACATTGGGACTTAGGGTTTCTACATATGAATTTGAGGGATAGGCAGTTAAGTCCATGACAAGCATGTAGGTGTTCCACACATTGCTCTTAGTATTTTTGATTTACTAACTTACACACTATTCGGTATATCACTAACTTATTTATTGTTAATTACTAATTGAATTATCACTGTATCTATTATTGTTTCCATTTTACACATGGGGATCCTAGGGCATAGAGCACTGTAATAACTTGTGATGGTCTGTGGAGGATGAAGCCAGGCTCCTGCAGCCCAGTTCTGGAGTCTGTGTATGTTCATCCCCCAACCGTATGATCCCTCTCTCTTCTCTTCTGCAGCATAGGCTACTATCACAGAACCTAGTGCTGGTCCTCTGTCCCTCTGTGAATTTGTCAGACTCCAATGGAACTTAATTTCCTAAAACGAGATTTCATTAGATTAAAGGTTAAAGCCCATCCATTAGTGGCCCCATTCCCTTTACATTGTAAGGTGAACAGTAGATAGAGTCTCAGCCCCTAATGCTGCATGGAAAGGCTTGATCATTGTCCCTCAGGCTACCCTGCTTCCCTCACCAGCCACACACACACGTCCCACTGGCTCTTCCCCAGATCCAGCTCCACATGCTACGCTTGGGCCATTCTCTGTGTGTGCCCTGTTCTGCTCTCCTTTTCTTAATGCCTTCTTCTCCCTTCCTGTGAAGCAAAGTGCAACATGTTCCTGAACAATTTTCCACCAGACTCAGAGAGCATAAACAGCACTGCGCCTGTCATTCCCCACGCAGCCCTCTCTCCATACCTGGACTGTGAGGTCTGCTGCCTGCATGGCTATGATTTCTTTACAGGTTATTCATCATCTTTCCCCCAGTAGACAGAGTTTTCCTGGAGGGCAAAGGCTGTGTACATGTTATTTTTGAATGCCCAGTTCCTAAATCAAGCTAGAATATGCTTGACAGTATGTGTTGAATGAATGGCCACTCAAGTATTATAGTCTATGTCAAGTGCTTTTGGTAGCCAACCTGAGGAAAACCAATTGGAATTCAATTTTGTTGACATCTTCCTATTAGCTGTAAGTGGGAATAGATGTCATCTATACTGAGATTCCCAAGTGGAATGTAGATTTCTCCTTCTTTCCATGGAGTTAGAATATCACTGATAAACAGGACTATACTAAAGAATTTGCACAGTTTAAAAACTGAGAATAGTTACCTAGTTGTTCTAAAAATATTGTTTCCTTTAAATAAGTACCACTTTTAGAATACATTTGTTCTGATATTGTTCTTAGGATTTAATTCAACTTTTAGATACAAATGCCAGAAGTTTATAACTCAGTTTCCTAACGGAAATTGTAATATTCAATTGTAGGCCAAATTCATACACACAAAACTGAAATCTCCATGGCATGTGCAATTGATGAATCTCCCCTCTGCAGTGAATTCTATTTGCAAATGGGAATAATTTATAGCTGAGTAGTTCTTCATAGCTTTCAAGGCTTTCTCACCTGTTTTTTTATTTGATTCTCATAGAAATGTTGTGAGACTTTTGGCCAGATGGGTTTTTTCTTCTATTTTGACAGTAAAGAAGCTGGTACCTTTAAGGCATTCATTAATTGTACATGACAGACACAGATTTCAGTGTTCTCTATATGAATGTGACCTGTAATTGAATATTATTATTTCTTTTATGAAACCGTGGTATAACACTGTGGTATTTGTATTCCAGAAGTTGAATTCAATTCTAATAAAATTAACAGAAGAAATGTATTCTAAGATAAAGCCCTTTAGAGTTTATAGATGATGAAGTTAGGAACAAATCCTAACTTCAAGTCCTAGTACATTTTCATTTCCTCTACCCATTTCTGCTCTGAGTCATGTACAGGATTTGTAAAGCAAATCATAAAATTGCCCTTGCTTTAGAAATATTTTAAACTGTTAAAGATAAAATTTATGTGCAGAAATGCATGAATTCAAAATGATCAAAAATAATTGGCTAAATTGTTAATGATGTGAAACAAAGTAACTCGCTTATTGAGAAAATAGACACTTAAAATCAATTTCAATTAAATAAAGTCATTGGTGTAAATAAGAATTTTGAACTGTTTGCCATCATTTAAAGAGGAACAAAAATGTTAGCCACCAATGCCTTCATGCCTTCATTTATTCATTCATCAAACATTGATGAACCAGGAACAGTGGCCTTTCACAAAAAGAGGTGCTTCCTTTACAAATACTAAAAGCACCATGACTTGGTACTCTTAGCCTATGAGGCAGTAAAGGTGAGGAGTTCATATAATTTGCAAACAAGGGCAGCTTTTGTTCATGGGACTGATTCAAATGAATTCTAAGGAAAGAAAACGCCCCTCAGCAGAGGGCCAAGTGGGGTGCAGAATGGGATGAAATGCTGGGCAATAACTGGCTTCCTAGACTATTTGCATCATCTTTTGCTTAAAATATATCCTCCTAGACCACAAACTGCTGGCACATAGCAGATGTAACACCCCAATAAGCTCCACAGTACCGGGCACAGATCAAGACACCTGGTAAATACTGTCAGCTAAATCACTCCCCTCATGATTGAAATGTGTACTTGCCACCACAGAAGTCCACAAGGCATGTGGGCCTGTGAACTGTTACCTGTACATCAAAGGCCACACTAAGGGCTTGCTGTGCCATTTTGGTTGATTTCCAAACAGGTCCATGTGGATAGGATGAACTCTGAGGAAGATGGAGTTCACTGTGCTCCTCTCCCTAGGAGGAGCTTCGCTGGGAGATGTTGCGGCGGTTTGCTAAGAGCCCTAAGACAGCTCTGGTGTCTGTGGTCCATACTGCAACGTGAAACTCCTGATTCTGGAGTCACGCTCCCCTTGTGGGACTGACATATCCATGTGGGACCAAGTACTGGTCACCACAGAGACAAGGAGCTCACACTCTCAGGAGAACAGAAGTGGCTGCCATTACCTCCACAAAGACAGGTGACATGTGTTGTCTCACCAGAGCAGAAAGAAGTGGTAACAAACCACTGGGGTCGATTTGGTGTTTTGCACTTCTGCTCAGCTAAGATGAGAATGCAAAGCTTTCAGAGTTTATCAGCAATGTACTATTTTTCCTGCAAACTCAAGTATTTTGTCTACAATAAAAGAATGAAGAGGGCTCAGCGGTAGAGAGCTCGCCTCGCATGCGTGAGGCCCTGGGTTCGATCCTCAGCACCACATACAAAGCAATAAAATAAAGACACTGTGTCCATCTACAACTAAAAAAAATATATATTAAAAAAAAAAAAGAATGAAGAGTTAGGTGATTTTTTTTTTTTTTTTTGAGCAGTTGTGGAGGTGATTGGACTGGCAGCCCAAGAGCTTTTCATTGCTCAAACCTAAGTCATTTGGATAAATGCTTCGTTTCACTGCCCCGTGGAGACCTGACCCAATGGATGCTGGAAGCAGAGCCAATGAAGCCCACTTTCCTTTCTGCCAAGGTCAGATTTTTTATTTTAGCTTATGTATTTATATCTGGGGGTAATATTTTACATAATTTATAAAGCTTATTTTCAGTTGAGAAGACAGCAAATAGATGAGGGGCAAGAAAATGAAATGTGGCCAACTCTTAGTCATTCAGTCTGCTTGGCTGCAGGAAGATTAAAGCCTGCTTTGGAAGACTGCGTGAGGTCAGAATATTCTGTGGAGATGTTTTGATGTTTCCTTAAAACTGAAGATAAATATTCACAAGAGGCAAGGGTGATAAGAAATGTCATAGCAACCTTTGTCTTCAAGGGAGTTGCAAAACAAGCCAGAGAGACCAATAATTCTCTCAAATGATGAATAAAAAGAATTTCTGTCTCATTTACAAAGCAACTTCCTGAACAACAGAAATTTTAGCTCCAAGGAGGCTCTGACAGATTAGAAAACTTTGAGCTTATCCACAAGAGACGGAACCCACAGAATGTGACCAAGAAAGGCTCAGGTAGATAAATATCTCTCAAGAGGTCATCATTATCTCAAATCCTTGAATGTACTTTTTGTGATTTTCATAAAATGATCAGGTAAAGGCAGTTCCCTCATCACAATGGCAAATTTGAGTGACGAGAAATCTGATTACCTTCGCGACCTCGGGAACGTGTGTAAGAAATTCATCACATTTCTCAGGTACTTATTTTATTATTAAAGTCATAGTGTCTAAAGATATGTTTGTGTGGTTTGGGTTAGGTGGATTAGGCGTCAAATCCTTCCTTTTAATAACATATTTCAACATAACAGGCTTATTGAAAGCCGTTAAATACGAAGCCCTAGAGCTCTCTTAACATTCTCCCGTTTCATCACGTCACACTGAACATTCAACAATGCCCTTTCATTCAGCTGCAATGACAACTTCCAGCAGATAGGGACTAAAGGGGCTAAACAAATTCAAAGACATAAAATTCCAGACAGCTGTTGCTGTTTGTCTCTGGCTCACAGGGGTGTTCTGTCTCTGCTCTACTGATCACCCACATTTTCTCACTGCACAATAGCTGGATGCCCTTTCAGCGTGGCTGGGTGCTAAGTCCTCATTGGCAAGTGCCTTTCAGAGCTGCCTTCTGCTGTCCTGCCTGCCTCATCCACCCTGCCTGACGAATGGGGTTCTTCAGAGGAACGTTGAGACATGCCCTGGCCACCGATATACTTTCCCATTTACAACAAATGATTCTGTAGTACTTACTGGTGAGCAGACTCTATCTTCCATAAAATAAGTACACTCTACTTAGTTAGACACAGAGTGATATTAGGCAGATGGATGGCTAGTTGTGGACACATTTGTTTGGGGTCAGATATCTCTGTCTGGAATTCATTTAATACTTTGCCCAGTGACCAGTGAAGCTTTCTGCATTGGAAAACTCAATCATGAACATCAGGCTGAGAGGTTTCTTTGTGCAACGATATCCTTTTCTGTCTAAATAAAGAACACATGTACACACACACACACACACACACACACACACAAGGTAGCTTTCAGGAGAAAAACCCAAACTTAGCCCCTCTGTTTTGTTCATTTGGTCTTTGAAATAGCATAGATGGGTATTGTAGCGTTGTGAACTCATTTTTGATTTACTCTTCCTGTTTTTGTTTTTTTGTGTTCATAAATATGAGTGTGGAAAAGATTGGTCTGGTTTCTGAGAAGTTTCTTAGAAGCTCAAATTGTCTTGGAATGCTATGGCTGCCCCAAGCCCTCAAACCAAGTTACAGAATTACTGCTGAATTTGTCCTAGGACTTTCTACAAAATTGTGGTAGTTCTTACAGAGTTTGGATTAGTAACATTCCAATTTGATTGCTAAGCATAATACCTAGGATCTTTTTTTAACTGAAGGTTAATGGACGCCCCTATCAAACTTCCCAATTCAATAAAGTATTGTATTTCTATCATTGCTTAAAGAGAGAGTATGATCTCTGAAAGGCTGTTCACTTGGAAAAGCACCCCTAGAGGGAAAGTAATATACTTCATTATTTCATTTGATGAAAACATTTTCTATCTTTTTTCTTTCCTTTAATCTTTCTCTCTCTCTCTCTCTTTTGTTCTCTTAAAGTAGATATTCATAAAAGGCAGGTCATATAAGAAGAAAACAGAGAACAACTAATTGCAGGTGTATTGCATGCATTTTCTCATAAATATACCCAATAGCCTTAGGAGATAAGCAAGATGAAAATGTGAAAACTGATTAGGAAGCAGACTTTCAGAGAAGTTCAACAATTTCCAAGTTTACACAACTAACAATTGGCTAAGCCAAGGTTTAATGCCTGCCTGATTGCAAATCTTTGCTCCTCCTTTTACGCTATGAAGTTGACTCAAATATGAAGAAATTGTGACATATTTTTGTTTTAAAATGCAACTACTATTAACATTTTATTTTTTTTGATATGTGACCTTTTATGCCTTTCATATACAAGTATAACCTGGTCCACTTTGTGTTATATCTTTCAAACATTTCAGTTATTATAACCACCCTCTTAGCATTATAATATTCATGGACTAGTCCATGAAAATTATACCTAGGTTAACGAATTCTTTAAATTCTCCTAAATTGTTGAATACTGGGTAATTTTTAATCATCAACTTTTAAAAGCCTGTATGTCTGGTGAACTTTGCTATAGTAAGCTGGGCTTGGCTCCAGACTGTGGGGTAGATTCAGGCTCCTTTTATTTCATAGTTGGGGTTTGTTCTCATATCAATGCAGAAGTACAAGTGAACAAATCAGCCAGCAGAAAATCATAGGCGCACATTTAGAGCCTCTCTACAAGTGTTACTGCCTGTGGTTTTGCATTAGCCAGACCAAGACACAGAGCCAAATGCAAAGCCAATGAAGCAGAGGTATACATTTTATGCATTCTCTTTCTGTTGGGAAAACTGCAGACATGTGTAATAACCCTACTGCTAGAGGATGAGATGAATGGAAGCTCTAATCATCTACAAAACATGCTCAGAGTAGGGAAGGTAATCAGAGAAGAATGCATTTTTAGAAACAGTACTAAGAGTCAAGTTGATGCTAATGTTGGATTATGCGGGTAAAAATAGAGATCTAGAAAAATAGATCTGAGAGCTTTTCACGAAGTGTATCAGTTGGTGTCCTGGCAGAAAACAGATGGTCCTTATGGTACAGACAGAAGGGTTAATTGACTAGGTTAATGAAAAGAATATTTACAATAGTACAGGAAGTATTGAAAAGAACCTGCAGGGGATAATGAAGCAGCTCAAACAAGCAGGAGTGGATATGACCCCTTGGTCTGCAATGTGCTTTGCCAGTCCCCACCTGTGGCCACATCTGTGGAGCAGGGTCTGCTGCTCCTAGAGAGTCAAAGTTGATCTCCGCATCAGAGTATCTCCCCTTCCATGACATTAGCAACCAAGAATGCTGCTGGAAATTTCATCCACTAATGAAGACCCCTCTGGCTGGGATATAGTAGCCATCACTTTTTGGCTAGAGGAGACACATAGTTATGATCTATCTGTAAGCCAGGCCCATACATGTCTAACTGCGAATTCCCTGTGTGTGGGATTCCCTGTGTGTGGGTAACAGGTGTTGTGTGAGAGGTAGTCCAAGCCACGGAAGAAGGTCTCATGGGAATCTGAGCAAAGCCACACAAACAGGTCCTGTGAGATGGATGATCTGGCTGTGCCCCCATACCTGCTCAGAGCCAATCTCACATGTATACTTACCATTTTATAATAAAATGTGACCTGAATATTCAAAACTAAATTTCATGTTTCCATAGGTCATACCAACCTGAGTTTGTACAAATTGTGTCACATAATACTGTTATCCCACAGTTAGATATAAGTCTCTACCAGGGTTTGGGAACAGAACAGAAGCCATTTTTTCAAATATAGAATGCTATCATTGGTAGCAGGCCTGGTCTATCTCAAAACCCCTAGGCTTGTTTTCAATTCTCCTATTGGAGTTTTCCAGAGCTTACAAAAAGCTTTTCTGTTTGTGAGGTCTCAGTAACAATGAGTCAACTGGACAGAAGGTCCTAGGAAAATGACTGTTTCAGCCATATCTTGATCTATGGTGAACCTTAGCTCCACCTTCTTCTCAAAGCTGACTGGTGGAATACTGGGAAACAGGGCAGGAGAGCAAATCCAATATATGTTGCACCAAAATCCGAGATCTTTTGAGGTCTATGCCCCCATAACTGACCTTTTACTTTGGAAGACACTTCCCCACATTCCAGACATCTGGACCCCTAGGGGATTCCCCAATGTGACAGATACCTGAATCTCATCAGTAATTATCTTCTCGGGCAATTAGGTGCTTATAAACACCTCCTCAAGTCCATTTAGCACAAAGCTACCAGTATCATAAGCTAGCATGCAACTCTGTGAGACACTTGCATGGTCAAGATTCCTCTAGGCTATGTTTCATCAAAAAGGAAGTTGGACATAACCCTCTGACAAGACAGCCAGGTTGACTGCTTCCCTGGAAGATGAAGGTGAAGCATGTCTGATTATCTTTATTGATAGGCATTTACAAAGGCAGCATTTACTCAGTCCTTGCTAGCATGGTGCATATCAGCAGCCAGTGGCTATGTTGATTTATTCCAATGAAGGAGCCACATCTGGCACAGCAGCTGTGATTGTTATCACTGCTGATTAAGTTTGTGATAATCCAAGTCATTCTGTAAGATCCATCTGGCTTTTCTGCCAACCAAATAAGCAAGTTAAACGGAGGTGTGATGGAAATCCCCACCTCTACACCTTGAAGTCTTAATGGAGTACAAAACTCGGCTACTCTCCCAGACAAGTTCACTTATCATGGAAGGGTGAGGACATCTTCAGGAACTCTTATTTAGTCCTTCCTATCATAATGTCCTCACTCCAACAGTAGGCAGACCCATGTGGGGATTCTGACCATTGTTACATATATTTACCTCCTCCAGAGCTTGGAAAATTGGCACAAGGTAAGCCCATGATCTAACTGGATCTAGTGTGAAATAAATTTGTGCTACAGTTCTAGTTTTCACCGCCTGCTTAAGCCACCCTTAGGCCAGCAATCTAGAATAATAGTTTGTGCCTACAGGGATTAACAGTCTACCAGAACTATTTGTCCTCTAACCCCTCAAAACACTGGATAATGTCCACTTTCCAATGCACAGTTTTCTTGTTGATAACTCACAGTCCTTCTCAGGAAGGCTTGGAGTAATAAATATGGTTTACCTTGCTATAAGTGGCAAAGTTTTCCTCAAATATCTGGTGAAGATAGGTAGTTCAAGATACTCTTTTGTGAGATACAATGCTTTAAAGGATGGTTAGAGGAGTCTTGTGCCTCAAGTTAACGGGTACAGGGAAATCCAGAGCTCCATTTGTGATTTGATGAATTCAAGCATCTTCAAGATTGCCAAAAATAAATATCTGGCAAACATTAAGAATATGGGTCCAAAACAAAAATATCAAACAAGAAGGCATCAACAATATAGTAACTGAAGCCCTAGACATGGAAATCAATATTTAAAGTTTACATAATGAAAAGTCACCAAACAAGTCCAAGGAAGACCATGCAGAATGATGGAAGTAAAACTAGATAAATGGAATAACATAGAGACCACAGAAGAAAGTGTTAAAGAAGGAGGAAGTGGCCGATTGCATCAAACATTGCTGGAAATTCAAGAGAAAATGAGAACTAAAAATACCTCTCAGATTCAGTGACATTGGAGATAAGCTCTGCCCTTTGCAAGATCTGTTTTGCAGAGCACAGAGGTCAGAAGCCAGACTGGGCATTTCCTGAGTGTGGCAAACACTGCTTTGGTACCAAATATTTTTTCCTCCAAGAACCCAATAATTTGACATACTTGAACTTATTGTATGTGGTTTGATTTTGACTCCTCCACTGTCATATTTATATAATATTTATCACAGTGATGACTTGCTACTGCTTAGCCATGAGCAATCCTTTCATTTAGCTTGCTCAAACATAAATTAGGCTCAAGGCCCATCAGAATGTCTCCAAGATCTGTACAGAAGGGCTTAACTTCCTGAGTTATTTGTTTGACTTTAAGCATGTGTGATGATAAAATAGAGGTATCAGGGAGATAGTTGTGAGGACCCTAGCATGCTAAAAAGGATGCTTCTTCATTAACACAGACAGCATCATCCATCACAAAGAAAACTCAGCCCGGAATTTTTCTCACCACACACACAGCCTTTAATTTCTCACACTAACTAGAGCCAGAAATCCAGAAATTTGCATATTTTGTAATGTTTGGCTTTCCTCTGCACATATTTTATTTTTGAAATATTCACCCATGAGTATTTCTCTCTATCCTTCTATGAGTTTGTGCAGCCTTGTATCTCTAAACCTGCTGGTTTTTTACATTGTCATTCATAGTTAAATTATGTTTAGGCATGAAATCAATATATTCAGTTACTTTGGGAGTACAATTATTCCAAAAAGATGGACAAATTAGAATAAATGTGGAATTGAGAAACACAAGGATTAAGAAGTAGACAGGACTGTGGTATTTTCTTGTAAAGCATATTAATACCTAAGCATGCAGAGTTTGGCTAACTAAGTATTAGACAAAGATTGAACTGTCCATAATGATGTGGTCAAGTCAAATCTAAAACAGAAGCAAGGCGAAGAAGACTTGATATTGGCTGACAATTCAGAGTCTATTAAAATTGTTTCCTGCATAATGATTCCAAGTAAACATAATACAGAATTCATGTCCAGCACTTTAACCATTTGTTTAGGAATAAAGTTGCATTCTTCTACTTTATATTTCTCACATTCATCATAGAAGTGGTTTTGTCTTTCTGTAAGTCTAAATTGTTTCTATGTGATGAGAATTTACACCCAGCATTTAATTTCACATGACTTGCATGTTTTGACTCCCAGAATATAGATTAGTGATTAAGGCGAGTCAGTAGAGGTAGATGAATCCATTAAGCTGTTGACTTCTCTTTATTTTTATTTTTTTTATTTTTTTAAATATTTATTTTTTAGTTGTAGGTGGACACAATAGCTTTTTATTTTATTTTTATGTGGTGCTGAGGATCGAACCCAGTGCCTCCCGCGTGCTAGGCGAGCACGCTACCACTGCGCCATAACCCCAGCCCCTTGACTTCTCTTTAGATGCAGCTTTTTATATTAAGAGGGAAATAGAAGCATGTTTTCATGTGGAAGACAAAAGTCTGAAGAGGTTTCACCTAACTGATGTAGAAATAGTAATGATTTATAAATTGGGTAGAATGCCACAGTCAGTTGATCTGCAAATATTATAATTTCCTGTTTAGGCCACACTTAAAAACATTCCAGGGATTCATTAGACTGCATTTTCCACTGTGTCTAACAGGGTACTCTACAAATACAGATGCAGATGAAGGGTGGCTGTTAAGGACCAGGGTAATAATGACACAAGCAATTGCCACCACCATGCATCATGCTAATTGCTATGTTCACAAGGCGTCATTTGATGCTCATGACAGTGCTGAGAGGTGGACAGCAGTGTCTCCATTCAAAGAGGAGCATCCACTCGTGACTCTGGGGAATTATGTACCACAGTCAACCCGAGCAAACCTTGACCTTGACTATAGCTGCTAGGAATTGGCTGACCATGAAGCTCATGTAGAAGAACTGGAAGAGCTCTCCACAAGAACAGTAATCCACATTAATATTATAACTCTGTCTCTTTATACATAAAGGTAAAGAAGTGTATTGATAAAAGCAAAACCAAAATAATTTTTACTTTTAGTGAGGTGGTAGTTAAGCATATATTCCTTCCCTCCCTCTCTCCCTCTCTCTCTCTCTATATACATGTTGTTATGGTTTGGATGAGAGGGGTCCCCCAAAAGCTCATGTGTGAAACAATGCAAGAAGATTCAGAGGAGAAATTATGAGAGTTGAACCCAATCAGTGAATTAATCTCTTGATAGGGATTAACTGAGTGATAATTGAAGTGGTAGGGTGTGGCTGGAGGAGGTGAGAATTGGGGCATGGCTTTGGGGTATATATTTGTATTTGGCAATTGAACACCTCTCTCTGCTTCTTGATCATCAGGTGAGCTGCTTCCCTCTGTCACACTGTTCTGCCATGATGTTCTGCCTCACCTCGAGCCCCGAGGAATGAAGCCAACTTTCCATGGACTAAGATCTCTCAAACCATTAGCCCCCAAATAAACCTTTCCCCCTCTGCAGTTGTTCTTGTCAGTCTTTCAGTCTCAGCAGTAAAAAAGCTGACTAAAACAGAATATATATTGTGTTATTGTTGTTGTTTGTACCAGAGATTGAACCCAGGGACACTTAACCATTGAGCCACATCCCCAACCCTTTTCATATTTTATTTAGAGACAGAGTGTCACTAAGTTGCTTAGGTTCTTGTCAAGTTGTTGAGGCTGGATTTGAACTTGCCATCCTCCTGCCTCAGCCTCCCGAACTGCTGGGATTACAGGTGTGCACCACTGCACCTGACCTATTTTTGTAATTGGAATATTTGTGATAGTTTTCAGAATGTTCGTGTAACTTTTTTCCTAAATTAAAAGGAATTAGAAAAAAATTCTAAATTTATAGAAAACTATCTAGTTTTATATAAAAACTACCTTTTTCAAACCAAAATATTCTTTTGATAACAATAATTAATTCCAAAGGAGAAAAACTCAAGCAGACTCAGAAGTAGCAAAATAAATATTGACACATACAAACAGCATGTAATTTGGCCAGCTGCCTAAAATTCTTTTTCAAGGTGAACATGAAGGTGTCAGACCAAGAAAACTAAACAAAGCAAAACACCAAGAAGACAGCTGTATGGGGAAAATATAAGTATTTACCATACTTATACATACAAGAGCTATTACTAGGGCAGAGAGAAGACAACTTTCAAGTGTGAAGAATTATCCCATCATTAGAAAGGACCATAGACAATGAGAATGATTTGACAGTAGATGGTTGCATGTGAGTTTTTACTTTTATTTTTAATATTCTTGAAATAGGTTAAATATGCATGAACTTTTAAGAAGGAAAAAATGTCAAAAGCCATGCATTCAATTTGATTTTTACTATGTTACGATTATTTTATGAAAAAGAGCTCAACTGTCATGGACCTTCTAACTAGCAAACACGTGAAAACATAAGATATTACAGCATAAATACCACTGATAGTGCTAGCAGTGGTCATTAATCTCCCAGGGACTGTGCATGGAGCCAGCTAAGACACTGTAGTACCTGTGTTCAGAGCAGGACCTATGATGCAGAGACTGTTGCTCTCCCTACTGAGGATGATGAGCACTGCTCATCAATGGGCTGCTCACACAAGTTTGAGCAAGAGTACAACGCAGGTCACTCCCGGTGGCTCAGTACTTAACCACCATGCTCTACTCCTTCTTCAAATCACTGTGAACTTTTCATCTGTCATGATTCACTGCAGATAATATTTAACAATATTTCATGCAAAAAAAACTAGAAAGACAAAACCAAAATGTTAAAAACACACAGCAAGCGGTTCTCTTTCATTGTTTCAGCAAAATCTGAATTCAAAGTTAAACATCAATTGCTCTTTCCAGTTTTCATATTAAGGAGTAATGGAGATGTTTGACTGTTGTTAACACCAATTGGATGAGAAATATTGCTTAAACAAGACTAAGGGGTTTTTCTTTACTTCCTTTTCAATATGTTGCCTTGTCTGAAACTGGCATATTAAATATTTCATCAATCTCTTTTACTATCCAAACAAAAATGGATATTTAAAAAAAAAATCCCCAAAACAACTTTTGCAAATTAGCCGTGAGAAAACAATGTTCTTCCTAGGTTTTGTTGTTGTTGTTATGAGTGATTTTCCAAATGACTTGTGTGTGTTTTCTTAATAGCATTAAACATAATCATTAAACAAATTAGCCACTGGCTAACCTTTTCCATTAATATTCGGAGAGTTGGTTTGAGAGATGTTTCATGCAAAGTGCAAATAAGAAGAATATATCAGCAGTCCAGAAATAAGAGCATGATGTGTTTCTTCTGTCAGGACAAACTTTGCAAGATTGGAAAGGAGCCCACACAGAGCAGGAGTGAAATTCCCAGGCTGGTGACAGCAGTTGGCATTGCCACCCTAAGCAGTATGACTTTTTGAGATTTCTGTCTGTAGGCCTGCAATGCAATAATAGCAATGCCCTCCACAGAACCTTTGTGAGGATGAAAAAGAGGATGCACTTAAGGGCATGTAAAAGGATCAGTAAATTTTGCTAAGAGACCAGAGAAGAGCAGTGGAAAGGAGACAATGAGATCCACTTACTTCCAAAGGGCACAATGGTCAGGAAAGATAGAATGCCACAAATGTTGGACACAGATCATGGTATGCTAAATATCCATCTTAAAAAAAAAAAAAGAACACAAATGTCCCAATGTTTTAATTTGATTGAAAGAGCTATTTTACAGGATAATTATATGATTTCTGGGTAGTACTTAAAAGTGAATTATAGGATGCTTGTCCCATGTTCTCAGAGAACTAATGGGTTTCTTTTTACTGTTTTCTAAGTCCACCCAGAAATCTCCTGGCATAGCCTGTAATTCCAAAGCAAATAAGACCACAAGAAGGACGAAACTGTATTTTGTTCCCTAGTGACACACAATGATGAGTCATGGTCCCATGGAACAGCACCTGAGAGTCAATGCACATGGTAGCCTTTCAGTAAGCAAGCTCCAGGAGAAACCACTCCTTCCCCCTCTTATTTGGAGTTACTTTGATTTTCATCATCTTCCCCAGAGAGAATTTACCCAAAGGAAACAGGCTGTCACTCACACATATGATGCAGGACTGAAGTAAGTTTCTAAGATGGCTCTAGGTAATCATGTAATTTCTCAGTAGGCCAAGACCCAGGGAGGTCGTCTAGTTTATCTTTGGCCACAGGTGACCCACTTCCACTATCCCTTAACTGATTAAGGGTGTCCCTGAAACATTTCTCTTGATCTTTTCTTTCATCCTATTGGGAGTTCTCCATTATTTCTATTGTGTAACCTCCCCAATAGCTTACATGACCTACTCAGGCCTCCACTTTACTGTTTCCCAAACCCAGTCTTTAATGGATGTTGTATTATTTGTTCTTGTCGTCCTAATGTCTTGCAGGCTAAGAAAAGGGTATATGATGGCACTGCTTATGAATGATATTAACACATGCTAATTCTAATTCAGCATTTCCCAAACTGGAATCTATAAAAATCGGAGAGTATACCTGGACCAAACTATTCAAAGGTCTTATAATTGCGCGAAAGCTGGAACAAATAGATAAAATATAGGCTTTTACTGGAGGAGTTTTCTTACTCTTGAATATATATTAAGGCACATTATGAAGACCCAAGAAGGAGGAAGTGTGCAAATATTTCAGAACACTTGTCCTCCTATGATGTGAACAGATCATACAATAAACTTTTGTACAACTAGGATTTCAAGGATTAGAAAATGTTCCAGAATATGAACTTTATTGTCTAGAACAGATCTGCATAGAAAAAGCAATGGATTCAGGGAGGGACTAATACATAGTTTCCAGGGGAGCCAATGAAGAGG
>CM053410.1:8452134-8473579 GCA_028644305.1 Xerus rutilus
GAAGTGTGCAAATATTTCAGAACACTTGTCCTCCTATGATGTGAACAGATCATACAATAAACTTTTGTACAACTAGGATTTCAAGGATTAGAAAATGTTCCAGAATATGAACTTTATTGTCTAGAACAGATCTGCATAGAAAAAGCAATGGATTCAGGGAGGGACTAATACATAGTTTCCAGGGGAGCCAATGAAGAGGGGTGAGAAAAGATTAGAACAAGTCGACATTAAAAACACAGGAAGAGGAGACTCCCTTATGCACCGAACCTGCTCTGAGAAAGAACAGCAAGAAGCCCTGGAAGAATATTCTAGATGCTAAAGGTGGGAGGTGAGATCCCCAAAGAGGAGCATGATTAATGCTAACCAAAGGGCAGACAATGCCACCCCAGCACTCCTCTGGTACCCTTTGCCCTTAAATAGGTACTGACCAATCCTCTAATGACCACCCAACTCAAGTATCTGTGACACTGATGTGAGTGCTCTCAATGTAGGACTTCCTGGGTTCTGCTACTTCTCTTCAGTTTTTTCCTCTCCTCTGGCTTTCAGGCTCTTGATGGACATAAGTGAAGAATGTGATAGAATCATCAACCCTCTACATGGTGATCAGAATAGCGCACTTGTCCTAGAGAGCCCTGGACTGTGTTTGTACCCCAGGCTGGAGCCTATTAGCCCCTGAATCTCTTACTGGTTCTTTTTCCTCCTTTCCTATTGTACCTCTGTGAAAGCAGAGACTGCTCTTCCCAAGTGTTATTAACTTCTCAATTACTTTAACTTTTAGAATTATTAAATTTCTTGTTTGTAATCACATTTATAAAGAAGTAATCAAATAATATCTGTTAAAGTCTAAGCATATGAAAAATTTAATATGCTGGCATAGTCTGTAAGGTGAGCACTAATCCTCTTCCATAATAAAAGACGTTTTGTAGGAATCGCCTGTATACAACCATCTCCATTGTAAACTTGCTTTGTTAGATTAAATTTGAGCCCCTTAAGCACAACGGCTTTTGTCTTACTTCTTTTTTCTCAGGGGCCTTGCTCATAATCCACATTTACTGAAGATTTCATGATGATCAAGATGGAAACAGTTCTGGGTTGAAATTTGCCAAATATGCCCTCTGAAATTCTAGGAAACATTTCCATTTTACAAAAAAGAGTTGAACTTGGAGAAAACATCAATAAAATTATAAACATCTCTAAATAGGGAATTTCCCCTCATTTTGTGCTGTTTATTAACTCTCATAAATACATCAAAGCCCCTCTGCAGGTCAGAGGGATATTTGTTTAGTGTCATGACTGGAAAAATATTCCATTATGGGTTTTATGTTTCAGGTTTTACCTTGTTCTTTGAAAACTCTTTGCCTTTTTAAACTTGATTATTTAGAAATTTTATAGACACAGGCAGTATCACTAATGTAAAAGTGACCAGGTTTTGTCACAGTGACTGTTATTTTTGTAGATTCTGCATGTGTACTTTTGTTTTAATGGAAACTATTTTAACTGAATGATACGATTCTCTCATTTCTTTCTTCATCTTTATTTTGGCAGGTGATTTGCTGGTCACAGATTTAATGAGATGACAATGAATGATATAAAGACATGGACATCAAATCTCCCAAAACAGAAAATTGAGGTGTTGCATTATCAAATTGCTTTCTGAAGATTTCTCGAAACCTCTTATTGTCATTGTTGTAATCACTGTTTAACACGCTAAAGTAGACAAAATAGCAGTTTATTCATCCTAAGATTGTTAAGAGACTTAATAAGGCCTGATACGTAAAGGAGTTAATACAATACAGTGATCACTCAGGAAAGAGGAGCTGTATTATTTTGGTTTCAGATATTATATTAATATTAATATTACAAAATATTAGTAATAATATTATATATAATAATAATATAATACTAGTATATGTGTCAGACCTATGCATGAAATGTTTCTGGAGTAGAACACACATTTCTTTTTGCTGTTCACACAAACTTTATAAAATAAAGCAATACAAGATGAAACCCAAACCAAAAGGTACAGCATTTAGTCAAGTAAAATTACATTTTTGAATATTTTAAGGAATGGTCATTCTGATGGGCGGTTGGTCATATTTGGGAATGCCAAACATTGACTGCCCTTCTTTAGGTGGCTGTGCATCTCTCTCCTCACTGGGCCCCAGGACAGAAACTGCCCACACATTTGGGTTTCATCCATCCTAGATCTTTTCTATGCCATTTTTTAAATTCTTTTGAGATTTTTTTCTTTGCATTTCCATACTCAATCCCTTAAACTCTATGAGGAGCTTCCTGACTCATGTTCTATAACCGTCCCTCACATTTGGTCTGCCCTTATATAATTTAAATCTTGATATTTTTAAATACCATGTACCATATTATTGGCATGTTGCTGCTTTGATATATTTGATTTTTTTTCTGTAGTAATTTCTCATGGGCCATGAAATCAGAGATGCCCTTCTAAGGGAGCAGAGCTGTTCTTTTGTGTGTGGAGAGGGCAATATCTAAATTATATTTATTGAGTATGAAAACAGCTAACAGAGAGAGCCCACTGTGTCAAATGGCATCTCTCAGGAAACTGAGAACTTTCTTGAGTTCAGAGCCTTTCACGGCTGGTGCTTCTGCTATCTTTGCAAATCACTTTTCTCTTCCATGAACTGTCTCTAACTTTCACTGTCCTTTCTCCCTTTATTTATGTTTTTCACTTGGGGAAAGAACCTCACGTAACTGTTGTTTCTTATACACCTTAGCTGGCTAGTTCTTTTTTTTTTTTTTAAACATAAAATAAAATGCAACCTTTGGAAGGCTATTCATCTGTCTCCAGAAAAGGTCATGGGAAGAATGCCACAGAATTTTCTAATGGTTCATCCATCAAAAATGCAGCTCTCCATTGATTCTTCCTGAATTGTCAATTTCCAAAGAGCCTCAGGGATCAGCCTCATTCTGTGAGAAGAAATTCTTGATAAGGAAATGGATGAAGTGGTAAAGGATTTTTCTGGTGTTTTCCTTTGGGAATGATAGCTTGCTCTTAACCTCCAGCAGTAGCCATTCATGAACTACCTGTGTAAAAGGAGTTTTTGATGATAATGAAAATGTGAGCTTAGCAATTACAATTTGAGCAAAAAATCACTGCCTAAATATTAGAACTGGAAATGCTGTAAAAAATATCCCAACCCCCATTTGGGCTCATAAGCCAAT
Source organism: Xerus rutilus (assembly GCA_028644305.1). Taxonomy (NCBI): domain Eukaryota; kingdom Metazoa; phylum Chordata; class Mammalia; order Rodentia; family Sciuridae; genus Xerus; species Xerus rutilus. The sequence goes on from CM053410.1 coordinate 8,455,333, forward strand.
GAATGAAAGAAATCTCAGAAAATATCCTACATTTAATCGCATTTAGAACTAAGAAGAAACCTATTCAATGAAAAAAGATGGTAAAGAAACTGAGTCTTTTTGCATAGAATGTTATTAAACACTTTGCACTTATCCATCTGGAAAGTGTTTTGATAAATACAGCTTTACCCCACTCTCATTTTCATCCTTACCTTAATATCACTACCCAAGCAAATGTTTACTTTTCTGTATTTGTTCAAGGTTCAATGGCTCTTAGTCTCAAAATTAAATTTTGTCTCACCAAGCTTTATGGTTACTAGTAATGGCATAAGGGTAAAGTAAGAGGGAGAACATATTAGCAATAATACCAAGTCCTAGGGGTATGGCAGTAAACAGAATCCATCCTCTAAGAGAGTTCATGGTCCTGTGACACACCCAAATAAACAGGCATTCAGCATCAACTGTGACAAGTGCCAAGGGAGAAAGTAGAGGGGGCACCAGATCAGTGCACACAGGAACACCAGATCCGCACTCCATGAGAAGAGGGTGATGGTAGTGAGTGCCCAGGGAGAACTCCATAGCAGGAGGGAGAAACCAGGGAGTGTGCACACGTGCATACTACACACACATCACACAGACACACATGTATATGTGCATGTACAACCAACACATGCATGTTCAATGCACACATGTGACACATGTAGGTTCAATGCACAGCATAGTATATACACCATGTAGTTACACACACATAAATGCTCACACATGCAACTCACAGATATAAACACAAAGAGGCATGCACCTGTACACACATATACCCCATATCACACACACAAGCACACACAGCACATGCAATATATATACAATGCAGCTTACATGGTGCTTCTGGCATACAGGTATTTGTGCCAAACATAGCATATATAGATGCACACATATGCAATTTAAATATGCTCAGCATGCATGTATATACACAGCACACATATGACTCACATACCACGCACATGCACAAATGCATACTCAAAATACACATGGCACACATACAACACACAGGTACCTGCATATATATACACGTGCACACCTGGAAGGAAGAATGGAGGAGATATTTTGATGTTCCTGGTATTAAAATATACATGTTTGGAGAAGAGAACTTGAGAGAAACAAAATACTTGAAAGTACTTAAGTTATTGCTGAATTTCAAAATTGAAAAGTGAGAAGAATTGTTTGCATGTTGAAAATTTTGTTTGTGCTATTCCCAAATGACTGATATCAAATACCTAACATTGCTGGCATCACTGAGATCTGGATTTGCTGGGCTAGACTGAGAAGAAAAGGAGTTTGGCAAGAAGTCAAAGTTATACCTGCGAAGAAGAACACTCTTAGAGACAAACTTAAGCCAATTCAGTTGCATTTGTTGTATTATGATTTTTAGCCTTAATATTGTAAAGCTTCAGAAGTGCTATTTTCTCATTTTTGCAAACTGGCTTCCAAAAGATGCATTTTCTTTCTCCTTAGAGATTCCAATTTCATATTTTCATAACTTCCATTCCTCTCACTATATGTGGAAGAAAGTGGGCCATCCAGGGTGAACTCTAGAAGCAAGAGGGAAGAGCCAGGAAGTGTAACACATATACACCACACACATGCAGAACAGACATGTGTATGCATATGCATAGCCAATACATGCAGGCTTAATGCATTTACACACAGAGCACATTCATGCACATAATATACATAGTGTACATACCATGCAGAAACGTATGCATAAATGCTCAAACATGCACACAAAAATATACATTATTAGGTATATTTTCAAAACATTTCAAAAGCTCTTTTAAGGGTTTTCTGCTATTTCCATCATTCTCTATTTTTAGATTTGGGATTTTATTTACTATTTTTTTCCATAGAATGATGCATTTTTCTTATTCTTTCCATGTCTAGTGAATTTTGATTACAGGTTGGACATTGTTACTTTATATTGCTGAATGCTGGATTTCTTTTTTGTTTTCTTTCCTTCTTTTTTTTTTTTGTACTGCTTTAAAGAGTGTTGACCTTTGTTGGGGCATGCAGTTGTCAAAAATCATTTTAGTCTTTATGAAATTGCTGTCAAGCTGTCCACTCTGACTAGTGGGAACACAGCTGTCCCAAGCCCTAAGACCCAGGAACAGTTCAGTCTGCTTTTATTTGGAGGCTGTTTTCCCAAACCCAATGATGTATAGGTCAGTTCTCAAGCAAAGATGGGAGGGGATCCCTATAATGGTCCAAGGAACTCATGTTGTGCCTTCTTTAACAAGATCTGAATTATACACTTTAGCCATCTGGCCTCCTGAATTCTAATATCAGTATCCACAACTCAGAAATATCTCCAGGCTTTGCTTCAATCTCCTCTCTTAGCACAGTGACTGGAAACTACCCTAGACAGTGATTGGAGCCAATTTTAGAGCTCACATTTTTTCTTTTTCCTCAGGAAATCTACCCAAGGCTACCAGTTGTCTAACTGAAAAGTGTTGCTTTGTGTATCTCTCCTATGTTTACATCAGGAAGGCATTGGTGTAGCTTTGATGCTCTACAGTCATTCAGAAGACTGTAAGACAGAGACAGGAGAGGAGAGAGAGACTTGGAATCAGACACAGTATCTATGTTTCTGGAGCAGATTCTTCACTGACTTTAAGTGTACCAACCAGCATCATGCCAAAGGCTGTCTTTGAAGCAGATACAACAAATTTTAACAACCAAATCTGCAAGAGGCACTGTTGTTCAAAATGCACAGAGACAGAACCATATGTCTCCTGACCTCAGGTCCTACACCAATGGCAGGGATACTGGCTGGCTGAGTTTTATACTTTATGTTTGAAAGAACTGTGCTTCTATATCTAATTTTTGCCAGTCATTTATCATAACACACAAATTTCAATAATCAAAAACTATTTTTATTATTTTTCTTGGTAATAAAGCAATGCTAAATTGTTAACACCAATTAAGATTATTGTATTTGTATTGCATGTTAGTTAACTAACTTTACCATGTCTATGAGCACAAAAATGCAAAATTGGTAAGGAAGGAAATATAATACAAAAGAAATGAATGGCACAGTATGTATATGTATATATAAATATATATAATTTTATCTATGATGAAAGAAAATATTTTTTAAGGAGTAGAAAAATTACATTATTATTTTTCTTGTAATAATATTTAGCAGTATATATATCTTTCTCTTGATTCTAATGCAGTTTATGCTAACTAGTCAATGGATATTTTTGACATTAAATTATCCAAATTCAGAGATGTGTATACATTCATTTTTGAATTTGGATAATTTAGCTTCAAAATATCCATTGACTGGTTACCGTAATTTACATTCTCCGAAATTATAAGAATCCTTTCAGCTAGAAGTGATTAATTTTAACAGATTCACAGTGTCTCCCTGCAACAGGGTGTACCAAGCACCACATGCAGGAGCCTCAGGGGCCAGTCTGACCCTTGCTGGCTTCAGGGAAGGCAGTCTTCCCTGGCGTAGCTGTGCCTTCAGACTGGGTAAGGAGGTCAGAGTCTCTCTCTCCTGGAGGCCCACAAGATGCAGCAATAAATGACGGCGGATTTTTTCAAGCACAGAACATTGTCTGCAGAATGTATTTCTCTTTCACTTTTCTCTCACCTACATAAATAAAAAAGCCATTCGTCTAAGAATCAGGAAAGGCAAACAGGTTAGAGTTTAGAGAAGATGTTAGAAAATCGGGCAACAGAACTTGCAGTAGCAGTTTGATCTTAGTTCCTTTTCCTAGAAAAAGAGAAACTTCGGCTATGTTATTGTTTCTCCAATAAAACTGTTTTCAAAAATACAAAGTGCTATCCTATGGAAATTAATCCAAAGAAAAACGCCAAGAAAACAAGTAAATCTGAAAAAAAGAAAAAGAAGAAAGTTGCAATGGTTGAATCTGCTGCTGAATAGAAGAAACATAGGGCTCGTAAGGAAGGAGGATGTCAACTTCACTGACAAGGGACAGCTGTCCTCCACACATGACCTGCCTCGAAGGGACAGTGTCATTCTGGTTTTTGCCTGCAGCTTCTTTCTTCAGCAAAAAGATAAACACTCTGTCCTACTTTTAGTCAAACCATATATAGAAGAGTCTTACCAGGAGATTTTCGAGGATTATGAAGCAGAGCCTGCACATGCTGCTTAGGAGATGTCTGAAGTGGAAGATGAGAAAGTGCATGCGGGCTATTTCCCTTTTAAGGAGAAGAATATCTACATTTTAACTAGCTTTTTATTTTTAAGAACATGGAGGGTGCATTCTTGGTGTAGGATTTGCTCAAAATGTTTCTCTGATCAGTGCCTTGGTCAATTGGTGATCATGTTTCTTCAACTTTTCTAGGCTATCAATAATATCCACAGGGATTATGGAACCACTGTCTCCCTTGCTGTAGGCCTTCTTGAGGAGGAGGGCAAATGAGAGACCACCCCACCAACCTGACAATTAAACAATCAGTTATCTGAAGATGTTCATAAGCTGTCGACGCTCTGTATCAAACTTTTCAAGATCAATTCAAAGCTTTTCTTTATGACTTCGAAAGGACAGTTTTACATTCAGAGAAACCAAGCAAAGGTTTCCATGCTGATAAGGTAAAGAATTAATAATAGAAGCATGACTCTATCCTAAGTAAGGAAACCCTCACACAAAACAGACATGACCCTCGTGTAGAAGATAATTCAAGTTGTGGAAATAGCCACTAAGTAAAAGAATGATCGTGTGTTGCCGATAATTCTTTAAGCTATGTTACTTTTTCCTGTTTACTAAATTTTCTACAATAAATGTGTGTTTATAGTTTTATATTTTTCACAGAAGTGAATCATATTTAGTACTGGTGAGTATAAAACACAGGACTCCATATTTTATAGATTGAAAGTGACATGAAGCCGGGCGCGGTGGCTCAAGCCTATAATCCCAGCACTTTGGGAGGCTGAGACAGGAGAATCGCTAGTTCAAAGCCAGCCTCAGCAACAACGAGGTGCTAAGCAACTCAGTGAGACCCTGTCTCTACATAAAACACAAAATAGGGCTGAGGATGTGGCTCAGTGGTCGAGTACCCTTGAGTTCAATCCCAGCACCAAAAAAAAAAAAAAAGATAGTGACATGAATGAGCATGGTTGAAATCAGCTGGTACCTGTCTAAAAGGGCCAGTGGCCAGGTTGAGGGAGCAGCCCAAGTCAAGTCTGTGGACACACACCAACCTAGCATGTGAAGTTGGCCTGGTCCTGTAAAGGTGCTTGGCAAATGCTCTTCTTAAAATCTGAAAGTGCATCCAACCTGCAACTATGTAAATGCTAATCCATATTTCTATCTTCACGTACTTATACAAATAGAGAAATGCATATATATGATAAAATGCTGAGTTGGGTTTTCACAATTTGCTTCTAACATGCTTATCTAGGCTTGCAGAAGAAAAACTTCTGCCCCTTGACTGCCCAAGGTGTGTATGTGCAGGTCTCTGTCTGTGTCTATGTTACTCATGCATGCCTGTGTGTCCAGGAAGCCAAATCCCAAAGTCTGCTTAACACTTAAGTAAACAAGGACGATCCAGGCAGTGTTACCTCTGAAACAAAACAAAACTAACTCCAAATGTTTTCTGGTGTTTAAGAGGTAGCGTGCAAACAGAGTTTGAAGCATTCAAGGGCTTCTCTTCCCTCCAGGGGCTGATAAATGGATGAAAATTTTGCAGATGTGTTCTTCTCAAGATGTGGCCTTGACAGACTTTGAAGCCAGCCTGTAGAACTTGGACCCTTGCCATCGCTTTTCTCCAGAGATAATCTTCAAAACCTCCATCAAACTCCATCGAACTGCCAGTTCTCAGAATGATTTCTCTTTGCCCTAGAAATCTTCCCTTGCACTCAAATTCACCTCAGAAAAGCGTTTGGTGCCAAGAGATAGCATGCTCAGAGATGGGAGGGACAGAAAGGTGAAGGGAGAATGTCTTACCACTGGGAGAATGCCCAGGCTCTCTGCCGTCCTGGAACTGCATCATGCCTAACATAGACATGGGATCCCAAAGACACGCTACAAGCAGAATTCCCTGTTTTTTCATCCACACACATACAGACACACACTAACCTCTCCACTCTTGGTGCCTGTCCCTTCTCAGCGCAGGGCTTGAGCTCCAGCAGAGAATGCGGCTGTGTCTCCTCCTGCTACAAACCTTCTGCAAACAAGCATCAGTGTTCACCTTGGCACGCCTCATAGACCCACAGAAAATATCAAACAACATGATTTTAAGGCTTAAGGATTTGAGTGAAATGTATTCCTTTTCTTCCTTTTTTGTTTTGTTTTGTTTTGACAAGGTCTGCCTATGTTGCCCAGGCTGCTCTTGAACTTGTGGGTGGTCTCAAGCAAACCTCCAGCCTCAGCCTCCCAGGTACACATCACTGGTGACCAGCTCATGTGGTACACTTTTTATAAAAAAAAAATTCCCATCAAAGTACCCAATCCAAAGCAATATGCAATAGACATTTCTTAATGCAGAAATAGTATTACTCTAAGAAACAGAATCTCGCCATACATGAAACTTTGGCCTACTTTAATTCACCATTTAATGAGGTTTGGCTTGTTTTTTTTTCATTCATTTGCTAAATGTTTCACCTAGTCAACAAATACTAATGGAATAGCTCCAATGTGCTAGGCTCTGTGCTAGAAATAAAGAATAAGTATTTATCACAGAGGTGAGAACAGCATGGGGTGAGCCTGCCGGTGCAGATCCTACTGGTGGGCAGGCAGCCACACATTCATTAGGGCTGTCACTGTGACAGGGCCTCCAAGGGAAGATGCACAATGCTGTGGTGCCTTTATCCTGGGGACTGATCTGGGCTGAAGGAGAACAGCTTTTTCTGGAAGGTCTAAGGGAGTTGGCATTCTAAGTGGCATAGGCCGTGGAGCACAGGGTCCAGGAGTTGCTTGCGGAAGGGAATCCCCTGAGGATCAGAGGGAAGGACAGTGGGAAGAAACCCAGGAGGTAAGAGGGAGAGGTGAGGAGAGCAGTGGGGTGGGACAGTGGACAGCCCCTTCAGCCACATGAAGGCTATTGGCCTTTACCTTGGCAAAGGTTACTGACAAGCCACTGGAGCAAGATTTGGGTGTTAGAAAGGCCACTCCAAGTGCAAGTGTGGAAGAGCTCAATGGGACAAAAATGAGTGCAGGCCACAGGACAAGAAGTGGCTCTACACAAAGCACGCACTGGTGATGGACAGAGAGAAACATGAGCAGGTGCCATCAGGAGGCAAAATCGACAGGGAGTTAGTGAGGAATTGCAGGAGGCAGGAGGAAGGAAAGAGAAATGCTGAATTTCAGGAGTGTCTTCCAGATTTCCGGCAAATACGACTGGGCACACATCGCCTTCTGACTGTATTCAGGACCCTGGAACAGGAAGCAGGTCTGAGGAGGACTCAACTGGGTTTTGTTCAGGTCAAAGCGCTTTCAATGCCCTCCAGTGACAGCCAACTGGGTGGTGGGTTGTATGCTTTTAAAGCTCTGAGACAAGGTCTGGGTTCAATGTACACATTTTTTAAGCTCCACCTGTACTAATGGTCTTTAAAGACATGGGTTGGATAAGATCTCCTCAGGGAAAAGTAGGCAGAGTGTCTTGCACCTGATCTTTGAGTCCATTGCCTATCTATAAATGTCAAGCAGGGGAAGAGACCATGGAAAGCAGGCCAAGTGGTAAGAACAAGAAAGCACAGTGTGGCAGAAGCATGGAAAGAGAAACAAGTGCCAGACATTGGATTCTACCAAGATCAAGTGCAATAGGAGAGATGAACACCCCTTCTATTTAACAACAAAGCAACAGAGATGGAAACCAACAAAATGGAATGCGTTCCTACGGGGAAGGTGAGCAGGGAAATGGGGAGAGGTGCTCAGTTAAGCAACCAGTCCGAAGAGGGGAGAAGAGAGAGCTAGGAGCCAGGTGTGTGTGTGTGTCGGGGGAGGGGGTGCTTTGTGCAGCTGAAGAAGGTGCTGCTTATGCAGGTTTAAATGCAGACAGGACGGCAGACTCCTCAGAGGGATACATTGACAACAGAAAAAAGAGAAAAGATAACTGACTTTTGTGCTCCAACGCTTAACTGGAAAGCTGGCTGAGGCACAGATGCGGAGCCAGTCCAAGTTTGAGAGGTGGCCTTGCCTCCCTGGGAAGGTAGGAAGGAGGGGAGAAAGAAGCTGGAGCAGATCCTGAGCAAGCTTTCAAGCTCTCCTGGGAGACCTATGGAGAACTGTGCAGGCTCATGGGCCTCTGTCCCCTGTATTTGTTCCTGGTCAGTTGAGCTTCTCTCCTCCTTGACTGTGGTGGGTCCTGGAGTTGGAGTTCAGATCCTCAAAGAAAATCTGTAAATGTATCTTGATCTATTTAATGTTTACAAGAAAATTCCCTTGAGTAAGGCCATCACAGAGCTTGTTTGATTGACATAGTCCTCAGCCCATGCCTGGGAAGCAGCCCCAGATGCATAGATTTGAACTTGTATCACGCATAGGTCAGAGTCAGAGGCGGAAGTAGTGGTGGCTCAAGCATCTTCCCAAGGGGGCCCCAGCAGCAGAGCTGGGCGCAGGAACCTCTGAGAAGAACCCTGACTTCTGGGACAAACAAAATAGGGTCACCAGTCCCACTCAGCCAGTGCCCTCTCCTCTTTTTAGATTTCTTTTTATAATACTTAAAATCCAAATGACTGCATTTCCAGCAGAGCAGGACATGCTTGGGAACAGAATGGGAGGGAAATCAAGATTCTGAAGCCACCTGCACTTGACTGAAGAGATTTTACAACAGGAGAGCAGAGCACACGCCATCTATCAGAAAGCTGAGGCTTAACTTTCATTTTCCACAAAATTTCTCCTGCCATCTGTTGCCCACTCTATGCCCTACAATTTCTGACTCCCCAGTTGCACAGAGTCCTCCTCAACTTCCCCTTCCTCTTCACCTAACATTCTACACAAGGGCATGATGGTGACATTGACCTCATGAAAACCTTTACTCAAAGATTCAGTGACCCAGTTGTCCTGACTCTCTTAGCCTCACACCCCATCTGCAAACAGAAACCCACAGGGCTCTTCAGAGGATGAAATGAGATAATACACATAAAGTGCCAGGACCGTGCCTAATGTACAGTAAGTGTTCATAATAAATACTAACATTATCTCAAGAAGCCATAGACAGGAGCAGACTCCAACAAGCCAGGAACGTTTGGATGCCTGAAAGTCTTTGGACATAGGAAGCTGGAACACTCACCAGCGAATCGACCATGGGGAGTCAGAAGGATGGATCTTCAAATGATGCTTGCCGGCCCCTTATTTATGTTTTCCATTGTGTAATAGCTGCTCTCAGAGCTCATCCAACCTTACTAAGGACCCCATTAAATGGTTACAGTTGGACCACTTTGTAGGTGAGGAGATGCAGCCCATATAAATGACCCAAGTCATCACAAATCTGGATGAGAACGGGGTTTGCGTCTTGTCAGTCTGACTGCAAAACATGTGCTCTTTCTACTACATCCCTGTTTCTCTAGAGAGCAAAATATTTGAATCATGTTACCACAGAGTAACCAAAGCCAAGTTAGCATCGAGCTAATGGTGTAAATATCAGAAAAGTTTTAGGTAAAATCCAAAGAGTCTTCCGCTGAAGGAGCCCAGTGACAGTGAGACCCAGTCATGAAACTGGGGTAAGGTGCAGGAAGTCTGGTCCCCAGAAAGAGGGAGCCAAGCCCCACATGTTTTGGAGACTGATGACAAGCCAGAGGCCTGCAGGGAAAGGCAAGGTGCTTGGGTCAAAATAGAAACCTGAGTGATAAGGACAAGGTCCGTCTTGCAGGGCCAGGGCACAAGGTAACTGAATGTTAAGCCACCATTCTCCTCTGCTCAGGAGATGGGTCTTGCCAGGGTCTGTTGGGTATGAAATAGCATCTGGCAATGCAGGTCAAGGGGCTGCAGAGAAGTGGCCCAGGCCAGGCACTTGCAGCCTTTTGTGGCCAGCAACCTGGTGGCTGGCCTAGGCTACTTCTCTGCAGCCTCTTGACCTGCATTGCCAGGTGCTCTTGCATGCCCCACAGACCCTGGGCCACATTCTCAGGCAGAGGATGAAGCTTCTGGGTTAGGCTTCTAGATTTACACAGAGCTGAACTCCACCACGTGCTCAACACGGGATGTCACAGGGTACTTTTGAAAATCCATAGGTTATCCTGATGAACTGTGGTCATGCCTGGGAACCTGTAGTTGGATAACAGGATGGAAAGCCCACAGCCAGTGTAAGACCAAGACAGGAGAGGACAGCTATGGGGATTCCCCAAGCAGAATCTGAGCTGCAACATCAAAAAGTAGAGCCCCTTAGGGGACAAATGTGATAGAGGTGAATGATAAGAATGAGACAAAGACTCTGAAGACCAACAGACAAGAGAAAGAGAGAGAAAGCCACAGAAAGAGAGAGATGGCCTCTGATGGGGACAGACATGAGCCAGAGCCAGTCTCACTAGCCAAAATAGCAGAGAGCAGACCAGCACTTCTAATCAAAAGAAATTGGGATATTTCATCTGAGATTCAGGGTTTGAGGTATTACTACAGAGAATTTTAAAGAAAGAAAAAAACAGTACCATAGTGATTAAAGTGATTTCTCATCCCCTAACCAATTATTCTTAATTTTATTACAAAATTGAAGAGGACTGTGATCAGCCCAAGAGAATAAGCATACATAGCAGTGATTCCCTTCAATGGGATCTATTAGCTAAAGGTTAACTTCCAGCTACAGATAAAGATGCTAGATTTTCATTCCACTTTCATAGACGCCTACTCTGAAACTGTACTTACTTATTTCACAATAATCTGCTATTGTATTAAACATTTTGACGGGTGAGGGATCGCCTGATTTGTTCATATGATATGGCGCTCTGATACAAGTTATTAATACCACTTATCACAAGTTACTAGCTTGCAAAATATTTGAATCATGTTACCACATGGTTACCAAAGCCAAGTTATGAAATGCCAGGGGCTGACTCTCCAAATGCACATTACTTATGTAAGTCATTCTGCATAAGGTTCTGGAAGAGAAGTTGAGTTCTATTACAGGAAGCAGGGGAAGTTTCACAAGACAGACATTTGCCTGTTTGAACAGTCCAAATATAGGTCTTTCCATTTTACACACTCAGTGGTTCCTAAATAATTTACATGTGAGCTGCACAAATACACTGATGTATGTATGGGCTTTGACAAGTGTGCCTAATCCCCATAATGAGTATGGACCCATGTTTCCCAAAACACTATAGACATTAGCAGAACTCCCGGGGAAGGTAGCCAAGTGTTGCAGTTGGGTTGTGGGACTGAGGTGGGTGGGTCAGGGTGCCTACTCTACCCATCTGATGGTGAAATTTCAGAACATTCCATGTCTGAGAAATTGGGTCATACTGAGAGAATTGTGGAAATGACTTGGAAAGGGGACAGGGGACAGGGGAGGGTGAAGCAACCTTCCAGTCAGAGAGGAGACAGAATCTGAAACAAACTACCTGGTTGGTATGTCAACAAGAGAAACTCTGGTTTGACAATAAGTAAGGAATATTATGCCTGTGAGTCTTAGTAGATAACAAATAAACAGATTGAAGATGAGATTAATTATTGCAAGCATATCCTTCAAGATCCTAGTGGGAACTTCTACTTTTTTTGGAAGATAAGTCACCCCAACGCTCTGTCTTTATTTGCGTTGCCCTGTTGTATTACACAGAACACAATCAGTTCCTGAAATCCCCAACTTGTATGTTGTATGTTGTGAATATTCCCTCAATATTCCAAGTACCACTGCGGTACGACTGAGGGTGTTTGGAATTTATACCTACCCTCGTATACATTTTCAGTTCAACTAATGGGTCTGGGATGTATGCAGAGCAGTACAACATCAATGAATAAAATTGTTCACCTCTACAGATTGTGAACCATGTACAGGGACAGCAGCTTGACAATTTATCCAAATATGTGACCACAGTGGTTTGAAAGGTGCTTCATCTTCATAAGACCCTAGGAAACAATAGGCTGATTACACTGAATGCCTCAGTTCTAAGGTAATGATGTGCATGTAATGTGAGCCATCAGGCTCAGCTCCCACCAGAAAAAGAGATTATATTTTGTAAATCAGAACTAATTCAAGGGGCTTTAGCCTGATAAAGGAGCTATATTATGGCAAGAATAAATGACTTGGTACATTTACATTATTCAGGTGATAAAAATCTCTTTCAAATTTATACCACAGACCCTTATTTAAGGATGGGAAGATAGAATAAAATAAGTTGGAAAGCACAGATTTTCTGTAGCCTATTTCTATTATTGACTCTTGCTGGGTTTACCATCTTACTGTTTTAGACAAGTTGAAAAGCAATCATGTAGGCACTGAATATGGACTGGTTGATTAGTTGATACAGAAGGGCATTTGCAATATTTCTAATGTTAATAGTGTATTTTACAAAACCTTTTAAATTTCTTTAATGAAATATTTGATTAAATTTAGATTTATTTTAAAATCATACACTTTTTTTTAATCAAGGAGAACCAGTAATTAGCCTTGAGGCTTAAAGTGGGAGCATATTTATAATTTCCTCTAACAAGGGATGTGTTCCAGGGGGCCAGGAAGGGATTGCTCCAATGACCTGTGTTCTTGTGAATAAGTAAATTATTCATTGCCTTAGAACTCATTGGGAATTTAATTTCAGACCAATTAAGAGAGTATTTGACAGTCCCAATTAACCTGATAATCAAGAACCCCCATACAACATCCATCTTCCTTTAGAATTTTCTAAACGTAGGAGCTCCTTTAACCAACATGTCAAAAAGGTGTTCAGAAACCTAACTCACTGAAATCAATGCCAATATTCCCTCACAGACATGTGTACCATTATTAATTCTTGCAAGCACATTGTAAATGCTTGTAAATGTAAAATATCAACATTCCTATGAACAGGAAACAATTATTGAGTGACTGAGCATAGGTTACTAACTTTGATCCTCACAAACTCTAGAGTGAGATACTGTTATTCTCAAAATGGACATGGCACTTGAGGCTCAAAGTGATCAAATGGTGTTTAGAATTAGTAGTGGGCAAAAATTTTCTCCAATCCCTAAAACCACAGACCTGCTTCCCTCCACCAGCTTTCTGGAAGGATTCTAACCAGAAAACCAGAGGGGGAGGAGAGAGTCCTGAGAAAAGGAAGCACCAACGGGAAGAAACACAGGTGAGAATTCTAAAGGATGGCACTCCCTGGGAAAAGATTCAATAATGCAGAGCAAATAAGATGGGGATCCAAAAACCTTCCGTGATTCCTTCTAGAAAGAAAAGTTCTGGGTGAGTTTATCCAGAAAGAGTATATTCATTTATATGGACCCCAAACAGGCAGCAGACTTTCTTTATTTGCACCCGTCTTACTTAGTCTGCATAGAATTGAGAGTCAAGTCACCTTGATTAGAGATTGCCCCAAAAGTATGTTGGTAGGAAAGTGAGAATTAGGTACATCAAGGAGAGTAGACAGATAAATATAAAGATGTTAGAAACAGATAGATAGGAGAGACCAACACGTAACAGATGATAGAAAGATTTCAGATAGAGATAGATGGTAGCGATAAAAAAAAAATAGAATTGGGTAGCTTGAAAGAAAGATACATACATAGATTCCTGGAGTCTACAGTTATTCTGTGGGAGATACAAAGGTGAAGAAAGACACACAAACCTCATCTTCCAGCAACCTATAATTTGGAAAGAGAAAGGAATCCTCTGTGAAATGATATAGGATAAGAACAAGTAAAAGTTTGTTTGTTTGTTCATTCAATTAATCTGTATTTTGCACCCTGAAATATTTTAAAGTAGTTTCAAATAGCTATATCACCATGGACTTTTCCAGCAACGGCAATTTACATACTATTCAGAAGTGCTAAATGAATTTATTATTATTTCAGTTTTTAAATTAGAATCTAGTAGGAAATTTTGGTATTCTTTCAAAGCTCTGTATATTTAAAATATTAAAAAGGTTAATCTGATTAAACTTAGTGTTAACTTGTGAAGTATTCCTCCCCCCATGCATGATGATCATGTAGGTAAGGGTCTTAAAAATGGGCTACAAGAGGACATCATAGCACAACTGTAGCGTGCCTGACTCCAGAAATGAGCTACATGTCTGTGCAGATCCAGAGGGAAGGAAACAGGTAGAAGTGGTTTTTCTTTTACTTCTTTCTTTTTTTAATGTATTTATTCTACTTAGGTACACATGATAGCAGAACGCATTTTGATTCATTGTACACAGATGGAGCACAACTTTTCATTTCTCTGGTTGTACGTGATGTAGAATCACACCACATATGCAGTCATACATGAAGCTAGGGCTACGTCCATCTCATTCCACCATCTTACCTCTTTAGAGCTGCAGCTACATCTACACTAGGTGGAGAAAGTTGATCCACCAGACTCTTTTCAAGTCTATCAACCACAGGGGCAGAAACTGTGTGTGACTACTTGTTCATTCAGAACTCCAGACCAGGTAGTTCAATATCAATCCAGGCAAAAGTGAGACATGGTTAAATTTAAGAAACAAAGGAAAAGAAATATAATTATTTTTAACTGATGAGGACATCTTTAATTTTTTACTTAAGGTTACAATGCCATTGTGTTGTAAGTGGCATAAGCATTTGATTTATGTCAAATCCATGATTAATGACTCCAGAGTACAGATTGCTTCTTGTTATACACACCACTGTCTGAATATTTTAATCATTTTCATAGAATTTTCTACATTTTTTTAGTTGTATGCCAAACTAAAGTTACCCAACAGAATTCCTTTGAAATCTTTGAGAATGCATTATTAGATTGGGTGTCAATATTAACTTTTCACATAAATCTACTCATACTGAAGTTAGGATATTGGACATATGGCTTGTGGAAATATTTGATGCATTTGCATAAGACATGCAAGTTTTGGAAGAATGACCATTTTAATCAAGCTGACTAACTGAGATGAGAAGAGGGAGGTGTGACCATCTGTTTAGCTTCATCTTGATTTTATTTAGCACCTGCAAAAAAAATTAGATTTGAGCTACTTCTGAACCAGGGAAATATGAAGAACCTGTCTAGGAATGCTTCCTGGGTCCTTCTTCAAGGAAAAAAAAAAGGTCAAGTTTTATACAAACTATACACACATGCACATGCACACGTGCACATGTACATGCCAATACTCAAAATGTACACCCTGTGAATTCTAAAATCTTTAGATCTGTAGGTTACCTGATAACACTAGGTCTTGTTTTGGCACTCTAAAACAGCATTGAATACATATGCTAATATTTGCCAATGCAAAGGCAAAAAAAGGTGAAGCATTATGTGTGGAGGTTTCTAAACTGAAAAAGGCAGCAGTATAATTTGCCACTCATAAGCTGTTTAAATAAATGGTTATAAATAGGTATACTATGTTCCCTATGAAGATTATATCGCCCTACAAGAATATTAACATGACATGAAAATAAAGCTTTCCAAGCAATATTTCAGCGCATAAAGAATGCCATGATATAGCGGAAACTAAACTAAACTAAACTAAATATTAATTAAGGACATCCTCTACCAACTTTCTGAGAATTCTTCCAAGTCAAATTTGAACTTAATTATATTTTATTCATCTATAGAGATTAGCCCGAGGTTTTAATCTTGTTGTTCTTGAGATAAAGAACTCGATAGATTTGTTGATGTGAAAATTTTTCTGCATTCTTAACTAAATACTCTTTGGTGACTGTGATTTCCTCTTTATCACTGTGGTTTTTTATTTGCATTTCCATTCTCTCTCCTCCCCTCCCCCACTTCATCAGTGCTATTCGAAGTCTAATTATTATTAATTTTTTCAAAACTCAGGTTACAGATTTAGAATCCTGTCTTCTGAGGCGGTTGGTTTTTGCTGAGTGCAGCTCCTCTGTTCTTGGTGCAGTTCGCTGTCATTTTCTTTGCTTCTCTTTGATTTGACTTTGATGTTCTTTTTTCTTTTGGAGTTGAACATCCAGCTTGTTTGCAGTTTTCTTTGTACTTGTAGTTAAACTTATAACTTTCCAACCAAGTATTGCTTTAGTACTGTCACTCAAATTTAGATATGTAATACTTTCCTTCTCATTCAATTTTCAATACAGTACTTCGGATTTCCTTTTTAACCCAGGGTGGTTGGGATAGTATGACTTTAGTGTTTGTGAACCAAAAGGTATTTTTAACAACCTTTCATTTGTTAATTAATTCTAACTTGATTGCATTTTCATTAAATGTGGACTTTTTAGCAATTTTTCTCCCTAATTATATTAAGATATGTGGAGCTGTTGCTATGTTCTAAATGCTTGTGTCCCCCTAAAATTTGTATGCTAAAACCCTAACCCCCAAGGTGATGATGGCCTTACGAGGTAAGGTCTTCTTAGGGAGGAGATAAGCCCTCATAAATGGGATCAGTGTCTTCATGAAAAAAGCTGGAGAGAGGTTGGTGACTCTCCTGGCCCTTGAGAATACAGAGAAGGCAGTCATCTGTGAGCCAGGACATGGGCTCTCAGCAGACACCCAAGCTTCCAGCACCCAGTCCTTGGACTTCCTGCCCTCTGGAACTGTAAGAACGACTATTTTTTAAAAGCCACCTAGTTTAGAGGATCTTGTTTTAGCAGCCAGAACAAACTGAGACAATTACCTACAATTTGATCTTTGGGAATGTTTCATATGAGCTGAAGAAGTAAGAATTACTGTTTTGCAATATAAAGTTTTATATCTAATATGTAAACATATGTATGGGGTGTGTGTATATATAAAAATACATGTATGTATTTATGCATATAAATATGCACACCCATGCACACATGAAACTGTTCTATATTACTTTATAAATTGTTATTGTTATCTGTTGGATTTTTTGGATATCCGAATTGAAAATTTCCCCCAAAATATATTAAAATTTCTCAAAAAAAAATATTTACCCTAAAATTTTGTCAGTTGTCACTTTCTTCATTTTAGGCATTATTGCTCATGGTTATTTCATCTTCTGATTCATTTTGTCAGAATATTGCATATTCTTGTCAGCTGGGCATGATGGCGCAAGCTGTAATCCCAGCACGTAGGGAGGCTGAGACAGGAGAATCGTGAGTTCAAAGCCAGCCTCAGCAACGGCAAGGCGCTAAGCAACTCGGTGAGACCCTGTCTCTACATAAAACACAAAATAGGGCTGGGGGTGTGGCTCAGTGGTCGAGTGCCCCTGAGTTCAATCCCCAGTACCAAAAAATAAAAAAAGAATATTGCATATTCCTTGTGTCTTATGATTGTTTTAGATGTCGTTTCATTTTAAAGTTGCTACATTTTGTTCATTTTGCCTGATGTGTCTGTGCCTGTTTTTGTACTGTAATTTTCAACATTTATGAATGTTTAAGTGTGCCAATACAGTTGATACATCACTCAATCTTTTTTCCCATCATATGTGAATTTGATATAAGTGCATGTATTTTAATCATAACTTGTTATTGTACTTAGGATATAATTTATTATGTATATACATACACAAAACTTTAAATCTATTGGTCTGTTCCTCTGCAGAACTAATACACAATTATATTAAAATTGGGCCTAATCATTCTGCTCATGTTCCCTTTTTATCATATTTCTCATTTCTTTTTATTAGACATAGTAAATTTTCATAGGCTGCTTTGAAGTTGGCCAATTTTATTTCCACTATTCTGTGGCTAACAATGCCTCCTGTCTGTGTTTTTCCATAAGTCGAAAGAAAAAAATTACCCACATGATGCACTGGATATATGTATGGTTTAAATGCTAATGATGAAAGAACCACCCAGAGTCAACAAAAAAATAGTGCTAAGGATTTTTGCATCACTCTATCTCATTCCTGCAAGTAACAGCCAGCTTAAATTTTGTATTTATCATTCTAGTTCTTATTCCTAAAGTTTTGTCAAATGCGGTATACGTTCCTATACAATGTCATTTAATTTGTAAGTTACTGAAACTTATGAAAATAGAATGCTATTCTCTACAAATTTTTTTTAATTAATGTTATGATTTTGAGACCCATTCATGTTGATGCATACATAAGTATTTAATTAATTTTTACTTCCATATATATTTAACAGCTAAGTAAACCACAAATTATTTATCCACTTACCTATAGTGGATGTTTGGATTCACTTGGTTTTATTCTTTTTCTATTATGAGAAATTCAGTGATAAATATTTGCATATACTCTCCCTGGGACCCATGATTTTCC
>CM053410.1:8474079-8558698 GCA_028644305.1 Xerus rutilus
GCAGTGTTGTGTAATTCTAGTCTATCACTAATGATATGGAGATGAATAATAGAGTTATTTGGGTACTCTACATCTTTACTATGTTTTTCTAGTTTTGACTCTTCTACTCTATTTATGGAGCTTCATATTCATCCTTTCAATGTTATTAATTGTCTTCTTTCATGTGGATTGAGGCTTTGCTTCTGAATGCATGCAGGTTTGTTTCTTATAACTTTCTGATGAATTGACTATTTTATCGATTTGAATCTTTTCATCTTTGGTACCAGTTTTTGTCTGTGTTTGTGATTAATATAGGAACCACAGACATGTTATCTATTTAGATATTTTATTTTGAGTCCATTTATTTTAAAAATATTGCATATATTTAAAGTATTTAGTTTTTTGTAGAAAATAACTGTCTCCTCTTATTATACATCCTTATAATCTCTGCCTTTGAAATGTAGTATTTAATCCATTGCCACTTACTGTAATTGCTAATATCATTGGAGTAAGTCTACCATTTTATTATTTGTTTGTTATCCCCTCCATGTTTTGTTTCTTTCTTTCTTCCTTCTCATCTTCTTTTAAAACTCTATTTTAACTTACCATTTGGCCTTTTGGGCTGCATATATTTACACTTTTCAATGGCTATTCTAGGAATTACAATATACATTCTGAACTTTTCACAATCTAGAGTTAACATTATATCATTTTGTGCAAAACACAGAACTCTGTAACTACTAATTCTATCACTCTCTCCAGCTATTCTTTACATGAGAGTTATCATATTTACTATACAATTATTGTAAGTCTCAAAAACATTGTAACATTTAACTTAAATAGCCATATTATTTTAAATAAATTGAGAAATAATACCTTTTATCTTTGCACTCAATTTTTCCATTTCTGTTGCTTTTCATTCATACCTGACCATCCAAAGTTCTTTCTGGTATCCATTTCCTTTAGTATGAACAACTCTGTTTAGCATTTCCTGTTGGGCACATCTGGAAGCAATTAATTTCTATAGCTTATATTTTTCCAAAAATTTATTTATACTTTATTTTAAAAGGATATTTTTACTGGATGTTGAATTCTGGGTTAACAGGTGTTTGGTTTCTTTTATTTTACCTTGGAGATATAAAAGATTTTCTTTGATTTTTGTGGTCTCCAATGGCTTCTAAGGAGAAATTAGTGATAATAAAATCATTGTTAAAAAATTAGTAAGTGGGATGGCATCAAACTAAAAAGCTTCTGCACAGAAAAAGGAACAGTTAAGAGCATGAAGAGGAAACCTCCAGAATGGGAGACAACTGCTCCTTGGGGCATTAATATTCAGAACATACAAAGACCTCAAAAACCTTAATGCCAAAAACATCAGTAACTCACTCAGTAATTGGGCAAAAGAACTAAACAGACACTTCTCAAAAGAAGAAATACAAATGGTCAACATCTCTAACAATTAGGTAAATGTGAACCAAAATTACATTGAGATTTCATCTCACTCCAGTCAGAATGGCAATTATCAAAAATATAAATATTATTACATGTTGGTGAGGATGTGGGGAATAATGTGCACTCATACATTGTTGGTGGGACTGCAAATTAGTGCAACCACTTGGGAAAGCTATATGGAGATTCCCCCTAAAACTAGGAAGGGAACAGTATGACCCAGCTATCCCACTCCACAGTATATATCCTAAAGATTTTAAATCAGCATACTTCATGACACAGCCACATCAGTGTTTATAGCAGCACAACTCATAATAGCTATGGAACCAACCTAGGTGCCTGTCTTCAGATGAGTGAATAAAGAATATGTGGTATATACACACAATGAAGTTTTACTCATTCATAAAGTAGAAAGAAATTATGGCATTTGCAATAAATAAATGGAACTTGAGACTCATGCTAAGTGAAATAAGCCAGACCCCAAAAATCAAAGGTCAAATGTTTTCTCTGATATGTAGAAGCTAACATAAAATAAGTGTTAGGGACTGCATCTAATGCCCTAGAAAATTATATTCCATGCTTTTGTCATTATGACAAAATGTATCCTAATTTTCTATATAACTAAAAAGAATAAAATAACAGAAAATGTGAATTATCAATTAGGTGCTAAACATGTTCATATTCTGCATCTATAAGTCAACATGTTCAACCATATGTATTTTATTATAAAATGTGACTGTTGTTCAATTAAACACATTTTTGAGCACCAACATATAAGTGCTACAGAGTTCATTTGTATATGTTATTCCTGTTGGAGTAAATAAGACTTTCCTTTATGCAAAAAAACAAAAAATTTCTTTGTTGCTCTGCTTCTAATTTCATTTTTCTCAAGAAAATTTTGCTCCCTAGCAATGGCAAAACCCTAAGGTGGATCTGTGTGCAGTGTTGAGGCAGCCGCAGAAATGGCTGAGTGAGCTATGCACACTCTTCACCTGGACAACTTTACTCCAGACACTGAGCTTCAAACCCATCTTCTCCTTTTGGAAGCACCCTCCCTAGTCCCTGCATCCCCCCAACTCTTTACTATTCTTTCTAGGCTGTGAAAAAATTCCTTTTGGGATTGTTTTCTTTGTATCTCCCAATGAGCACCATAAAGAAGAAGAGGGAATATTATTTACATCAATATCTTCGACTTCTAGCTGGAATATATTCAACTTTTATAAATTATTTGTTGAATAAATTAATAAGTATATCAGTGAATAAATTATCATCTGTATTTTTCTC
This sequence comes from Xerus rutilus, assembly GCA_028644305.1. Taxonomy (NCBI): domain Eukaryota; kingdom Metazoa; phylum Chordata; class Mammalia; order Rodentia; family Sciuridae; genus Xerus; species Xerus rutilus. The sequence goes on from CM053410.1 coordinate 8,476,792, forward strand.
CTTTAGGGCAATTGAGACTTTTAGCCTACATAGCCTGTGGTGCATGTATCACACATAAGTTCTCGATGTAGAAGTCCCAACTACAATGTTCTTAATGTAGTATTGAGAAAGCATAAGTCCCCTTGAATAATATAATAAATTTGACTTAAATGGTCTGAGCTAGCTGCCACACATAATGAGTCAGATATTTCTTGTGTTTAAACCTCTCCCTGAGCACACGTTAAGCACTTTGGGGTATGCTTTCTGACTACCAAGACAGCCAATTAGTGAGTTACTGCCTCAGTTCCCATGCCATTTTTATGTCTTTCTGAGTCCCAAAGAGCCTTATATGATATAAAAATGTAGTTCAATAGAGGCTTAACTTTTCCAGAGTTTTCAATTTTAGTCAAAAAATTTGTATCAAACACCACCTTCGTATATCAAAATAAATACATGCATGTAAGTAAAAATTTTATAGCATTTGCATATTATAATTTTTATATATATGCACACCCAAATAATTCTGAGGAAATCAGAAATTTTAAAGGCCATATCAATTACAAAGGTTCCCCTACTTAGAAAGTACCACATAGAACTTGCCATATAACCTAACTTACTAAACTTTGAAAACAAGACAGTATTTATTCATTGACTGATTTTATTAAGGGAAGAGTTAGTGGTAATTTTAAACACACTAATGTTAACCTCAGGCCCTCAAGAGGATGCTAATTCTTCAGACAAGATAAAGATGTCATGTCCTCTACCAAGTCCCCATTGCCATGTTGGATTTGCTTGTGTTAGTATTAGGGCAGATTTAATCAAAGACTAAGCCTATTCATAGAAAATGGAGTTTGGATTTGTCATTTTTTAAAAATTTAAAAGGAAAATAATATTATATTTTTTTACATACTAGAGCTAATTTGGGGTTAAGGCATTATATTAACACATATTACAATAATTATTTTTATCCCTTTGCATTTTTATCTAAACATTCGTATGAAAAAACATTTCCTGTGTGTATGTTCGTGTGTCTTGGTGGTTTAAATCCTCCTTATTCCCCTTCATCATTCTTCTTTTTCAAAATTTACACATTCACTTGGCTATTCTTGTTCAGTTGTTTTTAAGGGATATTTTAAAATAAATTTTTGAATTTTCCAGAGGAAATTCATTTATATTTTGTTTGAAATTAGCTTAGACTAATAATTTTATGTAGAAGGAAATCCTATCTTTATAATAATTAATTTCCATCCAGGGACTTGTTCCATCTCTCCTTTACTCAATTAAAATTCCCCTGTAAGTTCTGAATTTTCTTTGTCTACTTCACTTATACTTCTTTTTAAATTATACATAATGACAGGAAAGCTGTAAGCTCAAAGTATAAGGCAAGTGTTTTGTATTCTGTTTCACTTCTACATCATTACTTTGAGCAATATGATTGTTCAATATAGATTATTTTTCCAAATGTCAAAATGGTAATTTATAAAGAAACATTCTATATATGTGGTATCACCTCATTATCCAGCAGACGTTACAGCAGAAGGTCTCATAAATTTCACAGACTAGGCTTTATCACAATACAATCAATAAAAACAGCAAGATAATTACTAGATGAGATAACTACATAGTCAAAATTTTATTTGAAACTAAAATTCAATAATAAAATGAACAAGGATTTTCTAGGGCCATTTTGTATATTGTATTCTTTCTAACTGAATAAATACAGAAAAGGGACAGTAAAGAATCATACTTTTTGGAAAATAAGATCGAGAGAAGTAATTGCTACCCTAGCACAATATGGTTTTATTATCATGAATTAAAGAATTAATATAATTTATATTAAAGTGTAAATAATCTTTCATGAATACATTTCAACATAGCTATAAATGGACTTGGTACTTCCAGTGAAAATATTCAGGATAATTGAAGAAAATTTTAATTACTAGAAACATTAATTCTCAAAATGTTTGGAAGCCTCACAGGCTTCACTAGATAATGAGTATCAGGAAATGACAAGTTCCACTGTGGTCCACTAAATCTGATCATCCATTTACCTTGTAGGGATATGCACATGTAGAATTACAGGTTTATATGTCTTTACCACTTTTTTTTAACCTAGAAATGTCATTTTTTTCCCCTAGATTGTGCTCCTAAAAAGTTCAGATAAAGTGGATCTGTAAAACATACAGCAATTTTACATTACATGAAGTGAAAAATTATCCATCATTGTTCAGCTTCACACACAAAGTATCCCAGCCAACAATCTGAGGGTTTTATGACACAGTTAAAAGAGTTAGAGTGTGATGATATGGATTCTGAAGAGAATTTATTTCATTTTGCTATGCATTTGTCAAAGAAGCATATACATCGCTAAATTTTTTTACATCCTGCTTAGGAAGGAGAAAGTGCTCATATCAGCCTTCCTCACCTCCATCTTACAGAGCTTGGTGGAGGACCAGTGGGAGTGGAGAGTAAGGATGAAACCATAGTAGCTCATCCTTAATAAAACCCTACTAAATTGCCTGCCTCTCTTTAAAAATTAGAATAGCAAAGATTTATTGAATGCTTGCAATGTGCCAGATACTATACTAAGCACATTTGCCTGATGATCTCATTCAACTCTCACAGTAACTTTATGAGCTAGGTACTATTAGTATATGCATTTTTCAAATGAGAAAACAGGTCTTCCAGAGGTTAGTTGGTAAGTAGAGCAGGTTATGCCACTGTCCTTGCAGAGCCAGTGTCTGTAACCAGACAGCAGGACTATGCCACACTCATGCCCAAAGTGGCAGCATAGCAAAGTGTCTCCAAACAGTGACCCATCATAAGGCAAGTCTCTGTCTCCTTGTTTGGTCTTGGGCTCTGTGACTACCTGACAAACAGGACACAGAAAAAAACTGACCTTGGGCTTGTTACTTGGGCCCATTTAAGAAATGGGAGCTTGTACTTTCTGTTTCTAAAGTTTTTGTTCTTGGGACCTGACCCCATTCTGAAAGAGCACCAAGCCACTCAACCTGTCCCTGAGCCATTCTGGACTAAAATCTCCACCTCCAGCCCAGAATCCCAGGTAATGCCAAGGAACAAAGAAGAGATGCCCCAACCCAAATGAGTGGTGACTTCCAACCACTAAGTTTAGGGGTGGTTGTTATGAGGACAGTTAGCAGATAACCCCCACATGTTATCCTGCTTCCTACAACACTGTTTAAAATTAAACTTTACATTAGTAGTACTAGAGAAATCTCTGTTGATTCATCTTTTTTTGTTTTGGAAATGATCTCATTGATGTACCTTATTTGTTTTTATTTATTTATTTTTTAATTTTGGAAGTATCTTTAGTAAGAAGCAGCAGAACAGAATTCCTTGCTCTCTACAATTGGTGGGACGGCTCTTGATGAAGCTCAGCCCAATTCAGGAGGTTCCTGACTTACAATGGTTTGGCTTAATCATTTTTGGACTTTATGATAGTGCAAATGCAGTACCCTTTCAGAGAAACCATATTCAAATTTTAAGTTTGATCTTTTCCTGGTATAGTAATGTGCAGTAGGATATTCTCTCTCAATACTGAGCAGTGCCAGTGAGTCACAGCTCCCTGTCCAACCACATGGTCATGAGAGTAAATGAATTATGCTGTCCTGTGTATGTACTGTGTTGCTAAGCTATGATTGGCAGGTTAGAGGTACTAAATGCATTTTGGACTTGTGATATTTTCAATTTATGATGGTTCAATGGGAAATAACCACATCATAAGTAAAAGAGTCTGTAGTTGGGTCAGATATTCTTCCTAAACTCATGACAGTGGGTTTGTGTCTTAGGTGATGTGGACTTATTCCTAAGATGTCTCTGATACAATCCTGGGTCCACAGAGGAGTCAAGAATTCATGACTCAGAGCTGGGCGCGGTGGCTCACGCCTGTAATCCCAGCACTTAGGGAGACTGAGACAGGAGAATTGCAAGTTCAAAGCCAGCCTCAGCAAGGGCGAGGCGCTAAGCAACTCAGTGAGACCCTGTCTCTACATAAAACACAAAATAGGGCTGGGGATGTGGCTCAGTGGTCGAGTGTCCCTGAGTTCAAACTCCAGGACCAAAAAAAAAAAAAAAAAAAGAATTCATGACTCAGGAACACAGTCCTGACAAGATACAAGCTTTGCCTTCACAGTGTATAGTTGTCAGCTGGAAGAGACACAACCCTGACCCAGGATAAACAGCACCTTTTAGTAACTTAGTCCCTGTAAGATGTAATGGTCCCAACCAGGTTGGAAATGTCAATAACACCCAAACCCTGATAGGGAATGACTGTGTATACCACATGGCCATCCATGAATCATCTGGGCAACTGATTCACATCCCTGCCTGTAATCTGCTTCCTCTGCCTCTTCTGATAACTGTGCCCACTTTGGTCTTTCAAAGTTGTTCCTTTCCTTGCTTTCCACTCTGGTTTCATAAGCCAGCCCAGGCGATCTGACCTGGTAAGGGTGTCCTCCCCATACTCCCACCTGGTCTACTGATCTATTTGGATACCATTTTGGCTTTAAAGCTTCTTTAGGTACCATACCTACAGGCTAAGCAATTATAAGTAAATATCTTGAAGGAGCCACTAGATAATAGAGAAAAAACAAGGTATCAAGCAAAAGGGGTGGTGGACGTTGGGCAGTTTGCAATCTGACATATTTGAATTTGAATCATTGAATAATGGAATGGGAGCAAAAGGACTCACTGTTGACCCTTTAATAGGCCTTGAAACTCTGGTTCAAACCCTTTTCTGAGACTAAGCAGAATAGTTCCCTTTGTACTCAAGTCATTACAACAAGAAAAGGTGAGGACCTAACCTGCACGATCCATCATTCATATTACACTGACTACAAGAATTCTTTGTTCCTTGACAGACTTGATGGCAGAGCAATCTTTAAAATAACTTTACTCATAATCATACTGACACACTCACATGAAAATTATGATTAAAATCAAAGAAGCAGTCAGCCACCAGGCAAGCACACAGACATGAAGATATTCTATCCACCTGGGATTGTGTCACTGGCTTCTCACTTAGGCTCATGCAAAGATAGACGATGTAGTTTTTAAAAATTTACCTGGAAGTATACACAGCATTTGCATATGGTGAAATTTTATATTATTTTAATTTTTCTGTGTTAACTTAATCTAAATGAGCTATTTTTCTGAAGTAATCATGCGTCATGCCATTAGATTTTATATTAAATGAAAAAGATAGTTATTACTCTTTTGTTATTAAAAATGAATACTTTTAGTAGAAATAAGTGAAAGGACTATACTTAGTATGGAAAGCTATTAATGATATATTGATTTTAAATAAAAGGATGCCATTAAAGAATAAAAATGTTCATGTGTGCATGGAAAGAATCAGAAACTCTGTAAACAGGAAGGCAATAGTTGTCATGTACAATTATGGATGACAAGAGATGTTTATTTTCCTCTTGTTCTTATCACCACTATCTAAATACCCTACAAGAATGCTGATTACTTTCTAATAAAAGATATTTTAGTTGGCACCTTGGGGCTGTGGGGAAGCAGGCATCCTGAGGCTGATGGAATTAGCCACAGTCCTGGGAAGAAATTTCCCAACTATTCTCAACATCCCTAAAAGGTGACACTGTTCTTCATAGTGATCCCATTCCTGAAGATCTGTCCTAAAGATAGAGTCAAAATCTTGATCCAAGAGTTTGCTCCTCTTCCAGAATTGTTTAAATTGGGAAAATATGGTTAAGAATAAAAGAATGACTAGATACATAGAAGTATGCTGACATGCCAGACTATGTGTTGTTAAATTTGTTTCTTCAATAGTTAATCATTATTGAGAATTCAGTTTGAGCCATGCATTATGTCTAAGATTTTAACATTCAGGATTTCAATCAATTCTATTATCAAGGCTGTAAGTATTGTTACCATGATTATTGTTGTTGTTGTTATTATTATTTTTGTTAGTTACATAATGAACCTGAGGCTCACAATAAAAGTATATGGCTCTTCAGTGACAAAATCTGACCAGTGAACTACTTAACTTTACTTCCAATGAGTTTGTTACTACCCTATATGGTTCTCCAAAATGATAAAATCAGACTGTATAAGTGATCTAATGATAAAGGGGAAAATATCACTTAAAATATACCCAAGTCTAATAGATACAGGTATAGGAAAAAACACAGGAATATATTCATAGATGCTTCTGTGGATGACACATTTTCAAGTGGTTTTGATCTCTTTATTTTGTGCCTCTCTGTTTTCTCAAATACATCACATAGCAATTTTTAATCAGAAAAAAAATTAATCCTGCCACAAAGAACAAAAAAAAGTTTAAAAACAAGGGTTATTCTTATGGTTGATATGTTAAGCAATGCTAGAATAATGAGTAATTGAATTTTATAATAATTCTTTCAAAAGTCATATCAAATATAAACTTTCACTTAGAGTGTGAAGGTCAACATATTTTGTCCCACTTAGGTATCTGACAAATGCTTTTGTTTAAGAGTTCCTCCCTATATAAATATGAACATGATAAAATCTATAAAATAAAGATCAGAGTTCATTTGCTCTCCACAGGGGCAGGGTACTGAGAGATAAGATTTTTATTCCTCCTTTATCCACTCATTTAGTAAGAGAGGGATCCCAGCTGAACAGGAAGCTCAGCTAAGACAGTGCAATACTACACCAAGTTGCTTCTAGCCCATTTCCTTCCCATCATGCCAACTTCAAATCCTCCAGCTATTACCTTTTAAAAGATTCCAAACACTACTGAAATTATATGCATTCATAAAAGAGAAGGATCTTTCATGTAATACTTCAAAATGCCTTAAATGGAAAAGAGTCCATAAAACTGACTCATACCCATGTAAAGAGCCTACAGGAAATGATGACTTAAAGCTGAACCAGGGAACTTCATGATCGGTAAGTGTGAGATGTCAGTTGCTATGTCCCGGATTGGTCATAAAGTGAGACAATAGGTGAAGATTCACATCCTGAGTTTATCACTCACCAACTGGGTAATCTCAGGCAAGTTACTCAAAGCTGTAGTGCCTCTGCATGATGGCATAATTTCCTAAGGACACCTGTGAAGATTGCATGATAAAATGTGCATGAAGTCCAGGGAGGCTAGCAGATAGCAAGTATCCGACTCACTCAGTCAACCAATACATTTATCAAGTGCCAATCACAGACATAGACCCAGACAATGATTCTGGTGCTCCAGACACAGCTGTATAAAAGCATCCAAACCTCCCCCTCCACTGGCTCAAATATTAGAGTTCTTCATTTAAAAGTTCATGCTGTATTACCAAAAGCAGAAAAAGTAGTTGTGTTATAAGAAATCTATATTAAAAATATTTATTGAATAATCTAAAAATCTCTAGGAAAAGATTCAGAAGAATATTTTTTATTGCAAGATTTTTTGTATTTGATTGATAAAACTATGGTCTTTAATCCACTTCTAAGAGAAAAATTTTGTGATGGTTAATTTTATGTGTTAACTTGACTGGGCTAAGGAATACTAAATAGGTGATAAATCATCATTTCTGGGTGACTGTGAGGGTGTTTTTGGAAGTGAATAGCAATTTCATTGAATTATAATAATTTATATATACGTAGAAAAATATTTGCTATGAGAATTGGCTTACATGATTATAGATCATGATTACAATATTGTATATCTAGTAGTGTGTGTGTGTGTGTGTGTGTGTGTGTGTGCACTCATGCACACACATGCTATGGGAAAAAGAAATGGGAGATTTTAAAGAATATATATATCTATATATGTATTTTAAAGAACACACAAGCACATTTTCCTTTAAAATGCACTAATGCCACCATTCTTAACTTTTCAGATTTTTTAAACCTAATCAGTTTAAATCCTGCCTCTTCTTTCAAGCTTTTCCTGGATCATATATTTGGTCCTTCTTTTACTGAACTTTTCTACACACAACTGGAAATAAACAATATAGCAATTATATAAGAGAAGCTGAACAAACAGAGCACATGAATCAGAACTCACTAGATTAGGAGTATTAGTTGTGATATAACCTGAGTTCTGAGTCTTTGTAGCCATTATAGTCATATCAGAGATTCTTGCTACACAGAGTGATTAATTCAAGCAATAGTTCAGTGCAGCTTTGACCAAACTTCGTGTGGATGTCCAAAGCTGCACTAAACACAAGACACATAAGAAATATGTTGAAGGTGAAGACCATATTTATCTGTGTTTTTTCCTCTCCCTTGCAAGATTCTGGGACTTTAACATCCTTCAACACCTGTGTGCAAAAGTATCAAGAAAATATAAGGGGTGGGTGCATAAAGGGTAACATGCTTTTTCATAGTAAGTGACTTCATATTCTCACTACTCTTCCATTTCCTAGAGATGAGGTCTTAAAATGTTCCTCTGTTTTCCTTTTCCTGGAAAGAGGAGAAAATAAAAGAAAAGAGTGGCACCTGAAACTCCCCTCTAAGATGTGAGAGTGTGCAGCCAACACATCCCTAGAATTAGTTTTGCTCCAGTCAATTGAAAGGGCCAGATCCATGTTCCCAAGGGATTCTGGTGGGCCTTATAGGATACAAATTGGAAGAATATTATTAAATCTCAACTCCAGCTCAAAGTGGTGTAGACCCATGCATGCCCACCAAGTACAACTACAAACCCTGAAGATGAACAGTGCAGTTAATGTGAAATGAGCAAGGTGGAGGTGGGCTGCTTAGAGGCTCCAGGGTGGGAAACAAGAGAAGCAACAGGAGATATCTATCCAATGACAGCCCCCACCAGAAGATGATCCTGGACTGGAATGCCCCAAATCCCTAACCAGAGACACCTGCTAGCCTACTAGGCTAATTTCTTCACCAGATCAAAGATGCAAGGCCCAAAGGGCAGCACTGACAATAGAGGGTGAGCAAGACTCAGAGAACAATGAACAGCTGAAGGAGTGAGCACATTTCTTCCTGCCTGACATCCCATCCCACCAAGGAGCACCAAAAGTGGGATTGCACCTCAACACGCACCAACCTGAAGTCCCTTCGTTCCAGAGGACCAGAGGATACTTCTCCCACCTAGAGACAGGCGACATCCAAGGTCACTGGCCAGAGGTAGCCTGCAGAACAATACCATCCCCAGAAAGCATCTTCTTCTCCCACGTGGGGGAAGCTCCATTCATCCCTTCAGGCATTCCCAGAATGTATCAGTGGGAGTCCCAGAGGCACCAGAGAAACCACACAGACTACAAGAGCTTGACAAAACTCAAAAACTTCATCAATTGTTGGAACATGAGCTCAAAAAAGCAAATCAGAACCTGTACACTGAATCTAAGCAGAAGATTGAAAGACAAGATCTCAGTGAGATCCATGATAGGCAAAATCTCAGGTCGCAATGAAAAAATCTCCCATTGTACCAAGAGTAAGGAAAATTACCATGTAAATGAGAAAAGATGATCAATTGATACCAACATTGAAGTGAATTAGATGTTAGAATTATTGATCAGAATTCAAAATCAGAAGTTATAAAAAATGCTTCAGCAATCAATTCAAATTATCTTGAAACAAATGAAAAACTATGAAATTTCAGAAAAGAAATAGGGTAGAAAAATAACAAATGGCTGTTATAAGACTAAAGAATATGACTAGAAAAAGAAAACAACCTTTCACTGAATGGGATTAATAGCTGTTCTCTCTCATGTTCAACCCCAAAATTTTGTCAACATCAAAATCAACAACATTGGCAAACCAGATCTATACCAAGATCAGTACCAAGTTCAAGTTCAGTCCAAGGAAACCTTAAAAAATCACCAGAGACTAATCAGAAAAACCCCAGCCCTGCAACAAGATATCTGTATATGCTCAATAGCTTCCTTCAAACCTCAAATGTGTTTTCCTTTCATCAAATGTGTGATTTCATTCATTCCACCATTATTAATCACCGTCTCATATGAATCAAGGATTATGCTAGGCATGGTCAAGACTATCTTTGCAGATAGTCTTTCACTTATGGAGCTTGTAGACATTTCCAACCCTAGGGTACACCCAAGCCAATGTGTCTCCCACCTTTTTATGTTTTTGAATCAAATTTCTTAATATTTAGAAGCTTGACTCTTTCCAGTGTCTCCATGTGGAATTAGTAACTTAAGCCATTACCAGACAGTCTTGTGAAATAAATGTTTATGGGGCTATACAAACCACCCTAAACCATCTAAGAAGCACCTATACTTTGGACACAAATGTCTTTCTCCCATTTCCTTTCTTTCTCATACAATTCCTAAAATAGTGATTTCAAGTAGATAGATGAGAAGTTAAGTCATGAGCCCCAAAGACCACAAAAAATGATAACCACCCAAGCACAGTCTAATCCCAGAGGATGTGCACAATTTCAATGGTAAACAATGGCTTGTGATCAACAATGTGTCTGATAACAGACCATTTTTTCATCTCTAACTTATTTTTAGCTTTCATCATTATTATGTGCAACACAGGTATCAAATGCCTGAACTGCATCATACATTTAATTCCAGAACAGTTGAGTAGGAGACCAATCAGCCCTATCACCTGGTTTTCTGAAATTCTCCTTTTTTTTTTTTTTTTTTACTTCTCATAAGCACAAGGGAAATTGTTACTGGTCTTCTAATTGGTTAAAGAGTCCTCAGTGAATAATTAGGCAAATGGCAGAGCTTTAGTTATATCACACTCGGATGTAAAGACTTCTTTTCTGCATGGCAGCGTTCCTGGAGGCTTGCTCTTTTAGAAATCTCTCTTTCTCCTTCATGCCCATACTGTTTTCTGTTTTGTTTTGGTTTTGGTACCAGGGATTGAACTCAGGGGTACTTGACCACTGAGCTACATCCCCAGCCCTATTTTGTGGGTTTTTTTTTTTTATTTAGAGACAGGGTCTCACTGAGTTGCTTAGTGCCACAGACTGTAATTGCCTCTTACTTGGGATACACCCTGTTTCCTTACATAGCCCAACAGAAGTCAATGTAATAGCCCAGAGGAAGCAGCAGGCAGCAAGCAACACAGGGCTACTTGGCTGTCCCCAAATAGTTATTGTCACCTGAGATCTAAATCCAGATTCCCTAGAGAATACAAGTTTGAGGTCAGAGCACAGGCTGATAAGAGAGTATATTTTAAGGTGTATTCTCAGCTTGGACAGTTCCTTTTTTGGAACCAACCCATGTGACCAAGAAGCACTTTCGGTATCAAGGGTTCAGGATACTGACCAGACAATTTTCTGTCTCATGATGCTGAGTAAATTTAATAGTCTCTTATACAGACTAATACATAATTTATTCTATTGTTCCAAAAATTCATACCTAATGAAGGAAACCCAGAGTCCACAAAAACAGTTCAATCTAACGATCATGGAATCTAGTGCTAAACTCTGTAATGTGTGACAGTTATCTCAAAAGTTTTAGTAGTGTTATTTGCTACACTCAACTCTATGCTATTTTCAATTCCTGCCTTTCTTATACCATCTCTTCCCAAAGTCTATCCAAGCACAGAGCACATAGAAAGCATTCAGAGAAATCCAACTGAAGGAATCTATTGTGCACTTTGAGGCCCTTCTCTATCAAGAGCTGTTCCCCTTCTAGTCACTGTCTTGAGCTTTTCATTGAGGAGTTTTGAAGGCAGTGAAGTGAAAAGCTGTGTACCAAAAGGCAGAGCTATTTGGAGGACAGAGAATAAATTTAGGGGAATGTCAGGGTTTGCTAACCCAATAAATAATAGAATAAGATGTGAAAAGAAAAGGAAGGAAAGAAAGGAGGGAGAGAAGGAGGGAGGGAGGGAAAAGAAAGGAGAGAGAGAGAGGAAGGGACAAAGGCCAAATGAGTAAAAAAAAATAATCAAAGAAATTTACTATTTTTTATCTTTTGTTTCAGAGGATAGTCAATGGGAATAATAGAAAAGAGAAAGTTGAAAAGTGAAATAAAAAAATAACTTGGTGCACTAAAAGGGTAAAACGATAAATAAATGAATACAAGAGGCTTGGAAGTGGGCCAGGGAAGGAAGTGAGATGATGTAAAACATTAAGATTTTTCTCATGCAGAGATGGCAGGGTTGGGGAACTGCAGGGCAGCCACTCCCTCAGCATCTCCTTAAGAGGTTTGTATAACAGGAGTGAGGTCAGGACAAATAATGGACATGGAAAAGCATCGCCTCCTTCCACAGGAAGAAAACTCTGGAAATAGGTGGCAACACTGTCACTTGCCTAAACAAAGTGGCTTCAATGTCAGAATCTATCACCATATTCCAATTTTTTTTTAAAAGGAATATGTTATATATTATACTCCAAGACCTTTTACATCATGTTTTCAGGCATAAAACCATGTAAAAATGTTTATATCTACTATGTGTCTTCTCCCTCCTTATTATAATAGAAAAAAATTGTAAATCATCCTCAAGATCTGTACTTCTTTATTTTTTTTTTTTTGTACTGGAGATTGATCTCAAGGGCGCTCAATCACTGAGCCACATCCCCAGCCCTATTTTGTGTTTTATTTAGAGACAGGGTCTCACTGAGTTGCTTAGCACCTCACCGTTGCTGAGGCTGGCTTTTAACTTGCGATTCTCCTGTCTCAGCCTCCCAAAGTGCAGGGATTACAGCAGGGGTGAGCCACCGCGCCTGGCTAAGATCTGTACTTCTTGATCTCCTCTGATTCAATACCCAGCTTTCTTTAATCTGCCCCCAAACTCCTCTTACTAAGGTCAATAATGATGTCTTTGTTGCTAAATCCACCAACAAAAAGTTTCAAGAATTATGTTACCTGTTTTCTCTGTAAAATTAGATATGGCTAACCAGTCTCTTAGGTCTGAGACTCCCTTCTCTTGGTTCCCATTATATTAATTCTCTCTTGAATTGTAGTCCATCTTTTCCCTTGCCCTCCTTTTTTTTATTTTTTTTATTTTTTGGTACCAGGAATTGAACCCAGGGGCACTTAACCACTGAGCCACATCTCCAGCCCTTTTTTATATTTTATTTAGAGGCAGGGTCTCACTGAGTTGCTTAGGGCCTTGCTAAGTTATTGAGGCTGGCTTTGAATTTGCTATCCTCTTGCCTCAGCCTCCCAAACCACTGGGATTACAGGCGTGTGCCACCATACATGGTTCCTGCCCCTTTCTTAATACTTAGACTTTTCAGCGTATCTTATCACTCATTCTCCTGGATAATTTCATCCACTACAATAGTCTTGTCAATAGCAGTATGCAGTGGCATCTAACTGCCAGCTCTAACTGAGATTTTTCCATTGAGTTTCAGGTATAGTCATCTGATGGTATCCTTACATTTCCTCCTTATTAGCACAGAAATTCATTACCCTTAAAAAGTTTTAAAAAATAAATTAATTCCTTTACTCTGAAAATTTACCTCTCACCCAGTGTTTTAGTCAGTTTTTGCATCACTGTGACCAAAATATCTGACAAGAACAACTTAGAGGAGGAAAAGTTCACTTGGGGCTCACAGTTTGAGAGGTTCAGTCTATAGATGGATGACTCCATTGTTCTGGAGATGCCCGAGATGAGGCAGCACATCATGGGTGAAAGGCCCAGTAGAGGAAAGCTGCTCACCTCCTGGTCATGCCCTCAGAGACCCACCTCCTCTAGCCATATCCCGCTTGCCTACAGTTATCACTCAGTCAGTTCATTCAGTCTAAGATGGACTAATTAGATCACAGCTCTCATAATACAATTATTTCACCTCTGAACATTCCTATAGTAATATAGCAGTTTCTGGGGGACTCCTCATATCCAAACCATAATAGCCAGTGTCTATTTTCTGAAAATTGCCTACCATCTCCTCAGCTTTTCACTGCAGAATCCCTGGAGCTATTCCTGTCCTCTTTCTTTCCTAAGCCCTCATATCCAACTGATCATAGGATTCTCTCAAAATTACCCCTGCAGTGTCTCCTAAATTCCTTCCTTTAGGTCATCCCTGACTTTATATTATAGTTCATGCCTCCATTTTTCCAGTCTGCTCCAAGTCAGTATTCTTCTGAGCTTCTGGCCTTCCATCTTGCCGCCAGGCAAAATCCTCTCCTCACCGATACCAAAGCATCTTTCTGATAAATCATACCTTTGACCTCTGTGCCTTCCTCATCAAAACACTGCAGTGCTCTCTATAATTTTTAAAAGAAGTCCAAATTACTCAGCATGACTTCAAGCTCCTGCTGCCCTCTTACCATTCACCATCTCTGCTCCCTCATTCAAGCCAGGATGCCCTTATTTGCAAACAATCGTCTGACTTTGAAGATGATGCTTCCTCTTTGTGGAAAAGACTGCCACAATTTGCCTCCTTTCAATCAGTTACCTGCTTTAAAGAAGACATTCATGTGTCTGCTACAGTGTTACCAGCTCAGGAAGGTTTCTCTGCTGTTCCTGGTTCTAGTCTGAAGTAGCCAACCCATAGGTGTTTAAGGTCACTATGCGCTCTCTACCCCACAGTGCACAGTCTAAACAAGTTAAACTTTAAACATTTATTTTCTTATTTGCCTATTTGAAAAACAATCCAATCTCACTAAATGATAAGCTCCTTGAAGTGAAATTGATCTGATGACAACATCAGGTACCTATCATGGTACATGGTATCTAGTAGTTCCTCAAAAGAGGCTTGTTGAGTAAATGCATGGAAGGATGAGAGAGTAGAAATACTTCAAACCTGCATAAGAGAAACCAGAAGATTCCTAAATTTTTAAAGAAATCTTATCATTTGTTATATATGTGAACATATGAACTTTTGTGTCAGTTAAAGAAAAAAACAATATATGTATGTCTTCTTCATCCAAACTAACTTCTGTTAACATGAAGTTGTAAGAGATTGACATGGTCATTATTTATAATTTCCCTTCTAATAGCTCATAATATACAAAATAAATTCTGTCAAAAGTTTATCTAATATGTTGATTAAGAAATTAAAAGTTTACAAAATAATATTTGCCTTAATGTAATTCCATAGGAAAGAAAAATAGAATAGTTAAACCCAATAAATATTATTAAAATTAATTTTCTATCATTAATTTGAAGGCTTTGCTTTGTGACATTTTTTCATTAATAGGAGAAACTCATATTCTCCGATTTTTATTATTTTTTCTTTTAAGCTTTCCTGGAATGGTTATCTATATATTTTACTCTTCCCTGTTCTTTTCTGTCTTTGTATTTTTCTCACTTAACTCCAAGATTAATGTAAAAAACTCTCTGACATTTTGAAATGCTACCATCAATATCAGAGGTACAATTTATGACAGGAGATACAAGGTTAAAACAAAGACAGTACCATGTATAATATCTTTATCAATAATGCTGATTGAACTAACTGTGTGCTAAGCAGAGTGACAAAGTAGATTCAATGAATAGGGAGGAAAGACAATTAGCCCATTTAAGAAGCATCAGAAAACCTTTATTGGGACCACACCAGCTCTCTGCCAAGTGGTACTGATAGTTGAGCATGAAGACTTTGACCTTGACCTTGACGTCTGAAATTTTAACATTAATTTTGTCCTGCTACCCTTTCCCATATGAAAAAAACTAAGGACTTTAAATAAAGTTCTTCTTAATTATAACAGAAAAATATTAGGATTTACTTTTAAAATATTTGAATCACTACCCATCTTTATTACCCATTGCAAAGATTTCCATTCGGCAAGGACTTTCTGGTGCTCATTCATCAACCTTTATTCACAACAACACCGATGCCTTCAGTAGTCACACTCTTGAAGGCTATAGGCACCCATCATTCTTACCATATAGTTAAGGTTCCCGTTTTTCCTGCATAGACACTCATCCACGCATCAAAACCAGTACTCTCATCTAAGAAGATTCTGTGAGTTAACAATATTCTTAGTCTGCAAAGGAAAGTCAAATTATTTTCCAGATTTCCTCATTCCTCCTGATGAAACTGTCACTATATTTTGTCTCTCTAGTTGTATACTGAAGCAGGTGATGGAGAAGGGGAGAAGGGAGGCATGCTTCCTTCTAGCTCTCAAAAGCACAGCTCCTGGTGCCAGTCACCATGAAACACAGCAGGAACCTTGGGCTAAAACAAACACCTGAGGAACGAAAATCAGTCGATATTAAACTCAAAAAGTGAGCTGCATCCCTTAGAGAGCAATCTTTTACTTAAAAGAGAAATATAAACCATAACAAACCTACAATGTACTACACCATCACTATCACTCAACACGATACCCACAATATAAAATGTCTCAGGAAACTATTCACAAACAAAGGAAACACAAATCTAAAACTGATGAGAAAAATATCTTTCTTAAAAGCCTAATGGTAGTTGGAAATGATCTAAATGCCATCAACATGAAAAAGGAAAAGTAAATTAGATTTTATCCATTTTGTAGCACACCATGTCAACCTGAAAAGTGGTCGTGTAGAACCACATTTATTGATTTGAAAATGTACTAATTAAATTTTATAAGAAAAAAAATTAGGTCTCAAATAGTATAGAGAATAAGATTCGTCAAATCTTAAGAAAAGGAGAAAATGGAGCAGGAACTTGATGGAATCTATAAAAAGGGTTAATGCTGCACAGTGAATTATTTTCTGGTTTTTCTCCTTATTCATTTTTTCCACTTCTTAATATTTACAATTAACATATATTCTATAACTAGACAAAAGTGTTTTGTAAGGTGTATTTTTCATAAGTAAATAGACAGGCACTGGAGTTCGGTGGGTCAGCTCTGGGTGGAAAGCCTACATGCTTGGGCTCTACTTCTGGTTCTGCTGCCAAGACTTTAAAGAAAGTCATTTTCCCACCTGAGCCTGTTTCCCTACCTGAAAAGTGGAAAGGCCAGTAAGTTCACTTGTCTGTAAAATTTGATCAATGAGTTACTTTCATGGGTAATTATTATTTTTTAAT
This sequence comes from Xerus rutilus, assembly GCA_028644305.1. Lineage (NCBI taxonomy): Eukaryota > Metazoa > Chordata > Mammalia > Rodentia > Sciuridae > Xerus > Xerus rutilus. The sequence goes on from CM053410.1 coordinate 8,493,620, forward strand.
TTGGAAGGGACTGTAGATGAGTACGTATTAACTTGTGACAATATTTATAATAGAAATTCTGTGGTGATTCTCTACCTTCTGGTCCATGGAATCTCCTATGGTGTCAATGCAGTATGTCTACAAAGGAAGAGAATGTAGTGATGCTCAAGGACACCTACAGGTGCCTGTGGCTGGAGTTGGGTCTGCCTGGACAAATCCTTTTGAGACTAAGGCAAAGATGAAGATACCAGATGTGGGGAGGGTGCAGTCAGGGGGCTCAGAGACCAGCTTTCCTGCTGTGGTGTGTGCGTTGTAGGAAAAGGCGATCAGAGTCTATGCAATGCCTTAAAATTTGGTAGACTTGAGCATAATGAAGGAGGAAAAGGACTGCGTCCCTGGCTTCTCAAGCTGAAGGATGGCAGATGCAAGAGACATCTGGGGAAGCTGAGCCTGGCTGGGTGTGCAGGATGGGATGGAATGTGGAACGTGTTGGAGGAGGACTTGGCCAAGAGGCTGATGTAGTCATCCCAGTATGAATGAGGCTGAAATGCCAGGCAGGACCACGTGCTGGGCAGTGGGGAAACTGATTTCATTTCCGCTTCTATTTATGTCTCAAATTAAAGAGAGAAACAAGAAGGGCTTTGCTATTGAAGTTAGCCTTCCTACTTTTCTGCAGCCTCCACTGTGGTCCTAAGTATCTGACCACCTGACCTCACAGCCCTTAGGTCTAATACCTAGCAGCCTGGTGGAGTGCATGCAGGAAAACCAAATAGCCAGGTTCTAGAACTTCCAGGAGACAAAAGGCATGGCTTATTCCTCCTTTGAATTTCCCTCAGCCTTGATGGTGGTGGCAGTGTTGGAGGGTGTGTGTGTATGTAGTATATATACATATACATATATGTATATATGTGTGTGTATATGTATGTATATATATGTATAATATTTATACAATCTCACTGTCTTTCCCCTTTCCCCTCGGGAAGGGTTTTGTGTAATGTTGACCCTTTCAGGAATGGGAAGCTTCAGTACTCCCTAAAACCCCATTTGTAACTGTTAACACTGCTAATTTAGTCTGAAAACCACAAAAGAAAGAATAAGATGACTGAGCCAAAGGTGGAAGAAATAAATTTTCTAATAGGAGTAGAATTTTAATCAAGTTTGATTTTCAGGAGTTGACACTTATTTTAAAATATAAACTCGAAGCTCTTTATACTTAAATCTGAGAGAGAAATACAAAAATATTCTGTTTGACCAAGAGCCATAGCAATCCATAAAATCAGAAGTTCAAAACAAGAGACAAAGCCAACGAGCAACCACTCAAATACGAAAACCATGCACACCAAAAAGCGATAAAAATAAGGTCTTTTCCTGAGTATTGTTTTGTGGAACTGGATTACGGTTTCAAAACGTGTGTGCTTTGCTATTAGCACAATGTTCTACACTTACACCCTAGTAAATATTTTTACAAGATAATACTTAATGATAAAGGTATTTTGTTCACTAAACCTCTCCCTGTCAACAACTGGAAGCTGACCTCTAACTTCCCTGAAGCTGAACAAACAATGGCGGTGGATATTTGCATCTGTCACTTGTGAAACACCTTCCTTTTAAAACCTGGCATGAAAAACAGTTTCCTTTATTAAAAAAAAGAAAGAAAGAAAGAAAAGAAATTGTACCAAACAGAAAGCTGCTCTTCTTTATTTTCTTTCTTTATTGACTAGTTCCAAGAGGACCAGCGGAGACAGCAAATTTCTCTGGGTAGAGTGCCATCTGTGGTGACACCTTCCCCATCCATAATTCTTGCCCTCAGTGGCTAGTCTTGAAGATGAGACTCATGGCCACAAATGCTGTGGTTCACTATGAGAACTATGCCAGACCATCACAGAGAATTGGAGTTTTCCCCTTTGCCCCGCCATCTCATCTCTGTCCTCCCCATAGTAGCTTCGGTGGAAGCCTTAACATGGCAATAAGAATTTGTGTTCCTAGCACATGTGGTAAGGCCCTTCGCCACAGTTGGGCAGAATGGCACATTGCCATCTGCTGATGGCATCTTGGCTTTGCTGTTACTTTGCCTAAAGTCCTGGATGTTCTCCAGGCCTCAGTTTATTTCTTATGAAGTGTGAAGTTTAGAATGATGTTCTTTTGATATTCTCTGATTTTGGAAACCTCATAGGCCACAATTGACAGACTTTGCTTTTGTAGAGCTTGCTTATGTAGAGCATCCAGGTTAGTTTTCAGATTTAACATGCCGTCACCTTCTGATATCAACATTATGGGAAAAATCCAAAGCAAAGAGCACACTATAGAGCAAGTGCATTTCCTATCTAGCAGATGGTTCTGCATCCTTGGGTCTGTGTGTGCATGCAGGTGGCTTTGTGTGTGTGTGTGTGTGTGTGTGTGTGTGTTCACCTGTGTGGGTGTGAGAAGCAGGGAAGCGGTTTCTGAACTTGACCATTTATTTACCAAACACTGTGAGCCACCAGTCTGACCCAAAGAGCAGTTTTAGAGCTTTAACTCAACCCAGAAACATCAGATGTGGGCAGCATTTGTGGTCTGTTTCATTCTATTTACAGGGATTTGCTCTGCAAAGGTGAGATATAAATTCAAGTCCATATGTTATGGAGAAATAGGATGTTCATTCCAAAAGCATCTCTGTAACTATTTTTAAAGTCACAGCTAATAATTTACCATCTGATGCTCCTGGACTTGCCTGGATCTAAAAATAGTTGTTCCTGTGTTGCAGGCTGGCGGTCAGGGAACTGGGCTGAGGACAGTGGGAAGCCTCATCTAATAAAATCTGAACCATCAAGAAATCCAAAACCAAATCAAATCTGTCCATTCAAGATTTGATTTTGAAAAGATGAATTGGACAGTTGATTGTTCATTAATTAAGTTTACAGAGATATTTTAAGGAGAGAAATAAAACGATCATGAAGCTGACACAATCCTTAGGGTATAAGACAAAGTCTACAGTCGTCTTCAGCACCTCTGCAGGAGCAGTTCACTGCCACCAGGGAGACAATTCAAGCAAACGGCCCACTTAGGGGTGACAGCTGCCCGTCCAGCCCAGCTGGTGAGCAACTAGATGGGGTCAGGACCTCTGGCCACCAGGAAAAGGGACAGCTCTGCTACAGTTAGTCTTTACAGGGAAGCTTCTTCAAGGACTTAGACACTCAGCACTTTGCCCGAATCAAATTAATGCTATAGGAAACAAAAGGGCTGCCCTTTCTTTCTCCCCAAAGCAAATCATAGATTATTGAGCCCTTGTCAGGGGACTGAAAACAGTTGTGTGTTCTAAGACTTTTTTGATAGCTGATATTTATTCAGCAAAGGAACTGAAATTACTTGTGAGCCTGGGTTTGGCTTTCTAAGGATTGCTTGATTGACATAGGCAAGCTGCACATCCTAGGACTTTAAATGCTGGGAGACATAGTTGAAATAGGGGAACTCAAGCCCAAATTTTCTGCTACTGTGGTACTTCTTTGTTTGATGTCCCTCTGGCCATTTTCCAGGTATGCTATATGCGTCTCTATCCATCTGTTAGCCTCTGTCTGTCTATCTATCTATTTTGAGATGGAAGAATTACGTGTGGAGTTTTCAAGTGTATTGCTGCTCTTACATTCCTATTAATCTATTTTAAGTGACCTGCTAAATAGGATGGAATATTTAGCTTGAACATACAGTGAATGTATAACGCATTTGGCAAGATACTGAAATGGCCGGGAAAAAGAGAGATGGAGAGAAAACACGGATGGTTTTGAATTGACACAGACTGATTTTTTTCATAAACATGAGTGATAATTCTTTCTATGCTTCTGTTATTTTCCTGGGTCCAACTTAGTTGAGATAAATATAGAAAACACATTGGAATGTAGGAAATGGTTTCTGATAAAGACAACACATTCTCCTCTCCCTCTTCCTCTCTTAACACACACACACACACACACACAGGACCACCCACCCACAGATCCACAGTTCAGAAATGCATAGGGCCCCTATCTCCCGCTGGGCTCCCAGGAACTGGTGCCCTCAGGGAGGCTGTCCTTCCCATCCTTTCAAGGATGAGTGGAGACACAGGCTTGTATTGCATGCTTTGCTCGGTCGAGTGAAGTCTAATTCCTGGAGCTGGTTTTCTTTCAACATCTGAGATCAGTCATAACATTCATACTGCAGAGCTTCCTGATGGGAAATTCATGGGTTCTAGTGCTGTTCCAAGCATTTCAGTTTCATTTCATTCAAATGGAGAAAAATGGAAAAACAATTAGACTTTCATTACCAAATTGCATTGGAGCAAAGAATAAGATATCAAATTGTTTGATTTTATGAGAACATTCTGGAGGAGTCTAAAAAATGAATCTAAGTTAGTTACGAAGACTATGAGTATTATTCTACTCATTTAAAACATCATGTAATTGACTAATGAAAACACACATATACATGCATACATATAGTCATATAAACAGAGTTGTAAAGGTACGGCTTGTAAAAATATGACACTGATTATTGTCATTGTGTGGGAAGATGTTTTATAGTACCATCTTCTACATTGCAATATATTTTCAAAGGTGGTATCCTTTGATTTTTATTTATCGATAAGTTCTATATAAAATATTGAGAGTGTTATGTTACTTTAGAATACTTTCTCTATTAAGTTTATTTACGGTCTTTTTCACAAAGGGAATTATTTTCCACTGTAAGAAACCATGTTCTCCAACAGTAGTATCTTTTCTCACTTTACTTAAAAACAACACAGAATATTTTATTTTAGGTCAGTCCTCCTTTTGAAAGATTTTAGTTAACAGGTCATGTATTTTTCTCTCATCTTTTCACCCCAAATATGAATAGAACCCCATTCTAACAAAAACAAAACAAAACAAACAAAAACCACTGGAGGCTGAACTTGGACAAAGTGCATGTATCAGAAATTTGACTCTTCCATCTTTGGCAGCTTCTCAGAAATAAGCCTGTAAATTTCTTGGACTTAATTTCAATGGGAAAGAGACAGAAATTAGCCCAGAAAAATTGTACATTAAGGCAGAATTCTTTACACAAGCTACCACAACATAGATGTACATTAAACAGAGATGGAGGTGCAAGAGAAATTGTAACAGAAGGGAGACAGGTGCTCAGAAAAATTCCTGTTCAACCTCAGGACCCTGGAAGGACAAGAGGAACTCTGTGCTATGCTTGGCCACGTGTTGACAGGTCAATCACTGCTCAGGGTCCTCTGCAGAGTAGAAACAGGTGTCTGCCGCCAATATGATGGCAAATTTCATGCTTAAAAATCCTAGTAAGTATTTCTCCACTGCCCTGGCATCAAGAATTCAGTAGAGCTCAGCACCGTGCCGTCTATTTAATAAAGACTATTGTGAGGACAAGAAAAAATAGTACTCCAGTCATGCCAGTTTTCTTATGAGGATTCCTCTTCCTGATATTCCAAAAGAAAACGCATGGATTCAGTCCAGGGGAGACTGCAGATGAAGAATAATGTTCTCACATTTTTTTTTTCCCTAAGAAGAGAACCCTAATCAGAAAGAAGTTTGAAGACGTAGTAGAAAAAAGGTCATGCCATATTATCAGGTCCTGTTTAAGACCAGATTTTTAGTGGGCAGAGTCAGGCAATTCAAAACAGGGGTCATGCTTCAGCCCGATAAAGGGTTGAAGAGTCCCTTACAGACTCAGAGGAAAAGAAAGAAAATTTACTGAGAACTGAGAAGGTTGCTCAGGCCAAATCATGGTGAAAAGCAAAGACAGAATAAAACAATGGGATTTCTTCCTGTCCAGAAAGTAACTATTGAGCTACTTGCTTCTAGCATATTTGATGTTTCAGTCTAAGGCGCAGAACCTCAGAAACTCAATTGCCCTAAAACACATGAGCCAGAGCTTCTTATCTGGAGTTGATTTTGCTCCCCACCTCACCCTAGCAGGGGCCATACATGACTGGAGACACTTGGGGTTGTCACAACTTAAGCAAGTACAACTGGCTTCAGTGAGTGAGGCCAGGTCCGCTGCTAAGCATCCTGCAGTGGACAGGACAGGGCCCTCCCCCCCAACAGAATCATCTGACCCAGAGTGTCAGATGAAGAGAGCATAACCTAAACTATTTGGAAGGTATTATGCACTGAATGTTTGTCACTCACCTTCTCCAAATTCATACACTGAAATCCTGCCCCTTGAGGTAACAGCATTAGGAGGTGGAGCTTTTGAGAGGCTAGTAGGTCATGAGGGTAGAGCCTTTGTGGATGAGATTAGTGCCTTTAGAAGAGGTCAGAGAGGGACAACCCTTCCCACCATGTGAGGACACAAAAGATGTCACTGCCAAGGAACCAGGAAACAGAACCTCACCAGACTCCTTATCTGGCAGACCTGGTCTTGGAACTCCAGCCTATGGAACCATGAGAAATCCATGTTTATTGTTTAAGCCACCCAGTCTATGAGTATTTTTGTTATAGCTGTCTGAATGGAAAAAGCAAAAGTGAAGAAAATGGGTCTGACATATTAATATATAAATTACATAAAACCATAGCACATGCTAGGAAATGTTTGTACACATATGTAATTAATTACATACGGTTATCCCTCTGTATCCTCAGAGGATTTGTCCCAGGACTCCTTGAGGATACCAAAATTCACAGATACACAAGTCCCTTATAACAATTGTGTGGGTTTTGCATATAAACTACATATATCTTCCCAAATGCTTTAAGTGATCTCTAGACTACTTACACTGTCTAACCTAATGTCAACATTATTATGCTATGTACACAGTATGCTATGTAAATAGTTCTATTATATTGCTTAGTGCATAACAACAAGAAAAAATAGCATATATATGTTCAGTACAGTAGGTCAACTACAGAGCTCATGCCAGCAACAATGCCACTTTGAAAAAAAAATTCCATCCATGGTTGGTTGAATCTGTGGATGCAGGATCTGTACCTATAAAGTTGGATCACACACACACACACACACACACACACACACATGCACATGCACATATGTAACTACCCACTGCTCTGAAGTCAGCTCTATAAAGCAATATTATTTCAGTTGGTAGCAGCTGCTTTTGCCAGTGTGAGAAGGAAAACAGTGCTACGTTCAAAAGCTGCACTTGTTGATTTTCAAGGAAAATGCAGCCAGGGGTCAGTGGGCCTGGCTTTGTACAACCTTAGATGCCTCTCCAGCCTCACTTTCCTCATTTGTCAGTGTGCTAATGACATCTGCTTCAGAACTTCTAAGAATAATATATAATAGAAAACACATCTATTGGTATTTTGTGCATTATAAACCCTGAATGGATACTTGCTATTGTTTTTGAAGTTTTTAGCTTTGTATCTACATTATTTCTCAGAGTGACTCACACATAGTGTATTAACATGGGCTCGTTGGAGTTGAAAAAACAATGCAGTAAAATTCTCAGTGAGGGTTCTTGCTTCTCTATGGCTGCTCGCAAACTGTAGAGTAAACAATAGGCATCTACTGATGGACTCCTGACAGAAAAAGGCTTGGCTTTTGGAGCATGATGTCTCACCTGGGGAAAAGTAACTTCACAGGTGACAGACTCTGAACTCTTCAGGAAGAACAGCCTGGGCCCAGTGGAATCAGTATTGAGCTCCTCTTTACTACAAATGCAGCACAGCTTAGTTATCATGAAACAATCTTTCCAACTGCACCACTTCTTGGCTTCTTGTAAGAAGGAACATACTCAGATGTGAAGTCTTATCTTTTTGACGGTTCTTCTAGTGGAGTTTAAAAATTAAAAATTATCTTGCCGTCCTTTCTGTGCTATGATTCATGCAAGAATGCTGTAAGAACCAACTGATGTTCCTGGCAGGCTGAGTCAGTAGCTGGTATCAGATGGAATCTTCCTTCTGCAGACAAAACGGGTCATGTTAGGCTGTTTGAGTCACAAACTTTATAGTCATTGCCTGTCTGAGATGGGACCTATTGTGACTGACTCAGCTGAGCTATGCAAAAGCACAGAGTATGTACAGATACCTGGCTCCCAGGTGTTGACTCAGTGGTATGGTTGGCAACTTTAGCTGTCTGAATTTTCAACTAGACCAGGGTCCATAAGTGATATACAAAGGAAGGCTTCTACACAAACACACTTATCTTGACTCGTGAAAATATTTTGAGTAGATTTTTTTCATTTTTGCTACTGTCCTGGAGAACTTCCCCACTCTGAATAGTCCCAAGTGTGATGATCATTATTAATTTGGTAGAAATGACCTATCTCCTGACCAGCTGGCAACAAATCAAACAATAAGCCTGGAGACTCCTCTGGTTTATCATTCCCTGGGCTTCAAAGTGGTTCTGAAGAGCCCTGGATGTCTTGCTATTGAAGCCTTTCAAGTTTTGTTTACCTGGATAATCCCCAGGCCCTGCTCTTTATAGGGGCGGAGTAGATTTGTTGATCTGGGCTGCAGCCTCCAGGCTTCACCTCAGGCTATTGTCAACAACTCTCGCAGGGTCTGGCAGAAGGGTCTGGGCTCCTAGACAACCTCATTTCTCTCCACAGCCACAATCCTCAGATTCCTGGAATTCTGTTTCCAGCATGCCAATGCTGCCTTTAGGAAAGGAGGTATGAGAGAAAAGTCTCTAAATTCCTCAGAAGTTGTCACCAAGGCAAGTAAGGTCTTACTTAGGGTTGTCTAGGATAGGGACACATTCTTCAACTTCCTTTCCCATGAAGAAGTTGGAGTTCTGGTTAAGTGAACAAGTACTTTTCTTTTTCCTACAAAAGAAGTTTCCCCTAAAAAGGAGAACAGAATTCTCTCCTCCTCTTCTCCTCCTCCTGCTCCTCCTCCTCCTCCTCCTCCTCCTCCTCCTTCTTCTTCTTCTTCTTCTTCTTCTTCTTCTTCTTCTTCTTCTTCTTCTTCTTCTTCTTCTTCTTCTTCGGTGATATCGGGGATCGAACTCAGGGGCACTCGACTACTGAGCCACATCCCCAGCCCTATTTTGTGTTTTATGTACAGAGAGCGTCTCACTGAGTTGCTTAGAGCCTTGCTGTCGCTGAGGCTGGCTTCAAACTTGCGATTCTCCTGTCTCAGCCTCCCAAAATGCTGTTCTCTCTTCTTTAATTCATATTGTGTGAATAACAAAAAACACCCATTTATTAAAAGACAAACACCAAAATTGCACCCAGAGTGGTGTTAGGCACTTCATCTTCGGGATATAATTGAACTCTCCTAACAGTCTCTTCCCAGAATGGAAAGCTGCTTTCCTGTCAAGGTAAGTGGCAGGTAGGTGTCCTGCTCAGTTTCTTGTCTGATGAGACCAAGGCTGGTCCTGAGCAAGGCCAGCCCTGATTCTGCACATAGAGCTTTCCCATTACAATACAGTTGTTTCCAATTGCAAAACATTCCAGAAATACAGGGTTGAGTTGGCTTTTTAAAACCAGCACCTCAGGAGAATGATAAAGGAGAAATCAGCTGCTTCCTAGCTGTTCAGTTCTGCTATTATTGAAGCTATCTGTTTTAATTATTTCAATCAATGGTGTTATTATGTTTATTCTCTGGAACTTTAAGCAAATAGAATAATGCAAAAAACTCAATAAATAAGCAAAGAGAGATGAAGAACAGGGAACACTGTTTTTCAGGCAAAAGAACAATAGTAGCAATAACATCCACCAGGACTTGCCTCTTTCTTATGCTCTTGCTGGCTTGGCCTGCAGAGGTACTTAGTCAGTCTGCCCTGCTGTGTCACCTGGACCCGCAGCACACTGTTGAGCTATTTTGACTTCTTCCGGTGGTTCAATATCTTTCTGAAATTATGGGACACACCATGGCTACTAGGAGAAAGGAGGTGGTATACAGGCTGCCCTGGCACATTGAGATGTCCCATCAGTGACCAGGCAGATGGACTATGAAGTTGGCTCTTAGATGACTCTTCCATGGGGCACAGGGGACACTACAGAGGATGCTTAATAACAAACTCATCTTGGAGGGGCTTTGGTTATCCCTGTCTGGGGCTGCTGAATGAGGAGAAGATTCCACATAAGTTTTTGAGGCAATATATACAAAATCCTACTAATGATGAGTCATGATTCAGAGAAGTTGCAGAAACAAAGTATTGTATGTTCTTGCCCCTGTCAATCTTTCTTTGCCACAGTAAGAGCAAATTAGACTGTGAAATAAAGGGAATGATCCAAAATTATCCCTAAAATAGTAGTTGATCATCATTAGTAAAAGAGTGATTCTAAAAAGCATTGTGATAACCATCCTAAGAGGTTTTCTTAAAACCTTGTAGAACAAGATGCCATAGCTGTCCCCCCAACTTCATAGTCCATCTGCCTGGTCATTGATGGGACATCTCAATGCGCCAGGGCAGCCTATACCACCTCCTTTCTCCTAGTAGCCATGGTGTGTCCCATAAAGAGCAGCTGGGGTTTCCTGGAGGCCTATAGTGTCCAAGATTTATATTTATAGTATCTCATTTAATTTTCACTTGTGAGATAAGAACAACTATCACCAGGTGAAAGGAAAGGTCAAAGTCTATTGCCTAGAGCCAAGCAAGAGTAGCAGAATCAGGAATGAAACCCACACCCAGCTCCTAACCAGTTCCTCCCAGCCCAACCCTGTGACTAAGCCCTGAACACTACAGAATGGATTTCTTGTTAGCTTGGTGGTCTCAGTCCAGTCCCCTTGATTCTCTGAAAATCGACTAGCTACATGCAAATTGTGAAATTGAAGACCGACCTGAAGGAAATTTTTATGTTTAATGAATGTATCCATTTTTCTTCTATCCCCATGTTTACCTTGTATACCACAAATGAATGAATATTTCTACGATACCTCTTTTGAGATATTGTCCTCCAACTGAAACATTGAAGAACCTACCAAACCCACCACTCCTATCAGGACAAAACTAAAATGCCATTGATTTTAAAGAGCTCAAAGTGTCACCAGAAATCATATTGTAGATGAAGAAAGGAAACTCTTGGGGTGACTCAAAGTCTCCAAATAGGGGCCCATGACCCTACATAATGAACTTTCCTTGCTGGTTGAAACCATTTCTCACTGTCTTAGAAATATCTGCAAGCTGCTTGAGTACAATACACCAGGAAAACTTTCCCTGGCCTCAACCACCCATCAACACACCACCACAGGGACAAAATACCCTCCCTGTGAGCCTTCCTTCATGTAGAGTGTGGACTTTTCCTTTGCCTTCCCCATGCATGTTGACAGTTACTAATGTCACGCTTCCCCCCGTGACAGAATGCAGCTGAATTCCATGTTTGTCTTACAGACAATTCCACAGGCAAGCGAAGCCAGACATAATTTCTCTTCTGTTTGTCTTACACATGCAGAGAGATATCCCTGGGTGGAAGCTGAATAAATAGGCAATGGTAATAGCTAGAACCTACCAAGCACTTCCTACAGACCAGACTAGTCTTCTAGGTCTCTCTCTTGTGCTAGAACAACCCTATGAGATGGGTACAATTATTGCCCCATGTCATAGAAAGAAGAGAGACATGCTCTTAGGTAGGTTATCCAAGACCACATATGTAGTTCATGACTGTGCAAAGATTCAAGTTTGGACAATCTGAAAACAAAGCATGTGTTTCTTAGAGGGAATTAAGGAAGCGGGGAAGAAATGGAAGGAGAGGAGGACAGAAGAGGGAAGGGAAGGAGGGAAGCAGATAAAGAAGAGAAGAAGTTGGAGGAAATGCAGGAGATAGCTTATTTAGCAAGACCACCACTTTGGGGTGGAAGAGGAAGTGATGTCCAAAGAGCCTTCTCTGACCACCAAGTAAAAAAATATTTCTAACAGAGTGGCTCAATTTATTTAGCCCATCTTCTTGAAAAGGGAATCTGAGACCTGAGACTGAGGGATTCTGTCTTCTGTGATATTTTCACGCTTTGTGTGAAAGATTCTTTGGCAGCTTGAGGAGAAACACAGGCAGGACCAAGAGAGAGTGAAGGACAGGAGGGAAGGCGTGGGCATGTGAGGTCCCCTGTTTCAGGGAGATGGCCAATGGTAAGAAGATGTGTCGTTGTGGTGCCCCCAAGTCGGTTCCTGGTGACAGGAGATTTTAGCCACAGATGTGACTTAGAAGGAGGAGATAACCTATGTGAATACTGTGTTCCCTCTTCCCCACTACCCTGTGCTCCTGGCTCTCCGTGGAGCTGGGGAGTTTCTGCATATCACATTCCCCCAATCTGAAGAAGGAAGTTGCCAAGATCAGGCTGTTCTGGGCCCACTGGGTGCTGGGGCCTACATCATCTGCAAACTCCTCCTACACTCACCCTCCTTCCTTTCTGCTCCTCTCCCTAGGTGGGGACTCTGGACTCCTAGTGAAGCCTCAAGAAGGTGATGAAATGCCAGGGTCAAACACAGCTCTGCTGGTGGCCAGCAGCAGTAAAAGATAAAAGGGGATTTTAGTTTTCTTCCTCAGATATGTTCTAGATAAATCTTAGAACACACCCGAGTAATATCAAGTGCCCTCACACCTTTCAGAACTGTGAACCATCAGGAGGAAATGATTAATGGTGGCAAGAGCTGCAGAGAACTAAGGAGCGGAGTCAGAGCATTCAGGGTCTCCATCCTCCAGCTCTGAGCTCCCGCTACATTCTCAGAGCAGTTTTATGCTTAACCAAGGGACTTGCTCTTAATTATTAGCATTAAGCAGAATATTGAAGGCTAGTAATGGTCAGATCCTTCTTTTTCAAAGTGTAGGAAAATATCCTCCCTCTTGTCCTTCCTTTCTTCCTCTCTCCCTCCCTCCTTTCTTTCCTTGCTCCCTTTCGTCTTTCCTTTTCTTTCTCTTCACTGAATTTTTAATCTCTAAGCCAAATACATCTGTTAACTTTCAAGTTCCCCTGAATCTTCTGATTGCCACTTGGGCTCCAAACCACAGGTCCATGTGCTGTTGGGATTTTCTTCCATTCATAACTTCTGCATTTAGTATCAAACCTTTGCTTATGGACAGAACTATGGGGTGAGTCCAGACACCACACACACATCCTTCATCCTTCCAGCCCTCACCGCACCCCCAAGAGAGCCCTCAAATGAACAGAAGTCCTTCACCCTCGGGCTTCCCTCGGAGAAGACACCGCAGGACCCCGCTCATCATTGCAGCCCACCGGGACTACACAGAAATGCCCAGAAGCTGGTCTCAGTGATACACTTGTTACAGGAAATGAAAGACGGAACCAATGGTTTCAACCAAATTAGAGAAGAACTGAAAGTCTGCAAATAAAAATTACAGATCCTTAATCACAGCTTCCCTTCCACATGGGCTATGTAAAAACATGCAATTCTCTAAGAGATAGCTTTTTAAAAATTTTTTGTTTTGAGAGCTCTTGAGTCATACTGGTTTCTGACTCTTGATTTACAATTGATTCTGAGAGCCATAACACAGTAAGTATACTGCAGCCCTTGGTTTGCATCAACTAGGAAGATATTTCTCCACGGGAGGACCCACTTATGGGGCTATTCATTTGGTAGCACCTGCGAATGCTTGGTTTGTTATTTTCTTCTGGAATATTTTACATGGCAAAAGAACCTCAAGGCTAGCATTTTGTGTCACTTCTAGGCCAAAAATTTTAGATGAGGCTATCTTAAAAAGAATATTAACGTAAAGTCTTCTTTGAATATTAAAAGGAATGATAGACAAACAAAATAAGTGGACAAATATATTGAAAATGAAAGACTGAATGGGGTTAAACAGAAGATTTTAGCTCCAGGTCACCTGTGAGAGGCCCCTGTCTTAGTTGCTTAAGCCTTTTATCTTTTGGGCTTTTACTTCGATTTGCTGAATCAGGATAGTTAGAAAACAGAGATGGGAATATATGCAAACAACTTTTTGCAATTCCTTGGACTTCTAACCTTGTATTCATTCCCATTCTGCAAAGCACTAGACGATCCAATATATCTGTGTATCTGCATTTTGAAAGAGAAGGGACTGACCATCGCTAGCCTTCAGTCTTCTCTTGCAGGCTACTAATTAAGCTGAGATTGCTGAAGAATGACTCTGCCCTCCAGCAGCAGGAACTGGTGACAGAATCTGAACCTACAATTTGCATATGACCCTCCCACCGACCCTCTCTTCTTTGCATCACTATCTGTCTGTTCATTTGTTTTTCCCTGCATGGAGCACACAGCAAGTGAAGGGACTACAAATGAGAGAATCCTCCAAGCCCCAGCTTGCAGGTTATAAACATGCCATGTAAAATATTTATCATGTCAATATGTTTTAATAAGCATTCATTATTTATCGGCCCTACGAGTGCTTAGGCAATACTACTATTAACTTTGCTTGCAGATTTTATTGTTTTTGATTGGAGGTCACTGGAAGGCAAGCTCATTCTTGCCTTCACAGAAGCATGCTTGGCAATAGGACCAATTGAGGCCTAAGAATCCTTAGGCAAGTCACAAATTCTCTGGGAAATAGGGATAATAACAGTCTGCTTGCTGAATTAACCATGGGAATAATATAGCATTTGCAAACACTCTGGATATTATTAGAAAAATACCCCCCCCCCAAAAAAACCCCAAATTATTCTGGAAATAAATTATTCTAGCAAATGTTCATTCATATGGTTAACACACCATAGTTGTCAGTTCTGGGTCTGTAATATGCTGATTTCACAATTTTAAAGCACTAAATTGAATATGTGACAGCAAGGCACTTAAGTGACACTTGACTTGGCATTCTTATTTCCACCAGATTTACCCCTTGTCTAGTCACCCCCTTCCCTAACAGATTTTTCCTGACCAATCTTTTCTTTGCCCTCAGGAAAACTAAATTCCATAAACATGAAAGGAGAGGGAATTAGTGTTTGCCAGTTTCATATTAATTCCCACAATGCTTTGGGAGGAAAGGTCTTCCCTTACATAGATGTTGCACTTGAAAACTGGGAGCAGCTGGAGTTGCTGGAGCAGCAGGGATTCCAATGCAGCCCTTGATTCTCACAAAGCTTTATCTAGACACTGTCTCTCAGGAGATCGACAATCACCAGACAATCCAGTTTTATGAAGACACTCCTTGCATTTCCTCAAGAAGTCTCCTTGGGGTCCTACCTTTCTCAGTAAGGTGAAGGGTGTGGTTTCTTTTTGTGCACATTTCCAGGAAATCTTATCCTAATGATTTGTGTCAACCCGCCATTTTCAGGGCTCCCAGGATTTTCAGAGAATGAGCGTGAATGAGCTAGGAAAGTGCAAAGTCCTACCCAGGCCCTACCTCAGCTTCCCTTCTCCTGAGTCATGGGCCATCTATCATTTGGGGAGGTGAGTCACTGCATGTTTCCTCTGTCATCTGCACAGATTCATCCCATGGGCCCTGAAAACTGCTCCATGATGAAAATCTGCCCTTAGAAAGGCAGCTGAAGACCCAACCATCCTCCAGTCCTGAAGGGTCCGGGGCATGTTAGTCAGATAAAGACCGGCATGTCGCCTGGCTTCTAGTTTCAGGACATTAGCATGTTTGAGCCGAAGGGATTTCCCACATGAAGTGGGGTCACTAATTCTCGCCCTCGCAGGATTTGAGGGAGAATAAAATGAGACAATGTCCAATACGTAGAAATGGACATTGCAATAAAATGACCAAGGATTAGGAACTTGAAGAAATGAATACTCCTTGCTGCCTACAGAAAACAAGTTAATTTGGGGGTTTGTTTACCTGAAGTTACTCAGATTTAGTTTATTTTGTTTTAAGCCTTCAACCTTCCAAGATCCTCCTAACACCTACCTCCTCCACCCTCTTTTAATTATTTTTAGTAGAAACTGAGCAGCATGAAGTCAATAAACATTGATAAATTTGGCAAATTTAGAAGTGACTCTTCAGATTTCCTGGTTGGGGACAAAAAGACAGAACTTCCACAGGCAGCTTCAAGGATTTGTTTAACCAGATGAGAATATTTGCTGAGTCCACCCTGAGGCTTCTTGTTTCTCTTTTGCTCTGTTTCTAAAATGAACCCAAGTGTCTCATGGAGGTCTCATTGCAGGGCTCATCACCATGTTGGTGCTCGGCTAGCGTGATACAGGCAGGAGGAGGGGTGGCCCAATCAAAAATAAGAAGCCTGTGGTCCTATCCAGAAATAAAAATCTCATGGCTTAGTGCCTCTCAAGTGTGAGGCGGAAAGCAACATTTCCATAACTGAAATGCTATTAATAACTTCCAGGCTAAGTGACTGACCTCCTCAAGCAGAATCCAATGACTCTCCTCAGTGCTACGGCAAGCACAGACCTGAAGAGGCTCTTAGACATGGTTTCTGGCTGCCAAAAACTTAAAATCTAGCTGTGACTACAGAATGAGAAATCCACAATGTTGCTTGGACAGAGAGGTTTAGCAGCAGATATCCATGAAAATGTAGAAAAATAAAACTTAGCGAATAACTATTTCTTCTGTTTACATTCTAGAACATGATGATGATAGTCCCTCCCATAGCATATGAAAGTATGGAAAGGTCATCCTTGAGCTTAGCTTCTGGGTGTGGAAAGAAACTTAAACACACTTGTAAAATTTGAGCAACCATTCATTTATTGAAGATCACTAATGGCTTATGATCAAGGCAAACATCTAGTTGCTAAACAGAGGATTCCTTGGCTTGATTGACATCCAAATAGCAGGATGGATCATATATAATCACTATTCTAGAAGCCATGGCAGCTGACCTTTGAGATGCACATAAAATATAAGGTAAGGGTTCTTTGATTTAGGGAGCTGGTAGAAGGGGAAATAAAGGTATAAAAATAAAGAGTAAGGAGGAAGATTGAAAATCCTGGTGGGAAAAGTGAGGGTTTATGCTGCTGCAATCCCTGCTTCATTCCTCAAATGTGACTTCCCCCGAGGTTTCCAAGGTCACAGAAGCTGTGCTGAAAGTGATTCAGTAGGAAGCCAACAGGACAAAGAACCAGAACATGTGTGTTTTAGCCCCAGCCCTGACACCAGCACTAGGGTCTTGTTGCAAAAAGTTCAACAGCATCCATATTTCAGATGCACGGAAGCTGATACTGTTCCAGGGACTCAAAAGAATATGTTGAGTGGGATCTTTGTATGAGTTGAAGTTCTATAGGGGTTAGATGCAGTATCTGAACATATCAGGTTCCTGTCTATATGCCATCCACACTCAAAAGTGCAAGTTGAAGCAAGCACTGTGTCTGCTTGGGGTTGAGCTCTTCCAGAAGGTATGTCCTTCATCTTCCTTTGTAGGCAAAAGCATCCTGAGCTGCGGGCACACTAGGCTGTGGCCTCAGGCTATCCATGGATTTGAATCAGTACACAGTCTCATTTGCACACACAGCACAAAGCTGTGGGGTAAGCATTCCAATTCCCAGTATAGGGAAAAAGAGGCTCACTCTCCCACATTTAAGCAACTTCACAAGATCTGACAGTTAGAAACCTCTAGAGCTGGCATTTGAATTCAGATCCATTTGATTTGAAAGTGCATCCATTTTTTTTCATTGAAGATTGCACAGAGCACTCACCCTAAGGGTGAGCAGCAATGTCTGCAGCACCCTTTGGTTTGCAGCAATGTCTCCGCAGTCATAGAAACAGGTCAGAGAGGACAGCTGCTAGTATGGGCCACCACACTGGGAGCAGATGCAGAAAGGACAGGCTGCACACAAAATGGAAATTTCACTAAGGTAATAACTGAACTGTGTGGTGTACAAAGACAGTGATTGTTTCATGTCAACAATTGTTTCCATATTTGTTTTGTGACTGTCAATTTTGCTATTGGTATTAGCCAGGGGAAGGGGATAGAGGCTGCCTGTGGCTCTTCTGTTGCCTTGCAGCCCTGAGGCCATTTTTCATCCTAAGTTTACTCCATCCCTCAACACCAACAAACACTAACATTCCAAACAGCAGCACAGAGCATAGACAACAGACACTACACTCCTGAGTCATCCAAACAAGAACCCATGTGATCATTCCAAGATAAAGTAGCCACCACCAAACTCAACTAGTGCTTGGTGGTATCATTATTTTGGCTAAATTCTCCTCTACTGGCAATACCTGTCCCACTCTACAGAAGGAATTCTCAGTAGTGGGCTGATCATAAAAACTATGACAGGTCATGAGGTAAGATAGGAATCTTCATGATGTGCATTCACAGAACAGGAAACTATAGCCACAATTTCCTGGGAAACTATAAGCAAACAGATTTTCAAGGACAAGTACAGCAACCCTCCTGTGTCTGCATTTTTCAGTGTTGCTTGCTGGGAGGGAGAGAGCCAGTATCAAGGATGGTGAAACACAGGCACAGTCTAGTGACAGTTAAGGGCTCAAGTGGCACTGAGAACAATTCTGCAATGCTGCCCCCAGCTCACCCAAGACAGTTTGCTATCTAGAGCTCTTCTGGATTTACATGATAGTTCTAGAAGGTATCTTTCAATTTATTTTTCTGGTTTTCCAAAGAAGAAATTATAATAATAATTGGAATCCCATTGAAATATGACATCTATTATTTCAATATCAGGTTCTAGGCTGAGCTCTTTTTACGTATTTTCTAAATCCATCAATCATCCAGCACACGTGCTATGATCAAACCCATTTTTACAAGAGAACTTTGAAGCAGGGGAAAGTTCAAAAGCAGCCACATTGCAATATTTAATTACAATTCTACCAATCAGGCTTCCCTTGGCATTCACACTGGAGTGTACAAAATTTGGGGAAAGAGGATCTCTACCTCAGAAAGGCAGGATGTATTGACCCAAGTCCCAGAGCTAGAGGTGAACAGGGAGCTACAGACCACATGCTCCAGCCCATGTAATTTGAGTTGAAATCTCCCAAATGGATATGTCCCCGTGACTTGTCCTGAAAGGTGACAGAATGGGGGTGGGATGCTAAAAGGAATAGCAGTACATGAAAAAAGCCCAAGGAAGTTAGCCACTGCTTCTAAGTTAGCCCCTGGGGTAAAAGTGGAGGGAGTTCACATTTTCTCAGGCTGTCACAGTGATCCAAGAACAGTGTCAGGCATGTGCACCTAAGTTTTCCCACTTAATACTTGCAACCTCCCCATGAGGAAACCCTTTACAGAAAGGAAAAGCAGATTTACCGAGCTTGAAACCTACTCATAGGTATGTGGATGCACCGAGAAGGGACTGAGCTCTACTTTTCCATCTCACACACTCACTGCATCTGTTACATTGTAGTGAAAAAAGACTACCTGCACTTTGCAATGTCTTGCATAAAAGAAATACATGATCAGCAGTGACAGCTTAATCATCCAACTGACCTTGAAGAAAAAAAGACAACTGCTCTGTTTTAATGTAGTAAGATAAACATCAAGGGGCTTGCAGGTGGAAATCAGGGAACAGCAGCAGAGAAAAAGGAGGTTTGGGAATTGTAGACATTATAACTAATCATCTGGGAACCCCCATTTCACTCCTCCTGAGCAAAAGCATCATATCTGGAATTAAAAAGGGTTTGCATTTGGTGTAGAAGTGATGCATCGAAACACTTGATGATTTAAATTTTAATGACAAGCACAGAACAGGCTTTAAGAAGGTTTCACTTTCATTTCCCTGAGTAACTCCCTTCAGAGGCAGACTGCTCTTCCTGCAACACTGAGCGCCTTTGTAGATTTGGGGTATAAGTCTTTTTAATTAATGTAAAGTTGAAACAGGGAGAGCTTACGCAGGCAATGCTGCCCAGATGGAGAGAGCTCTTGTTAATGTGATAATGCTCAGAATCAAGTTGACAGGTTCGTGGATTTCCCTGATCATTTTCTCCTGATCTTCAACTACTTCTTCCCTATAACTTTTCCATCAAAGAGGAAAGGGGGAAAAGAAGAGAATAAGATCATTTACCAGAAGAGGTCCGATATTTTGGATCAAATGAGTTGCTGGGTTTTATTTAGCCATCCTTCTTGGACTTGATGTATGTATCTATCCATGCTGTTGGCGATCTGAGCAAAATAGTTACAGAAGCAGATTGTTGCCTTCATTCATTGAGCAAGAACTTCTAGGTGCTAAGGAATCATAGATGATTAATTATATGCTCACAATTCATTGCCCCAAGGAATTCAGACTCCTAAGAGGGAGATAGGTAAAAAAGCCCAGAGCACATGCAGAAGCCCCAGGAAGGTACCCCTGAGCTGGCACTGTCAGGGCTTTCTGTCCATTTCTGAAATCCATGACACCTTAGGAAAGATGTGCAGACATTCACTAGGATTCAACCACCACGTATTAGCAATGAAAATAAATTTTCTTTGAATCTTGTCCAGGTCCGTTCTGGGTATTTGACAGTAGAAAATTCAACACTTTTCCAGAGGTAAAGACGTTCTCCTATCAGTTGCTCTCACAGACATAATTCCTGAGCAGTGAAGATGTGATCCGTGGCCAGGGTGAATGGCCCAGTGATTTCTTATCTGATTGAATCACACACAAGTCAGGAGCCAAGAGGGTGACAGTGGGTGAAGGATCCCTGGATGTACCATCTATCATCATTGCTATCAAAATGAGAAGGCAGTTGTTGAACACCTACTCTCGCAAACACTGTGATATGTGGGCCAGGGCCACACACAGCCTTGGCTTCAAAAAGACCAGCTCTCCAGTTATGCATTGCAAATGATAAGCGGAAGCACCAAGTTATCTCATGCTAACTAGCAAATAAGATGCAAATAAGAAGCAAAGGTGAAAAGCTTGGAGAAAGGAACTCCCGGTGGGCTGGCCTGGTCTGGAGACAGTGAGGGAGGTCAGGATACAAGCTAAGGCTTGAAGAGAAGATGACATGTCAGACTCAGCTTTATGCTCCTCTAGAGCCTGCCTGCCAGAAAAGGTCGAAGGACTCCCCATGTGGTGCCTCCACCCACATAG
This sequence comes from Xerus rutilus, assembly GCA_028644305.1. Lineage (NCBI taxonomy): Eukaryota > Metazoa > Chordata > Mammalia > Rodentia > Sciuridae > Xerus > Xerus rutilus. Next base: position 8,514,365 of record CM053410.1, read on the forward strand.
ACACCCACAATTGCCGAATAAGTGAATAATGAAAAGTACTTGGCTCTAGGATTGTCTATCACTGATTCGCGTGGAAATCAGTGGTAGGTAGGTGAGAAGGAGTTTGGCCAGAAGATAATAGAAGACAGATGTGATTTGGCCACATATTTTGCACAATTTCTATAGCATCTAAGTTGAGAGGTTGATAAAAAGGCTAAACATCGTGTATCACGGCATTGGAAAGAGATGAGTTGGGTTCTGTCTCCAGCTCTGTCTCATGCTGACTGCGTAGGTTAATCGTATCTCAGGTTCTCCCTGTAAAGGGAGAATAATCAGGGCTACCTTACCCCTGGGCAAACATCAGTTAAGGGACGCCATCAGATATACTTCAGATTTTGTCACTCAGATGGATAGTCTGCATCAGATGCAAGCAGAACATTTATCAGCTGGAAAAACAAACAACAACAACAACAAAAAGCAGGCAGTGAGACTATTTTACAAGCAAGCAAATAACAACTTCAATGCAGCAACAACAAACCCTCTGCAAATATATGATATTTTATTTCTCCTAAAGATAATGCAGACATGGGATATATATCTCTGGAAGTTCTGTACATAGGAAAAAGTTTGGTGAAAATAAACAAGGAAGTAAACAAAAAACTCTGTATTAAAACAGAATAAAGCAAACAAACCAAATATACCTGAAGGTAAGCATACTAATTTTAATTGGATAGAAACTATGCTACGTGGGCCTCTAGAACACAGAATAATACTTTATGTTGTTTGCAGTATTTAATGCACATAAGTCATTTTGTTGGACAGAATGCAATAAATAGTGTAATAATGCCAGAAGACCTGAGAAGACATCTGCTTAGAGGTGACTTAAGACCCCTGAATCAGAAGAATTGACCAATCTCAGGATTTACAGCCATTTATGAAAACGGTAGTAACAACTGAGACTCCTGATCCTTTGGTCCTGGGTTAAAACCACAGTGAATTCAGCTCAGTCCGTTGGTCAATTCCGTTCTGCCATTGGTCAGTTTCTTCATGGCTTCTGATAGGAAAGTGTTTTACTCAAAGACTTGCAAAACTTCCTTCCTGCAAGATTTCAGCAGCACAGCAAATAATGCAAGAGGAAACTACTTTATGGATCATTTCAACAGCAGCAGAATGGTGTATGCTTATTCTTCACTGAAAATTATGCTGTGGAGAGTAAATGTGAGTGAACAATTCTGAATGCTAATTTTAAGAAAATAAAAAACATTTTAAAATAAATCCAATGGGAAGAATGAGAATAATATTTTTTTTCTGTTAAAAAATAAATATTCACTGCACTATAATAACAATGATCAGCTAGTCATTTCTTTTCATGTTCTGGACTCTAAACCAGGTTGTCTACATACTTTAGCTCTAAGTCTCCAATATTCCTAAAAGGAGCTTCTCACTGTACCAGGAAATTTTAGAGATGGGAGAAGGGTTTAAGCAATAATTACAAAGCCAGAAATTAGTGACATCTGCACTTGTAGGTTCCCTGTGGCAAGACTTACCTTTCATTGCCCAAAACAATAAAACAACTGCCCACTCTTTGCAAACCTAACTCAAGAAATTCCTTATGAAACAGTAACTTGTAGCTTGTTACTGTTAGAAGTTTCAAAGGAAAATTACAGCTTAAAGAAGGGGCCATGGGCTGCTTGGGCAGCACCTTTCTGGCTTTCTTACGCAGTTGTCTGACTTCCTGGTGCCATCCTAGCTGGTCCAGAAGATGCAGGCATCCTGAAAAGGGGCATTCCTGACTGCCTAAGTTTGGGAAGCTTAGAAGCCCTACACGACTGACTGACTAATTGTGACTCAGCAGCTTCAGGCAGGCCCATCTTTCTTAAACCTCACAAACCTTTCTAGTAAGGTGGAGAATATGACCAGCCCTGTTCCAGTAGCTCCCTTCTCTTGCTTTTCTTGAACCTTGAAGAAAGAGCTCCACTACACAATGGAGAAGTCCAGGAGATCCAGCATGACCTTGGGGTCTATCTGCCTGCACTGCTCCCCAGAGAAAAGGCTTCACCTAATTAGTGCACCTCTTCTTGAATCTAAGAGAAACTGCGGGAGCAACTTCAGAAATGTGGCCTTTCTGGTGACCTCTTGTCCTACGGATACTCCTGTACCTCCTGACTCTTAGTTTTCGTCTTCTATCAGGGCACCTTGACATGTAGATACTTAAATTTGGATCATTATAGATCAGCATTTTAAATGTGTAGCTTACATGAATGTTCTGTAATTTACATTAATTAAATTATTATAAGGTGGCATTTATCCCAAGAATGTATGGATGGTTCCACATATGCAAATCAATCAGCATGATACAGTACATCAACAGAAGGAAGGACAAAAACTATAACATCATTTCAATAGATGCAGCAAAAGCATTTAGTAAGATTCAGCATCGTTTCCTGGCAAAAACTCTTAACAAATTAGGTATATATAGAAGGAACATAACTTGAAATAATAAAAGCAATATATGAAAAGTCCATGGTCAATATCATTGAATGTAGAAAAGGTTGAAAGCATTTTCTCCAAGGTACGATGTGAGAATGCCTACTTTTACCATTTTTGTTTAATATTGTCCTGGAAGTCTTGGTAAGAGCAATAAAGAGCGTCCAAATTGGAAAGGATAAAATTAAGTTATCCTTGTCTGTGGATGACATGATTCTACAAATAGAAAAACCTAAATACTCCCTCAAAAGTTGTTAGAACGTAAAAAAAAAAAAAAAAGTTCAATAAACTAGTAGTATACAAAACCAGCATACAAAAAAACAGGAGCACTTCTATACTAAAGTATAATGAACTTCCTGGGGGGAAAAATGACAAAAGAATCTCATTCATAATAGCTACACAATGTAAAGAAATAAAATACTTAGGAATATATCTAACCAGGAAAGTGAAAGATCTCTGCAACAAAAATTATAGAATGCTGATGAAAGAAATGATATAGAATACAAAAAAATGGAGAGACATAGAAGTGTGACTACTGTTAAGGCAACTATTATTATCCAAAGCAATCTATAGATTCGATGAAAATCCCATCAAAATCCCTGTCACTTTCTTCACCAAAATAGAGAAAACAATCTTAAAATTCATATGGAACCAGAAAGGGCCCAGAATAATCCAATGATCCTGGATAAAACAAAACAAAATAAAACATCCAAACAAGGCTGGAGACATCACAGTACCTGACTTCAAAACATACTATCAGCAGTTACTAAAACAGCATGATCTTGACAACAAAACAGATACACAAACCAAGGGAAGCAATAAAGATTTCAGAAATTAATCCACACTCACAACATTTATTTTTGATAAAGACTCGTGTTTGATAAACACGAAGTACAAAAAAGATATTCTCTTCAATAGTGGTGCTGGCAGAATTAGCTGTGCCTATGCAGAAGACTGAAACTAGACCCCTTTCTTTCACCTACAAGAAAATAATAATAATAGATTCAAAATGTACCTAGATGGTACATCTGAAACTGAAATTACTACAAAAAAACACAGAAGAAGCATTTCAAGACATGGGCATAGGCAACACTTTTTTAGATAGGACCTCCCAAAGATAGACAAAAGTAAAAATAGACAAAGGAAATTCCACTGGATCAAGAAGCTTCTGGCTAGCAAAGAAAATGGTCAACAGGATAAAGAGAGGATCTTCAGAATGGGAGAAAATATTTGCACATGATACATCTGACAAGGAACTGACATCCAGAATGTATTTTAAACAAAACAAAACAACAACAACAACAAAACAGAGTCCAGTGGCCTAAAGAACTAAACAGACAATTGTCAGAAGATAACACAAAAGCGATCAACAAGTACATGAAAAAAAATGCTCAATTTCAATAACCATCTGAGAAATACAAATAAAAACCTCAAGGAGATAGATAACATCTCGCCCCAGTCAGAATGGCTATCTTCAAAAAGACAAGAAGCAATAGATGTTAGCAAGAATGGGAGCAAAGAGAGCTGTTTCTTGTGCACTGTTGGTGGGAAAGTGAATAGGACAGCCATTATAAAAAACAGCCCAGAAATTTCTCAAAAAGCCAGAAACAGAACTATCATATGAGCCAGCCATGCACTACTATGTATATACCCAAAGAAGATGAAATCTTTACACCCAAACAATACTTGCACCCCATGTTCATTGAAGAACCCTTCTTAATAATAGCTAAAAATATGGAATCAACCCAGAGGCCTTTCAGCAGATGAAAGGAAAAGAAAATGTGATGTTTTTACATAATGGAATATTACTCAGCTATCACCAAAGAATGAAATCCCTTAATTCAGCAATACCCATGGGACTTGTAAACATGAGATTGAGTGAAATAAGCCAGAAACAGAAAAACAAATAACATATGCTTTCACTCATTTGTGGAAACCAACAAATCACCCTGGTAGAAGTACAAAACAGATGAGTGCTCACTAGAGACAGGGAATTGTAGCAGGGAGGGAGGACAAAAAGAAATTAAAAGGGACTTTCAGGGACTGGGGAGAGTGCTGTGGGGGAGGGGAGAAAGGTGGGCAGAGGATAGAATGGTAGATGGGCATGGTCAACACACAGTGTATGATGTGTGGACATATCACAACGAATTCCATTAATATGTGCATTAATATACATATTAATGTATAATGATTTTAAAAATTAAGTAAGAAAAAAAGAATTTTGCCCAAAGGCAATTTTACCAGGAGGAATTAGATTTTTAAACAAAAACTATACATACACACATCTCATCACCAGCCAACTTGCTCTGGTTTTTGAGCTTATGAACAAAAACCCTATTTTGCTGAGGATTTTAAATTGTATGAAGGAAGGTGGAGATAATCAGGACAGATTTTCAAAATTCCTGTATGCTAGGGAAGATTCGCAATGCCATCTTCCTTGTCCCATTTTCACATCTCCTCTCGACACAAACAGAAAAATGACACTTGGGTAATGCCACCTGGTTTCAGAGTGAGTTAATTGATAATGTCAGTGCATGTCATTAACTAGCTTGCACAACCCAAATGAAATGTGGTAATGTGAAACTTAAGAAATCTAAGGGAACAGAGCGATGCTGAGTTGATAAATGCGACTCATTTATAAATATGCTTTGTCATCAACAGGGGACAAATCTTAGGAAAATGGTGGCATGTGCCATAATTAAGGTTGTCCATTATTTACACATTGGAGTTTTTTTTTTTTAAATGTTAATTGTTCATGTCTGATTTGAATCAAGAGCTCTTAATTTAAGGAACAATTCCAGAGATCATGTGATAACTTTTTTTTTTCTTTCTTGCACAGATTATGTCAGGGGAAGTAAGCTCAAAGCTTAGAACTGAAATTTGGAAGGTCTCCCATGGACAATGGACATTCTGGTTAAATGTGTGTTTTATGGAAGATTCTTCAGTGAGTGATCAGCCCAGCATAGCTTCTTCCCCCAGGACATGTGGGACCCAGATTTGCTCTTCCCTTTGTCTCTCCTTATTCACAGATGTTTAAAGAATTCTCATTAAAATTACTTAGAGTGAAACAGAAAGACCTTTCCATCAAATAAATCTAGTTAAACACACTTTGTTGTATTGCCTCATTTGTGTGACGCATGGGCCCAATTTTTCTCTCTTTGTATCTTAACTATGTACATTAGGTGATTCCTGCCAATTAATGCAGGATGTCACATCCCCAATTGCTTCTCTATATTCTTAAACATTAAAAATAAATACATGCCATCTGTCTCATATCTTGAAAGCAATTCAGAATGGTTACTTTTGTTTTCTTAGGATTATAACACAGTTTGTAACTTGAGTGCTTCTGAATTATAAAAAAATCTCGTCTCCATTTCATAAGAGTAACATGATTTTAAAGTGAACCCTGCAGATTAAACAAAGCCTTTCATGAGAAGTTGGGCAAGGCAGAAACCAGTGTAGAGTCATGGTCAAAAACAGGATCTTTGGCATGCATGAACTGCACCAGAGTACCGAGACCACTGCTTCCTAGCTGAGTGACCTCAGGAAAGTGGCAGGATCTCATGAAGCCTCAATTTTCCTCCTCTGGGAAATGGCTATAACACCTACTGTCTGGAGCACTACATTTCCACATGTGTATGTGGAAATATATGGTGGGGAGGGGCGAGTGAGCCTCCCAATTCCAGATTGAGGCATAAGAAGTAGGTAGTAGATACTACTATCTTTATCAATTTCATTTGCCTCCACTGTTTTCTGAGCATATCCCAGAACTTGGATATGGAATGCGATTGGTGAATTGAGAAAACTCATGAGATTTTGGATCCTCTAATGGCTGTAATAACACTATTGAAAGAAGCTTGTTTTAATTTTAAAAAGTGCATGCTATAAAGCATCAAATACTCGAATAACCTAAAGAGTTAAAGGAGAGATGGAGAAGATTCTATTTCCATTTTTCAGGGTAACTTTCTTTAACAATACTTTCTCCTATAGCACAAAAGAAAATTTTCTAGATGTGGGCCAAGCACTCTGAAGACATGACCATGTAATTTGAAGTCCACCCTATACTCACAGACCACAGAATTGCAGTGCCATAGAAGATGCTAGATACTTGTGACCTAGCCCTCACTATTTTAGTAATAAGCAAACTGAGGCCCAGCGTACCTTGGCAAAATGTTCTAGAAGTATGCAGCTTGTTATAGCAGGAATATTTCTTTCCTTTTAGCTAGGTTTTCAAAAATTTGTTAAGCAGACTGAAATTTTTTATACTTCTATAAATATCCTAAGTTTGCAGCTGATTCTTCAGAGCCTTATTTGAACATAACTTAGCTGTTCAGCATAGACTTTGCATGACAAAGTGGTCAAGTCTTAATAGTAACCGGGAATGCATTATCAAGACTTTATTTAGACTGTACAGTCAGGGCAATCCAACCGTTAGTCATCCTGACATGTGCTTCGGAATGAAACACACCCATGAGATCTGACAAAAAAAAAAAATCATCTGTTCTTGTGCCCTGCCCTGCTGCAACTCTTTTCAAATGGTCAATATTTTTACTATGGTTATAGAAAAAAGAATTTCCTAAAATTCCTAATCTAGATATGGATTTGAATTCCTCCTCCCTAATTATAGAACTAAAAGCAAATTCCATACACCTTGCATGTTTAGCAAGATGAAAATCTACTACAAAGGAGAGCGGTGAAGGATTTCACTACCAAAATGGAGACCATCCTTATCATGGAGCTAAGGACAATAGGAAGAAGCTTGTTCCCAGGGAAACACCCATTGATTTTACCCTATCACTTCTGATTGGCTTAATGTAATCTGAAAATGGACTCCTAGATAGATCAATTTGCACTGATTCATTCAGTAAAGCAAAACTGAGATGGACATCTACAGCTACTCACAAAAAACGTTGCTTTAAAAGCCAAAGAACTGCTTATTTTATTTTCAAACCACCATTTAATGCATCCTATCGGTCTTTTATAAACAAAATATAAAATCATGGTGATGATGTGATTTTTACTTTCTGTCCAACTTTACTTGGTTAACCAGCAAATGATGATGGGAGGAAGAGAGGATCGAAGCAAGGTTTCTAGCCCGTCATCCCAGCTCCCAGCATTTTTATCCCTTCTAGACACACCTCTACCAAATGTATGACCAGGTTTGTCCCAGGAAGGAGGGACCCAGCTCTAACTGCTACTGCACAAGACTACTTGAGGGAGGTGGAACATGTAGAAAAAGAGCCAATACAATTTGTCACCGTGCAGACAATTTCTCTGCAATATAGTCCCCTAGCTTGTGTGACAGGAAGATGAAACACAGCAAGGGTTTTCCTACTGTGCCCCAGAGCCCAGGGCTGTTTTGGTCAGAATTTGGAGAGGAGCATTCAGTGCATTTCAAGGGGAGCACTGCCAGCCCACGCCCTCCAGCTCCTGGGATGGGCAGTGTATGTGGGAAGGCACCAAGGTAGGCAAATGGCTCTCAAAATTACACAATGGAGTTTCCCCGGGAGGAAGCCAGGGTGAGGCAATGCAGCAGGAATTCATTTCAACCCCCTCCCTCCCACCCCAGGGGAAAAAACAAAAAAAGAAACAGACTCAAATGCTGATAAGAATTCTTTTATGTTATTCCAATAAAAAATACATTCATACAGAAATATAACAATCTTGCAAAAAACAATTTCAAATAAAATCTTGTAAAACAAAATTTTACAAAAATCTTACAAAGATTCTTTAGATAACAGGGCGCTTCCAAAAAATAAAAACAAAACAAAACAAAAACAAGAAACAAAAAACAAAAAAACAGAAAGAAATTTCACTAATAGAAATTTTTTTTTAAATTTCAAGCAAAAAGTTTCTGCTTGATTGAGGCTCAGTTATCACCTGAACAGAATGTACTTCTTTATGTACTTGCTTATTATGGAAATTACAGGCATTGACATATATGGCACCCAGCCCCACCCTGTCAAACAACTCTGATGGTGTTTCAAGAGTGAGACAAGCCAGTGCAAGTTTTTTTTGTCTTTTGTTTACCTTCTTGCTTAATGGAATTGTTATGGCTAAGCACACAGCAGGGCCAAAAAAGGAGTTTTCCAAAACCCAGCAAATCAAGTGCTTGGATTTTGAACTGCCAAATGAAAAGTGCATTTTCCCCCTAAGCAAAATGAAGTAAGTTTTTAGGTAAATGTATTCATCAGCCCAGATAAAAAACCAGTTATGTGAGCTTTAAGTACTGCTCATTTCCAGGAAGAGCAAACAAAATACCAGCCCAGCCGGACTCGTGTGTGTGTGTGTGTGTGTGTGTGTGTGTGTGTGTTGTGTGTGTGCACACAAAAAGAAAAGATCCACACCCACAGTCCAGCAGCTGGAAGAAATACCAGCTGTCAGTGCTGTGGTATGCCAATTTGGGGAAATTACTCCTTGGAGAAAAAGGGAGAATCTACATGCTGGAAAAAATAGTTTCATCTGCATAAAAAGTGTTCTAAAAAAGAATCCCTGTGATTAGCTTACTCTTAGGTTAGATCTTCTAATAAGGCTGAAATTCAAATCAAAACCTTGGTGTGTCTGAGTCCAACTGGTGTGCTGGTATTCCGCTCTTGCCTCTTGTGAATGGCCAAAGGTGCCCAATTCCAGCCTTGCTGACATGGGCAAGCAAAGTCAGCAGTTTGGAATAGATTCAATGCCAAGAAAGTCTTCAGCAAATCTTTAAATTAAAGATAAAGCCTCTATAAAAGTTAGGTTATAGTTTTCATTTTTACCTCCTTTATGGCCATTTCGAAATATTTCTTCACAGGCTGTAGAATTTTCTAGCTAAACATTCTAGTTTCTCCTTAAAAAAAATATTTATATATTATCTATATATATATATAATATATATATATATATATACACACATACACATACTATACACACAAATATACATACACAAGAATTCTGCTCACTTTTTAAAAAAAAGTAGCATACTTTCTGCATTACCAACAGATAGCTAGATAGATATGTGAAACTTGTGCCTTTAAGCAAATACATTGACATTTTTTTATACTTCTGTATCTTTAATATGTGTGAAAACATTACATATTAAATACAGCCGGTGTATAATCTATACAATTGTTGTGCAAGGTCTATATGAAAGTCTTGAGGTGGCAGAATTGGTCAGGTTTTCCAATTTTCATGAGCTTTTAAATTTTTCTTTTTTCCATTTTAACACTGATGGTCAAGTCTAAAATATTGAACAAATACTGACATGTCAAGAGAGTTCGCATCTATTTGTCTTTGTGAAGGAGGACCTTAAAGAGGTTTATTTTTTTTTCTTTTTCTTTTTTCCCTATTATACATTGATACAGTACACTGCCAGGTGAAGAAAGAGCCGTAATAAAGCATGCATCACCCACACCCCTGTATGAGACCCCTACATAAGGGGTCACTTGCATAAGGCACCATTTTGAAGGTCAACAGTGCATTAACAGCTAGAAAACCAGAATGAGTCCTCAAGGCATAAATAAGAGAAACACAGCTGCATGAGTAAAGTTTCCAAGCTTTAGTGGTTCTATCCACCCAACTAAGAAAAATCGTAGATTCTCAGCCTAATGTAACATTAGACCAGCAATTTCCAGCCCCAGCCTTTAGACAATTGACACATGTCCAGTTTCTTCTAAGGGCATCATAAAATTCTCCAAAAAGTTAATTCAAATTCAGAATCATTTAAAAAATAATCCTCAGCTGCACAACACCTTTTTGGAAGGGGAGTGTTACAAAATAGAAAGGGGAAAATCGTGTCTTGCCAGGCCCAGGTGGCCAGGGATCACTGTACTAGACAAATTGTATCTGAGCTGATCGTCATTTGAAATTGAGATTGCAGTCCAGATTTAAAAATGGAAAAGCATATAGTTCCCCAGACCATGCATGACTTTTTGTATTATAAGGAAAAAATCATCATTGTGTTATATTTGTAAATACAGCTTATACAATGGGTTACAAATGAGCTCTGTTGTAGCAAGTAAAACAAGCTACTTGACACATTGCACATTTAATAGCTGCACCAGACACCATAAGTTCCTCTCACACAGGAAAGGGGGACAGAGCTCCCCCTGCTCATACCACTTTCCGCTCTGGGGTCCTGAGTTCCCACTCCCACCCTCCAAGTTTTTCCTTCTTTTTTTTCTTTTTTTTTTTTGTTTATTTTTTTTTGTTTTTTTTTTGTTTTTTTTTGTTTTTTTTGTGTTTGTTTGTTTTTGTTTTTTTCTAAGGTGCAGACACCCCCCAGGAAATGATTGGTGGTCGTCTCATCTCATGGTATACTCCTTACACACAAAACATTCAAACAACTTTTTGTTTCCATCTCTTGCAGTTTTGTTACCACAAGGGGAAAAAAGTCTGCCTCATCATACAGTCAGTAATAGATCCTCAACATACAGTCAACCCAACCATTAACATTCTCAGTGCGCATGCTCACAGCAAAGGCTCGGGAGCCTCTCAGAAGGTTAGGAACCAGTGGCGAGTCCAGGGTCACCCAAACACCACGCACCGTGGGTGCTATGCTGCTTCTTACATGACTTTTTTAGCCCTCAAAAGACCTTCCAAAGAGAGGCCCTGGAGGCAACTGGATAGGTGCAAAATGGCATGCTTTGGCTGGAACACGCATCCCTCCTTCCATGGCCTTCTCTCAGCCTGGAAGCCTTTTAGCCTACAGGAATCACCCCTCTGCTCCCTCAGAGGTGCCTCTTCATGTGCAGGGCCAGGTGGTCAGACCTGGAGAAACACCTGCAGGGTAAATCAGAAGCAAAACAGTTAGGTTTCCTCCCTGGCTGTGTTACACACCAAAGGCCTCACTCACTGTCCTGTACTACCCAACCTAACCCCTCTGGAGGGAAAGGTGGGATGGCCTCTGAGTCCTTGTCAACGCTTTCAGGGACAGGAAACCCCAACTTTCAGGAAGGCAAATCAAAGTCTCCAAGGAGGAGTTCTTTGGAAAATCTGAACTGACCTCATTTCCAATTCTTTAACATTTAAAACTGTTGAAGGCCAATTTTTAAGAACACATGAAGTCACTATTGTCATGTACACCTCGCAATGAACTTCCTAACATGGACTGTTTGCAGACCAGGGACTTTGTAAAGAGCCTTGGGCTTAAAAAGAAATGTCAACAAAGGGCAGGAAACTGTGGGCTTCCTTCAGAGGTCTAGGAACATCCACCCTGTTCTGGTCATGGCACTCACACGGCCGGCCGCAGGCTTCTTTTCCAGGGAAGCCCTCATGAACGTACCTGTCACAGTGAGAGCATTTAAAAGGCTTGGCACCGGTGTGCTTTCGGAAGTGTCTGGTTAACTCATCACTTCTTGCAAAACGCCACTCACACCCTTCCCATGAGCATCTGTAAGGCTTTTCTCCTGGGAAGAGAGCACATGACAAGCGCGTCATGACTTCACTGATGCGCTGAGGGGAGGGGCAATAGACAACACGTGGCGGTGCCCGGAGGAAATCTCAGGGTCCCCGGGGCCTTCAATGAGGGACCACACCTGGCAGTCTAAAGGCAACAAGCACAATTTCTTTCCTGACTGAGCCTCAGGCTTCTAACTGTTGTTCCAGGGACCCAGGTTTGGCCAAGGCCACGCGAGCAAACTCAAAGTCAACGTGTAACAATGACAATTACTCAGACTGGCAAAATACTTGGGAGGTGAGGTGTCAGCCCACTGGTCCCACAGCCTTGTAGAGGGCAGAGTTTTATTGCTTTCTCCATGGAAACTGTTTCCCTCCAGCACTATTTTGTTCCTTACTAATTTCCCCACAGAATGAGTCTCTGTAGTTTCCTCTGGGACCTTCTATATTTCTACAACACTGAAGTCATGAGTTTCTGGGAAACCTCATTCCAAGGCTTCCGAATCACTTTCTAAATAGCAATCAAATGACCAAGTTGACTTCACTGCCTGGTCAAATTATAGATATGAGATCAATAAAAGTCCTGAGAATAAAAAACAAAACAAAACAAAAAAAGCTCCAGTCAGTCTGGGACAGATTCCCCATGTCCCTTTCTCAGCTCTGGCACTAAGCTGGACTTTTAAGACCCTGACTTCATCTCCCAGCAATCTGCTCTACTGTTGGTAAGATAAGAATTCATAGCACTTGAACATTCCCAGCTCAAAATTTTCTGTGATTCTTCACCAGTGACCCTAAAGATCCTCAAGGTATTTGTAGACCTTTCATCTAAGTTGTGGGGTTTCATTAAGAAGTCATTTTTGAGCTAAGGGGTATCAGAAAACAAAGGCTCTATGACACAGAGATATTCTCAATAAACACCACTGATCAATACTGATGCTTCCAGAACACATGGGTATCATTCAGACCTCACACCATTACCGTCGATACTAACTCACTCCATGTTGCCCAGGGACCCTCGGTCCTCACCCTGGAATTTCATTTCCAAGGATGAGAAGCAACCCAACGTAACATGTACACTGGTAGAATGAGCACCAAGGACCTTGACCAACTGGATTTCTGAGAGGCTTGGGTGTCCATGGAAAATACCATCCACCCTCTTGTTTTGTTTAATCTGAAAGTATTAATCATTCATCTGATTTTATTGTCCATTCTTTAAGATTCTACTCTGAACCCCAAAGAGACCCAAGTCTTTGGTGGACAGAATTTAGGAAGTGAGGACTGTTTGTTGAGCCCTGGCTCCCTCCCAGGGCTGGTGCAATTCAGTGGCGCCCAGCAGCGGCCGACCTCCCAGGTCCCAGGAGGGGACTGACCTGTGTGAGTACGTTGATGTGCTTTCAAGTGGGAGCTTTTGGTGTAAACTTTTCTGCAGCCGTTAAAGTGGCACCGATGCACCCTCCTCCTGCCGTCTGGAGAGGCGTCACCACTACCCTTGTCACCCGGCTTCCCCGAAGTCCCACTGCGCACCTTCCCTGGTGACGGTAGCTCTCCAGGCACACAACCCCACAGTTGAGAAGGTTCCCTGCTCAGTTCTGGAGAAGAAGGAGGCGTGGATGTTACTGAGGAGCTCAGATTTCCTGAATTGACCAAGACTTCGCCGATAGGGTCAGAGGTGAACTTGGTGGTGGGTGAAAGTTCCTCTGAGCTGTCAGATGACTCGCTGCTGACGTCTGAGTTGAGGCTGTTGGTCTCTAAGTTGTAACTGAAGCTCGGGCTGATCAGAGTGTCCTCCGGGGGGCTAGAGGAAATCTTCAGTTCTGATTCCTCCTTTTTCTCCCGAGCCAGAATGATTTTGGTCCACAGATCTTCCTGGCTGTCAAATTTGATTTCTGAGGCTGAAACATAGCAGGGCTCACTCTGGAGGTAGCGTTCCAACTCCAGGCAGGTCTGTGCAAAATGAACGGAGAGAGGGCACGTGATTGATACGGCTACCGAAAGTGGAACCAAAAGCACATTTGCAAAGCATGCAAGAACAAAGGACAGGTAAACTGTGGCAGTGTCACTCACTATGGGCAGAACACCTTCGGTAATCAGAATCTGTGACCTTATGAAAGTTAGAGGAAATTCGTTTCTAGGAATGGTAACAATCAGAAGGAAATGCAGAGGGTGAAACCTCTCTAGGCTTCCCCAAGGCTGGACCAACGGCCACAATGAGTGATGATCACTAAGCCTGTTTTGTTGTTATAGTTACAAGTGTTGACATTTCTAATGAGTCTCCCAGTAAACCACACAAAGAAAATCAGCCTGACACACATACCCCCCCAACAGGTTTAACCAGATTCTCTGACATTCTCAGGAACCATGTGTGCTAAGGAAAGCTCCAGCCATCCACCGTTCATACGCCACAAGTATCCACACAAGACAGAAAAGACTGCACAGCACACAGGGTGTTCTGACGGACCCCATTAGGGACACAGCTGACAACACAGGGCCACACTCAAGAGAGGAGACAGCAGCTAGCCGTCTGCGTTCAGGGACATCAATGGAGTTGCAGAGAAACCACCCATTTCCTGTGTAGCCAAGACCTAGTATGTTTTCAAAGAATGCCATTCCCAAATGCAGGGCCATGTATGCCACAAAACTTTAATTACTTCTACAGTGGTCAGAGAGAAACAAGAGACTTCAACAACAGGAGTGGAGGAATAATTCCAGAATGGCCATCTGCTATTGTAAAGGATGCAAGGGGGAAATTACTCCACGGCCCTGCTGGGAGTCCCACAATGAACAAGAACTTTATCTACTGGCCAAGAGTACAACTGTATGAGTCATCACTCCTATTTCTTTCACGCAATGCCAAAGGAGACTTCCTTTTGAAATTCTGACCAGCAGCCAAATAAGGGCCCGGTTCAAATATACATGCAGTGTGTCATGGACAGGGTGCCCCTCCCCAGCCCCACAACCAACCTTTCAAGAAGCTACAACTGCCGAGATCAGCATCCCCTCTCCCCACCATTTCAAACTTTCTAGCCACTGGAAAAGAAAAATGGTAGGAAACATTTTAGGATTAAATTATGTCTGCCCCGATTTTCACTAGGTTGCCTGCATGTCCATATAAGGTTGTCTGTGCTACTGGCAAGTCTACAGATTTAAATTTCGACACCAAACTGCTCTTTACCGACAAATCGTTTGGGGGCCACGGGCCTTCCTAGGCACAGCCTCCCCAAAGGGCTCCTGCTTACTTAGCGATGTGCCTCCAGACATGGTATATGCATTCTTCCCCTCCCCTCAGACTCTTCATGCAGCAAGCATGAGCAAGCTGGGAGGGGGGGCATTGTTTTCTCTTTTTCTCTCCCCTTAAAATTAGATGTCTGAGTTGCAATGCATACTACGGCGTTCTGAAGAGAGGCGGCGATACATTTTATTGTTGTTCCAAAGAAAAAGGAAAGCCCATTTATTGAGATCTTGTTAAACTTTAATAATCTAGCCAATTTAAAATCTCCATTATGCTGATGAGCACCAGGGACCTGAACGAAGCTCTCTGAGAGTTTAAAAGCCTCTGAAGGCCACCAGGAGCCAAGTCTGGCTGGTTGCCCAAATCCCAAATGCCCGAAGGAAACTACTTAGATCAATTTCAATCACGTCCTAGGGAGCAGCTTCTTTGAGGAGGAAAAAGGGGGGAGGGGATAGGGGAAAGGGAGGCAGGAGAGGATCGGGAACAATTAGGCAGGCATGAGAAGGGTGCAAAGCTTCGCATTTCATCCTTCTTCAAAGCTTTCTAGGCTTTGAAACCCACAGAATACATTTGATCTGCTAATTCACTTCATGGCAAAAACCAAACAGCACAGCAGGGCAGAGAGACAACACCAAACCCTCTTTCTATCTTTTTAAAAACAATGGGTCAAGTGTTAGAGTCTCTCTTCCCTCAGGCAATCCTAAGAATTAGACCGGGAAAATATTAAGTTTCTCCAATTTCCCATGCCCAAATTTCCCATCCACCAAAATGCCGGAAACTGAGGTTCTTCCAAAACTAAGACTTGAAGCAACTAGGACGGGCTCATTGTCATATGACTGACAAGTCACTGGTGTGCAAACAGCACCCCCCCCTTCCCCTGGTAAACAAGAGAAGCAGGTAAGAAAAATAAGGCAGACCTAGGCAAATGTTAAGAAATCCAAAGATGGAAAAGAAACTGGAAATAGCCCGGAGGGAGGGGGAGAAAACGCTGGTCTGTTTCGCTGGCAAAATTTTAGATTTAAAAAACTGTATGTACAAACACTAAGAAGCAAAACAAAAACAAAATCCCTTTCAAAAAAAAAAAATCCCTTGGCAGTCAAGGCAAGTTTGTTCATATGACAAGGTCCAGCTGTGGAGTTTGGACCTGGTACAAGCCCCAAACTTGTGCCAAGGGCTCGGGCCGGTATCAGGCCGAGGAGTTTGGATTTCCCCTCGGGTGGATGCTGTTCAGAAGCTCCAGAACGGCAAAAACACTCTGGGAACAACGAAGCGCGGCTCCGCTCTACTCAAATGACAACTCGGCTCCACGCTGGAGAAGGCCCCTTTTAGAGCGCCTTCCACACCGGAGGCAGCAGAAGGACATTTTAAGATCATTATTTTAATTTTAAAAAATTACACTAACAATAATAATCATCCTAAAAAAGATGCTCTTCCAAGCACAAACCATCTTGCCTGCGCCTCCGAGCACTCCCTCCTCGGCGCACCGGGCACGTGAAAATCTCTATTTACCTGTTGCCAATATTCCTCCAGGGACGGCAGAGCCGAGAAGTAGCCCGTTTCGTGTACAATCTGGAGTTCCTGGAAGATGCTGCACATTGGGAGCACATCCATGTCGGTTTGGAAAAGACAGTCCCCGCTGTCGGGAAAACAGGGAGGTGTGCGGTCTGGAGTCGGAGCCGAAACTCTCCCCGCGAGCGCAGGTGAAAGTTTCATGCAAACTCAATGGCACGGCAATCAGACGCCCGGTCCGGACCCTCCCGCAGCCCGCAGCGCGCGGAGCCCACACAATATTTGCAAACACCGGACTGACTGCAAACGTAACCCCTGCAAAACTTCCCTATTCAAAGCTCCGCTGCCAGCCACCCCCCTCCTCCCCCGCCTGGCTCCCCCCACTCCTCCTCCCCCCACGTGACTAGCTCCGCGCCCGCCCCGCGCGCTACCCAATCCCGCCGCTCCCGGCCCGGGGGCTGCGCGCAGATGATGTCAGCTCGGACCAATCGCGGGTGGTGACACACAGCGGCCCCGCCTGGCGTGACCGAGCCTCTCTATCACAGTCCTCTCCATTGGCTCAATTCGAACTCTGCCCGCTCTGATTGGAAAGGGGCCTCGCAGGCTATTTTTAGCAGGGTATATAAGGCGCGGGCCGCCTCGCGCCGAAGGAGTCGGTGCTGGGAGGTGTGCGGCCGAGCGCCGCAGTCCTGCACCCGGGGCTCGGGCAGCCGGGCCGAGGAACCCGGCGGGCCCGCGTTACCAGTCCGGTCGCCCGGCCGAGTTTTACGGTCTGATCCCGCCACCCCGGCAGGTCCCGGTCACCCCGACCAGGACTCGCCACCGCGCGAGCCCGGGTTCCGGCAAAGCACCCCTGCAGGCAGGGCGCTCTCGGCTAGCTGCCCGGCCCCTTCTCGCAGCCGCTGTGTCCCTCGTCCTTCTCCATCCCACTGATCCCCTCGGTCCTCAAGATCTTGCCGTACCTTGTGTTCTCGGGGCCATCCAGTCTCCCTCTGTCCTCCTTCCCTGTCTGTACCTCCTCCGTCGGCATGACCCATGGGAGGGACATACAGGCCAGCGGGCCCGGGCCCTACAGGTGTGGCGAAGGGGACGGACGGTAGGGCAGGGCAGATGGGACCTTGGGCGCATGGAGTCCTCCTATGCCTGGGACTTGGAGCGAGGGTTCCCTGGAGCCTGCATCCCCTGGGTCCCTCTTTTATCTGTGGTCATACCTGGGGGAACACTCCCTAGTACCCCGACGTGCAGTACCTGCCAGGCCTGCGGGAAAAGGGGCACATGAACTAAAATTCTGTGAATCAAATTTTGCCTCTAAAAATGTTACAAGTGCAATTTTTAAGGTCCCACCCCCCAACTACGGATTTTTAACAAGCTCCACACACTGGTCTGTCCCCAGTTAAAAGTTTGAGAACCAGGGATCAGTAACAAACTGTTTTTCTTGGAAAAGACAGGCGTCGGCTTCTGATTGAGAGAAGTTTGTCTGTCTTGTGGAAGGCACCCTCCTCTCCAAGCTTAACAAGGAGGGTTTCCCGTGAATGTGTAAACAATATCGATTAGGTTGAGGTTTCAATGTGGTTTCTTTTTCTTTTCTTTTTTCTTTTTTAATATATAAATTACCTCCTGAAATATAACGTTCATTTTCAAGAAAAATGTCCAAAACATGAAGGATGGACATTTTAAATTCAAAATGAAAAACACTTATAACTACTATTATAGTTTTTATACAAAAAAATAGTGTTTAATGGACATTATTTTTTAAAAGTTTTAAAATATGTATAAAATAATTTTAGAGGACTTTCTATATTTAATTTTAGAAGATTAGAGCCAATTAGTATGGTAGGATTATGAGCACGTAAGGTTCTAGTCAGGGTCATTTGTGAATCAAAAGTTATGTAAAGTTATTATCTTGTATCTGTTATATATTATCTATGAAGAAGATGGCCTGTGTTCATCACATTTATTGACCCTAGCAACAAAGGCACATGTACCTAGAGTCTATTTCCAAGAAAGGAAATGGAAATGGCTTTTCTTTAAACAATCCACAAGTTAAGCCAACCCCCCAGTGACCAGCAACTGGTAGCCTTTGGTAAATTGTTATTCTAGGCTCTAGTTTTCTCTGTCATTAGCAGCAAGCTGGTGACCTTGGCCCTTGTATTACTAAAGGAAGCAAGAGTCAGGTCAAATCTTGAATGAGGCTAGACAAGGTAGAACTCATGATAGGTGAAGGGAAGAGATGTTGATCAAGCCAGGGAAGCTTTAAGGGTCTGTGTAGTGTGTGTTAGTCAAGGTTCTCTGGGCAGGCAATCCTTTGAAGTGTTATAGTGAGAATGTGCTAAATTACCTTGTGCACAGGAGTTATTGTTTTGGTAAGTGTCTTTGTGTACATTCTTATAGAATGTAAAGTTGCCCTTACCTTTTACAGATACTTCTGGCATCTAGAAGGTGGTATAGTTTATTTTTTATAAGAGTGAACCTAACTGGATGTAATACATATGCAATCAAAACTATAATTTTTAGAAAATAGAATCAAAAAGTGTAAAAACGGAACACAGACATAGACTGAATTTCAGATAGAATGCATTCTTTGACTTCCTGCTGCACCCATTAGCCATTGGGCACATATTATTCATATCCTGTGACTTGGCCACATATCACTATACATACATTTACAAATAGGCAAAAGTCCCTGTAATGGTTGGGAGAGGAGATAGGAGGTCATAGCTTAAGAGAAAGGCATTTCCACTATTACTAAGCAGGTAGCTCTTGGATAGGAAAATATCATTTGTTTTGTATGTGACATGAGATCTGAACGATACTAATTATATCTAGTTCTTAAAAAGAGCAACAAAGGGCCATGAGCCAGATTCATTCAGAGGCCAAGATATGTCTGGAATAAAAAGATGGAACTTTATATTCTAGCTATCCATACAGGATTTGAGACCTTGGCCACATTACTTAAATAGGAAATTTTTTAAATGTTAGGTTTTCTTTTTTAGTTTGGTATAATTAGAAGAGACAATGCATTAAAATACTTGGTTTGTGGCAGATAGTATTGAAAAACTGAAGAAAATATTCATTTATTCAACATTTATCCATTTCAGAGTTTGCTCTTGGTATTTACTTTATAATCCCTCCCCTAAACAAATGAAACAGTAAAGTGAAATCAACTTTGCAGGTCACAGAGCAGATCAGAGGCAAAGTACCCTGCCCCCCCACCCACGTTCTGAAGAGAAAGTAATAAATTCCAACTGGGGGGAGCCTGCCTTTGGTTCACCCTCATCTGCTCACCTCTTCTGTCCAGCCGCCTGTCCACCACTGCCCCGCTGCCACTGTCTCTATAGGGTCAGGACCCATTCTGTATGATGGCCCCAGGCTCCTTTTCACATTCCTGGGTGATGGGCCTGCTCCCAGCAGTCCTGAGCAATTGCCTTGCACCCCCACCTCCACTTCCTCCTGCACTTTCTGTCTCATTCTTTCACACCTCAGGAGTTCTATTGTTTAAAATCTGTTGTTTAAAATAAAGTTTGCATTATAACCCTAAAGATTAATAGGTGGTATCATGGTTTGGAGTGCTTTTGATCTCCCAGTTCTAGATTATTCAAAAGGGGCTTTTAAGAGGACCCTTAAAAGTCTGTTCTGAGGATAATTCCAGTAATGCCATCTAATTATGTTGGTAGAGAATGTTCCCACTGTTGGATTGATTAACCCTTCATTTCATTAGTTTAGTTGTATAAAATATATTTTTAAGAAAATACTTCTGATTAATTGCATGAGAGATATATAGGTGTAAAATGTTTATTTGCCCATAATTCTATGCAGTGTAAGTTGTCCTCTCTCCATACAACCTTTCTTTCTTTTTTTTTTTTTAATTGGAAAAAAAAATTACTACATTACATTTCAGGTAAAGATTTGCTCTTGGAAATAACAGTGCAGAGAATAGCTAACAAAAGAAAAAAACCTTACTGAATTTTTTGAAAACTGGAAATCAAACATTCCCAGCACATTTTCTTATTGGTGCCTTATCGTTGTACATAATTGCGGGATTTGCTGTTACACATTTGTACATGCACACATATAGCAATATAATTTGTCCAACATCAATCCAGTCATTTTTAGTTTTTCTTAATTTTGAGACAAAGTCTCTAAGTTGCTGAGGCTGGCATCAAATTTGTGATCCTCTTACCTCAGGATCGCAGTCGTTGGGATTACAGGTGTGCACCATGACACGCAGCTCTTACTGATAGTTTTTAACTTAAATCAGCATATGCAATGTGCCAACTATGGTGATGGTTCTGAGACTTTGTTAGGGGAGATTTTAAACGTGTCTAAGATCTTTACTTTAGTAGCCCTCCTTTAAAAATAAAATAGTAAGAAGAGACCTCTCCTCTGACTTCTTCCCAGCAGGGCTATTGCTGGGCCTATCTGGGCCACCACTGGGGTACCTACCTCTGTTTTCAGTGTTCCTGTTCATGCTCACTTTGTGCAATCCTGGAGGCCTAGTGGGGGCGGATAGAGGAGTAGGTTCCTAATGGCAGTATGGATGTTGTAAATTCTGATTTTAGGTCTGCACTGCACCTTTGGGCTTTGGGGCTGGGTCTTTCTGAGATTTTCTGTCTCTTCCCCCAGAGCAGCGGAACTTAACTGCATCTATTGGAGAAGGGGTGGGAGGTGGGAGGGAGTTTCCTTGGCAAGAGAAAAGTAAGGCTTCCTGTCATACAGAACTAGAGCTTAAGGGGACATCCTGCCTCTCCCTCTGCACTGAGGGGCTTTTGCTTCCTTTGAGAGCAGGCCTGAAAATGCTGGTGGGGGTTGTGCAGTCTTCTACCCTGCTTACTGATTTTCTCATGAGCACCTTGTGGAGGCCTGTGAAGAAGAGGTTGTACATGAGGATGGAATTCCACTTATTCCAAACTGTCTTGCAACCTACATGTACCCATCAGCAAATGTACCCACTGATTTTTACGATATCAGTGTTTTCTTCTTTGTAGACTATCTTTTCCTGCTTTGCCAAAGGCAAAGCAGCATGTAGCACCCTTTCTAATCAGTTTCTTGGCTGTCCTCAAGATTTGGTTCACACAGAGACTTTTGGCCTTCATTCTTAAATAAGGTAAAGAAAATTAGGATTTTGTAGGTTCCCTGACATTTTCTTGTTACCAGGTTGAGAGCAACTGTGTCTTAGACTTTCTTCATTCATCGGAAATGAAGTTCCATAAATCCAATAGGGAAAGGAAATTCTTTGAGAAATGAGGCTTGAACTCTTAAATACATGTACATGGAAGTAAATGGGATAAGGAAAGAAAAGGAGGGGGAGAGGAAGGAAGGAAGGAGGAAGAAACCGCCTTAATTCACACAATATTCAAAACTGATTGAAACAGACTGTAGAGTAAATGGAAAAACAAGAACAACAAAACAAACAAACTCACTCCATAACTTCCTGAAGAAAACCATAGGGAAAGATTACCATAACTTGGGATGTAAGCAAAGAATTCTTGGATGAGAAACAGAAGGCAATCCCCTCAAGGAAAAAAATCCTAATTGATTTAGATTTCATCAAAAATTAAAACTTAATTAAAAGGTAGTACTAAGAAAATGCATGGACAGATAATAGTAGGAGAAAATAGTCTCAAATTGTACATCTAGAATTAAACAAGTATCTAGGTTATAAAAATTACACATACACATCAATACTAAATTAAAAACAAAAAATATTAAACAAAAAATTAAATGTTAAAAACAAAAAAATAAGCCAAATATTTAAACATATCTTACCAAATTTAAATGGCTAGTAAGCACATTAAAAAGTGTCCACATCATTCATAATCAAGGAAAAATGAAGTAAACCACTCGTTTGTCTAAAAGTAAGAAGATTGACACCACCAAGAGCTGGTGAAGATGTGTCATGAGTGATAAGAACTTTCATGTACTCTTTACTGATGAAAGGACAAAATGCCACAGTCTCTTTGGGAAGGTCTGGCCATTTTTAATAAAACTAAACAAAAAGCTATTCTCTGACTCAGGTCTTTATTATTCTGAACATTTAACCAAGAGAACTGAAATAGTATATCCACCAAGATACTTGTATGTGGTGGTTCATAGCACTTTATCCATACTTGTCAAAAACTGGACCCTGCTCAGGAGTCTATCAGTGGGAGTTGTGGTGTTACGGGATGTGATGCTGCTCACCACAGAAAGAGCATGCTGCTATGTTGAGTCTCTCTCAGAAACATCAGACTGAGGGAAGAAGCTTTGTCTACTAGAATATCCACAACAGCCCAGCGCAGTGGCTCATGCATGTAATCCTAGGTCCTCAGGAGGCTGAGGCAAGAGGATCGCAAGTTCAAATTCAGCCTCAGCAACTTAGCAAGGCCCTATGCAATTTAGTGAGACCCTGTCTCTAAATAAAAAGGGGTGCGGATGTGGCTCTGTGGTTAAGTGCCTCTGGTTTCAATCTCTGGTACCAAAAATAAATAAACAAATAAATAAGAATATCCACAATAAAATTCAAATAGCTTCAGTTCTAGAACAGTTACAACTGATGTTTAGTAAAAATAACCAGCATGCCAGTTGCTTGTGGCAGGCAGGCCTAGAAACGGACTTGGCAGGAGCATTAGGGAGTTCCCCAAGTGGTTTACAGGTTCCAAGGCTGGATAGAGGTTTAGGTTACACAGCCAATTGTGCTTGTCTAAACCAATTGACTAGCATACTTAAGGCTGTCATTTAACTTTCTGCAAATCCCTCCCCCTTCACGAGAGAGAGAGAGAGAGAGAACCATAGACAAATATCAAACTGTAGTTAATGATGTGCAAGCTGCAGTGTTTAGAGGGGAAGTATTCCAAGGTATGCAATGTGAGACTGAGAAAGAAAAGAAGGAAGAGGAAGGAAGAAGGGGGGAGGAGAGACGAATGGATGGATGAATGAATAAATGAATGGATGGATGGGAAGAGGTCTGGATACATGGATAGGTATACCCTAAGGCAAATCCACTAAAACAGTAATTGTAGAATCTGGGTGATAGATGTGAATGATTGCAAATCCTTTAAACTTCTCTGTATATTTGAAACTTTTCTTCGTAAAATGTTGGGTAGGGTGTATGCTAGAACAGGAAATATAGGAGTGTACTTTATTAGATCTGGCTCCTAATTCTGAAACCTAATAGCTGTGTGAGCTTGGGCAAGTCACCTGGTATCTATAAGCCTCCGTTTCCTATGCTATAAAATGGGTCAATAACAATGTCTACTGCTAACAAAATCTTCTCCCCTGAACACCCCACAGGCACTTTTCAACGTTAGCTGAAGTATTACTCTCAGCACCACCAATGGGGATGTTCCTATGGATTGGTCTCCTTCACAGGTCAGAACCGAAGGTGAGAAAGAGGGACAGAGAATGCGGGGCTAGGGGGAGGGGTATTCAAGAGATCTCTCATCTTACAATCAACGGAGTCAGAATTAGGATTAAGTCTGGGATTTCTTTGATTCCCAGCCTAGACTCTTATCCCATACAGTAGGGCCACTCTCTTCAAATGGAAATCTATATTAAGGTTGACATGAAGATTTACAGCCAGTGGTTTTTTTGGTCTTGTTTTTGTTCTTATTAGCTTGTTTTAAATTCTGTCTTAATGTATAGTTATAGTTATATAAAGCACTAATGAGTAAGATTATAAAATCAATATTTGTATATTGTATATTAGTTTCTTTGTGGCTGCTGTAACAAATGCCACAAACCTAGTGGCTTTAAACAACTGCAATTTATTCTCTCAGAGTCTGGAGACTAGATGTCCTAGCCAAGGCATGCACAGAACACATTACCTCTGGAGACTGAAGGGAAGAATCCATTCCTTACCTCCTCTGGCTTCCTGTGGCCGCCTCACTCTAATCTCTCCTCTGTGGTCACATTGCATCCTCCTCTTCTGTCAATGTCAAATCTCCTTCTCCTTGAATCAGATCACTATTCATTGGATTTAGGACCCACCTGGATAATGCAGGATGAGCACATCTTAAGACCCTTAATTGAATGATATTTGCAAAGACCTGTCTTGCAGATCAGATCATATCCACAAGCTCCAGGGATTTGACATGGATCTCCTTTGGTCAGTTTTTGGTCAGCCACACTCAATACAAAATATGTAAATTAACTCCTATTATATATTGTTAATAGAGTAATAGGATTACATGTTGCAGGATCAGATCCTATGTGCTAAAGGTACGGAGGTAGAGAATGATAATAAGTATTAAGCAACTGTTATCAAATAGGCTGAATCAAAATAGAGTTTGGATATCATTTCCTAGTTACTGTGCTTACTTAGTGTTTGACACGGAT
The DNA here is from genome assembly GCA_028644305.1 of Xerus rutilus. Taxonomy (NCBI): domain Eukaryota; kingdom Metazoa; phylum Chordata; class Mammalia; order Rodentia; family Sciuridae; genus Xerus; species Xerus rutilus. Next base: position 8,539,254 of record CM053410.1, read on the forward strand.
TATTTAATTTAATCCTAAGGGTCACTCTGCCACTTCTACGTTAAGTAACTAGAAAACTGAAGCCCAGAAGGTCATTTAACTTGCTCAAAATCACCCAGCTAGTAATAATGAAAGACTAAAATTTAGTAGGTGTTGGACAGTACAATCCTCTGAAGTCAATGCTATCTTGATTGCATTTTATAAATCTGGAAACTATGATGGGGAGTGGGAAGGGAACTTCCCTGAGGCCATTTGGCTATGAACCTCAGAACCCAGTGGCACCTCAGGGGAGGTGGGAGAGGGTGCTCTGCGAGCTCCCAGCATGCTTGTGCAGGCTGGGAGGGATAAGAGGGATAGGATTTGACCTGGGCTGCCTGAGCCAGCGCCTACAGTTATGGCCGTACACCATTGATAGTAGCAGTGAGAATACTAAAGAAAGATTGCAGGCTTGCTTCTGAGGAAAGCCATCAGGTCTTGACAGGAACATGAAGTCACCATGTCTGATCTGGGCAGCACATAGGAGGCCATAATGAGCCAAGGACTTGAAGATGCACCTTTCTTGCTTTTCTTGCACAAGCTGCTGCTTGGCCTTATCCTGCAGCTGCCACGCTTCTGCATACAGCTGCTTGCTCTATGCCCTTCCCGACTTAGCCACCATGTTCCTGCCACTGAATTACCTGAGGGCCCTGTGTACCTGTTCCCCAGCCCCTTGCATTTGCTTTGTACCTCCCCAGACCCCATCTTCGTTCTGGTCGCCTCGCTCTATGAGCTTTCTACCCTTCCCTTTCTGCACTGTTGTCTATGCCATAGTTGCGGACCCTGTGGCTCATCTCCAGTGGAGCTGGAGTGTCCGACGCCATTATGGATGGCTATGCTTTTGTCTTCCTCAGGGTCTGTGAAATTCTTAGCTAACACGCTGACTTCCATCTCCACATTCCAGTGCTTACTACGGGGCATGGAAAGGTGGAGAGTCTGTGGCCTGAGTCAGAAATGTAACTCAATTAACTTCTTGCGAATTGGTATTTGCGTGGTGAACTTGGTCTGTCTACAGGCATCTTGCTGTCTTGCTTCCAGCTGTTTGTAGATGCCTATTTTCTCTCTTAGCTTGTTTGTTCTAGGAAGTAGTCATGAGTCCTCAGACGTCCTTTTTTCCTTTGCAAGTGACAGCAGGCACTCATCCTAAGAAAAGCTTCTGCAGGCAGTGATGCTGCCTGCCATGCTATAATCAGCTTCTAGAAATTAAGATTCAGAACCACAGTTTATAAGAAGGAAAAAAAAATGAAGGGAAGATTGCCAAAGATTCATGATTGTCATGATTGACATATTTGGTATATGTCCAAAGCCTGTCATTGAGTATTAAATTGTTCAAGAAAAAAACAAAAACAAAGAATAAAAAAATGCATTTAGTAAAAGAATTGGAGATTAGCAATTGCTAGCGAGATTAAAATCTGCCCTTATAAAATTAAATAAATTACGATTATATTTGCTGGTGAATACTTTTAATCTCATTCTGATTTATCAGATTCTAAATAAAAATGAGCTACAAATAACATCTTCTGAAAAGTAATCACTAAGAAGTTTTCCAAGCAATTTAAATTTTGTAGGAGTAAACAGGATAAATGGTCTTTGGGTATTAAGCTTATGCAAACATGTAATGCATTCTTTCATAACCAAATTAACATTATTCCTATGTTCTATGTCCATAGTATACACATAAACTACACTGTGCCATTAGCATTACTGACTTTAGTTATTGGTATATATTTTTGACTCCCCTAACATCCTGTATAGGACAATGTACTTACTCTTTTCTCATGATCAATGTTTACTATGATGCCTAGACTATGCCAGCTGCTCAACAAGTACTTGATTGAATGTATCAATAAGTGACTACATGCATAAATTCCAAATATATCTATAAATTTAAAATGAAAGTTGAAACTTTTGCCTAATCTTACTCTATTTTGATAAAATTGACTTTTTAACAGAATAATAACTTCGCTTCAATTTCACTCCTTTTTTGTGCCCATATAGAAATTTAAGTAAAAGATGTCTCTTTATATGCCAAGTGAGTCTCAGTTTTATTTTACATCCTAAATTGTTTCACTTAGGAACTCAGTGTGTGAATTGTGGTCCCGAGTGAATGTACATCTTCAGGTAAATGACTTGCCAACTCAGAAATGCTGATTTTTAAAATTTTATTACATGGTGAAGAAATTGAAGGAAAAAAAACAACTACTGAACTATTGAACAGGGAGACCCTCTAGAATACAAATAGCCAGTTTAAATTTACTTCACTCTTGTCTTAATTATGATACACCAAAGTTGACCTTGGACTGTCCCCATTCTCCCTTGATTACACTTTTTTTTTGTTTTCTAGGTTTGTTCCCTAGATATTTTGGAGTACATTCTATAAGAACTTCCTGAAGAACCTGTGGAGGAAGAGCACCTTCTAAGTCTGTAGTGGTCTACATTTTCTTTAAGTTTCTCATATGCTTGATTAATAATTTCACTTCACATGAATCTCTTGGTTTGAATTTCCCTTGGAACATTGAAGATAGTGCTCCATTGAGTTCCAGATTCTGTTTTTATAGTTCATTTGACTTTTCTAGGTACTTTTCCAAATTTATGACTCTCTCATACCTGGTAATACTGGGGAATCTATAATTTCCCTAGGTTTCTCCCAGACAGATCTCTTCCTGGTAGGAATTCTACACAGGACTCTATAAGGGGCAAATTATTAGGGTAAGGACCAGGAAACTGGACATGGGCTGAATATTTTCCCAATGTCAGGCATTGTTTCAAATGTTATTTCTAGTTTCCTCAGGGAGAAGCATTTTGGGAAAGAATGTTTTCCTGGAATATAAATGCCCGAGCTTTGTTGGATATTGGTGGAAGTGGGTATGGGATGAGATTTATTGGAGCCATATTGAAAACTGGTATGTGTTAGTGAACCCTTACTTAATCCCTGTTATTTGTTCCTTCTTGCAGTGGCATATTTTAATTTTAATGGGGTCTCTAGAGAAGGGAGAAAAATCATACTGCTGGTCTTTTAGATTAAACCAAAGTCATTGAATTTCACTTAAAATGTAAGTTTAATAACCCACAAAATGATCCAATCAAATATGTGTTTATTATTATATTTTTTCTTATTGAGGGAATGATAGACATCTATTTTCTTTCTATTTTTGGGCACTTGGGTTTTACAATGCCTGATAAGCCTAAAATGAAAAAAAATGAAGATAAACAAAGGGAAAAAAACTGAAAATGAGACAGAGTGTGAAAGAAAGAATGAAAGCAGTAGAAAAACTTCAGTTTGTTATTTTAGGAGGAATCCCAAATGAACTTTCTTTAAGCAGAAGGGGGCCACATCGAGAATCAATTGTGTACGCAGCCCACATATCTTTGATGCTTTTCTCTGAAAACCAGATTCTCCTTCTGAATAGATGTTTGATTGAGCTCAATTCAAAAGATCTTATCTCTTTCATTGCAACTTTCTCACTTCCAAGAAATATTAGCACATTCAGATGAGTCAGAAATCTCTATCATCACTCTGGTAACACATTTCCACCAGTAAATACATCCACTCTTCTCATGCAATATCATCTGAAGTATTTCAAGAAAAGCAAATTTTTATTATATGTTGAGCACTGAATTTTGTGTTTGGGAAACAACAGTGACCAAGACAGTCCCTTCTCATACATGGCTCAGGTTCTTATTAGGGGGACAATGAGGAACAGGTAAACCAATATCCTTGGGTGAAGAAAAATGCCATAGAGGCAATAGGGTCCAAATGATGAGCAGGAGGCCTTGGCAATGCTTAGACAGGTTGGCATGGGTGGCCTCTTAGAGGAGATGACATTTTGAATAGAAAAAAGGGGAATGTCCTTGATAAAAGTGAAACTGTTATCTCGAAGGAAGTGTGTACAGGATGTAGTTATCAAGTGATAAAAGTTCCTCTTTTACCCTTAATTTTAAAATATATTTATGGATTTCATATCCATTTAGGATGTCTTCATGTGCAGACTTTAAGTTTCTATTAGTTAACTTTTGCTCATAGGCAACCTCCAATATCTGTTTCCAGGAGGTCATGAGGGTATGCTCTTAAGTTCATGAGAGAAATAAATCTTTTAAATCTATAATGTGTGTATGGAAAGAGTCTCTGTTTCCATCTGTTGTATAGGCATTTGCACTGATCTAAGACTTGGTCAACCACTGCCCCGGTCATTTCAGGCCAGTTCAAAAGTCCCTGAAGCTCTTGAGGGTTTTGATTCTATAGCCAGTAAAAGAACTCAGCTCCATTTTACAGTTTTGTTGATGTGATAAAGAACCTAGATCAGCCCATTTTACTTGGGGTCTCTTCTGGAAAATCCGGCATTCCAGATCAGCTGGGACCTTTTTCCTGAAACACCCACCAAGATTTGTTTCTTGTGCCAAAGTTCCAGAAAGTGGACCAAGCACAAGCTGTACTCTGTACACACTGTTCAAATGTGTACTTGGGTTCTTCTCTTCTACTGAATGATCCTGCTCTTCTCTCAATGTCATGGGACACAAACAAATAAACCCTTGCTATTCTCAGCTCCAAGTCTCACAAAAGCTCAGGACATCCCAAAGTTCCACACTGGTGTGCCCAAATCCAGGGTAAAGTTTGGGTTCCTGAAGGTTTAACCTGATAGGGAACTGTCTCCTTCATATTTCCAGGACATGTCTAACAGGCTGCAAGGAAAATTGGTTGAGATGAGAGATTTAGACATCATTCTCCAGAAAGAGCTTTATAGGAATGGGCTGAATGATTCTGCCATTCTCTGTTTATTGTTAAAGTACTTAGAAGCTGGTCTAGGTGGCCTGGGATCTAATGACTTATTCTTCTGCGCATGAAGTTAAAGCACAAGACATTAATCTAGTGTCATTTAAAGTCATTTGATGCCATCAAAATAATACATACTTGAGTTTGGAGCTAATCTCTGGTTAGCTCTCTGACATCAGACACATTTCCTAATTCCTCTGAAAGTCTGGCAAACTTGCTTACCTATAGGATTGCTTGAGGATTGACATAATGTATGACTTTGCTCATAACAGAAGCTCTACTAAGTATATATTCTCTCTCACTCTCTCAACAGTGGCAGGCGCAGCCTTATTTCACTGGAAGATCCTGTAGGTATGCTTTTCTCCTGTTGGTGCTAAATGGCACAATGGCCTGGAAGGCACGGGAGCAAAGAGGCAGAGTGATTCTTGAAGGATGGGCACTGCTTTTTGCTTTGTTTTCTTTTCTGCATTTCCATCTCTGATTGGTAGCTACATCAGGTCACATGTTGCCTTTGAAACAGTTTCACACCTTAGGACTGTACTCAAGTGTCCCTCTGGATACCAGTTGCCTTCTTGGTCCAGGATGGCTGGGATCCTGGCAGGATTGCAGTGGCTGCATTTCTACTCACCTCCTCCTTTTGAACCAGCACTGCTTCCTTCTACCTGCGCTCAAATACAGACTGTCCTCATTGATTTCTTTTTTGCTTGGGTTTCTCCCTCCATGAGATAAAGTGGAGACACACACACAGATATATTCACATATGCTCGTGCGCTCTCTCTGTCTCTCTCTGTCTCTCTGTCTCTCTCCCTCTCTCTCTCGGGTCTCCTGACAGTTGTGACCATCTAGTTTAAGGGATGTTAGAGTTTGTAGCTGGTTTAAGGCAAATTACAGCTTGAATGCATATCTTTAGATTTACTTTTCCAATAAAGCTTGTATCATTGTGATTAACAGATTCATAAAAACATGCCACATCTCATGAGTGTTTTTAATGATTAATTTTAGGAAATGAACAGCTAGCAAATATTTGGTTAGAATTACCTGTCCTCAGATGCAGTGCAACCGAAAGAAAATTCTCCTGTGGATGCGCTATTTATAACACTACTTTAAAAGACTATCTTGTTCAAATGCAGCACTCATTAGGAGTTAAGTCCTAGAACTGCCTGACCCCCTTCCCCCCTAAAAAAAGTACTCCTTTAAAATAACATGTTGTCATGGCAGCATGAAAATGTTAAGGTGCTATTGTCCCTCTATGAAATGAGCACACTACCACAATGACTGTAACTTCTGTGGTGAGAAATCACAAGTCACTCCACAAGTCACTCCACAGAGTTGAGAAGCCCTCACCAGATGGTGGAACAGATCACTGTTTTCTTAAAGCTTTAAGGTAAAATATTACATGACAGAGCACAAGAAAACATGGAATTCTAAAAAAGCAAGTGGATAAAATCTGTCATTTCAAAAAACAACATTATAAAGGACTCTTCATTTTTAAAGGAAAATAATGGAGAAGAAATGTCAGGCACCCTGGTTTTCCTGAATAGATTTCAGCTCATATGTATCACAAGCCATTTTTTAGGAAAGTCAAATTTTCACACATTTATAGAAATAATTTGCTTCAGATCTGCAATGAAGACTTGAAACCACATGTGTTTTGGGAGCTGCCAATCCAGGATAACGTCTAGAGTATCTTTTTTTTTTCTCTTTTAATACCTAAATTAGATCTATGCAGAGTGTGGAAACAGCAGATAACTGGCAATGTAGAATTGGCAGAAGGAAAAGAAAAAAGAAAAAAAAAAAGGAACTTTCTTTAACCATCGCCCCTCCCCCAAAAGTAAAATGACTGTATTGTGCTTTTATCGACAGAGTTGCATGCAGCAGTGAATGCTCGAATCATTTCAGAGATAATGAGACATTATGTTTCTTGGTTCGCTATTTAAAAATATAAAACCAACAATTACAGATGGAAACTATTCATTTGGAGATTTAAGGATAGAAAAGCAAAAAAAAAAAAAAAAAAAGCCCATAGTTTTCTAATGTCTGAGCATACTATAGATAATTTAGCCTATGAAGTTCTGATTCCAGAGTAAAGAGATGGGTACATTTACAGTGAAGAGTAGGCAGCAGGGAGACTGTGCTGTGGGTTTGGGTTTGATTCTGACCCAGTTCCAGACTTGAGGAGCCACCCTGGTCTGTGTGCACAAGAGGTCACAGCTGCCCCCTTCCTGGGTTTTAGTTCTTACAATAGCATCCAACATTAAGAGAACCCCTTGTAAAATAAATGGTGCATCAAGTGGAGATTTATCTCACTAGGCGAGCCAGTGATTGGCAAGAAATGTCACATATCTGGCTACAGAGATCTTAAAGCCTTTCTGTTTGAAACATCTGAAGTCTGAGAGGGTGAAGTAGTCAATGTCTAATTATTGAATGTAAAGAATCCTCTTCTGTGTATTTTAAGCACATTTTGTTGGTAGAAGCATTGATTATTCTTAATGTGCCCATAATCTGAAATTATATTCTCAGAAATAGGCATAAAACTTTAGTTTTATGCATGGGAATTAAAGTGTTTGAAAGCATTTGTCCTGAAATAACATTTTTTTAGATTATCAGTTTGGACTGTAGAGTTGCAAAAATCTTAGACAAAGATAAACTTCAGACTAGTTCTGTTCAGAATGAAAACAATATTTTGAAATAGTAAAATCTTTTTTTTTTAATTTTATTTATTTTTTTAGTTGTAGGTGGACAGAATATCTTTATTTTGTTTTTTTTTTATGTGGTGCTGAGGATCGAACCCAGTGCCTCACACGTGCTAGGCAAGCACGCTACCACTGCGCCACAATCCCAGCCCCCTTGAAATAGTAAAATCTTTAAAAAAATAACAGTATATTTTAATGAGTTAAAAAGTTCTCCTAAGTAAAGATAAACTTCTTTAAGTTAATAGTATTGTGAAAGTTTCATAACTCAATTCAAATACTAGAATCCATGACCTTCAAAAATACTAAACTATTATTTTTATTAAAAAACACTCATTTGATTCTAATACGTGTGAAAACTAATTTTGCAGTTTTTTTAATGGTGATGTATTAATTGAAGTATTCTCTTCTACTTCCTAGAAAACATCAGTTAAAATCTTAAAACACTAATCTCCGTTTTACATTTTTCTCCAAAGAAAATGTGTTATTTAGAAAACAAACATTGTTACCTTGTGATCAGGGTTTTTTTTTTCAAATGAGCCAACACAACGGAATAAAATATATGATCTGAGTGGCTGAGGCTGACTCACTTCCTGTTTCAATAACAAGAATGTCATCAGCTAGACTCCAACCAGCACAGTTTGTCACTGTGTTTGTGGCTTTATTTGTACACGTTGCCAAAGATTCTTAGGGAAAATACACTCATCATTTTCATAATAAAAAAGAGACTCTCGGTGAGCAGATTTGGCTATGGCTGTTGCCTTGTGTATTATTGATGTTATAACCGATGCTTGCTTAATGCAGGAAGAATGCTTGTCTGGATGCATAAAACAGTATTGTGATTCTGTCCAGGGAATTCACAGTTCACTCATGTCACCAAAGTGCTAACACCAGTGGTGGTTTTCCAAAGAGTGAGCAGTGTGTTCAAGTGGCAAGATAGAACATCAGAGCTGAGAATCAAAGACCTAAATGTTTGCGTGCCTCTTCTAAGAGACTATTGGATCTTGGACTTTCATTTAACATCTAGAGATGATAGTATTGAATAAGATGATCTCTGTGCTTTCTTCTAATAGAAAGTTCCAGGATTCTTTTCCTAGAATCATGAAACTGAGTTGGCATTCTTTGCTCTATCAATGTATGATGTTCCCTGAATTTAAAACCTGGTCCCCTAGAGATCCACTAGTCTGATTTTAAATGATTCATCTGCATGAGTCATTGCCACATGCCTCCAGGACTGGATGGCTATCTACTGTATTGGTGCTACCATTTTTGCAAATTGCAGTAGCTCAGCTGCTAAAGATTCCAGACTGTGCATGCCCCTGGTCACATCAGCTACAAGACAGTATCCAGGGTTCTCAAAACACACCTGGAGGGCTTGGGAAGAAGAGGATTTAGGTCTCTAATTGGACTCCCCAAATGCCATTCCAGGCTGTCTCTGAGGTTTACGTGGTTTGGGACAGATTCTTAGTAGACAGAGAGGCATTTCAGGAATCCTCCAGATCTTACCTGAGGAAAGCCACTCTGGTGACTCATCAGGTGTGACATTCCCCTTAAAGTCAGAATGAAACAACATCCTATTCAAGAGAAGAGGGACTTTCCTGTAGCTGATGGGGAAACTTAGACAAAAATCAAGTCATTCTTTTGCCTAGTTTTAAAAATCTCCATGCCTGTATGGAAGCATATGCATCTTAATGATTTCTTGTTCAAAATTCTTGTACAGAATGACATTCTGGCCATGTTTCTCCCTCAAACGTGTCTTAAAAATTCTTCAGAGTCTAACTATAAAGGCACCATCCAGTTGTAATAATTAGCATCTTCTTTGCATTCAGTACAATTGCAAGATTCTATGTAAGTGTCTAATCTGGTGATAGGCATTGTGTAATTGTTAAGTAAATATTTGCCATCAGTTATAAAGAATGAATAAAATGGGCATGGCTGTTTTCTTGTCCTTGTAACCCAGGGTTTCCTTCTTCATGAGTATGTGTGACTACAGTCCAATCAGTGGCAACCCTAACTGTCAGCCTTGCATCATGGTCTTATGTTACTGTGACTCCCTTATTCATACTCGGCTTCCACTTTGGACTCAGTTACAAAAACATTACAGAACACTGTGCTGCTATGTAGCTACCAAAAATGATGATGATGCCCTGTTTTCTGTAAAGCCTGATGTTCTTGGGAAAGGGGATTGTAGCTATTGAAAAAAGCACCATCCTCAGATGAATCCACAACCTGGTTGATGGCCATGGACATAGGCCAGTCCCAATCAGGCTCAACCTGGGGATACTGAAATTGGTTTGGACCAATGCCAGGGTTCCAACCAATTCAAGAATGACTTGGTCCCTCCCTAGCAGTCAGAAGCAATTTGGCTGTATAGGTCCACGGAGAACAGGAAAAATCCAAAGTCTACTCCTGAATCGCTTTGGTTTATCAAGAGTTTATGGGCTGTGTATCAGCTGGGGCTGGTCATTTCCGGTTTTGCTGACCAACAGTTCAATCATGTAATAGTCTCCAGCCCCTCCTTCCTCTCGAGGGCTTCTCCCTGACTGTCTGTTCAGTGTTCCCAGAAATAGTCTTCCTTCCCTAGATCGATTGATGACTGCATGCTACTTTCACTTCCCATTTTAAGATTTTAAAATTCCCAGTCTGGATTCTCACTTTGGAATCTATGCTGTAAGCTTCTGATCCTCAAGTTTTCTAGGGCCATAACTCTGTTCCTATAAGATCACCTGTAACTCCAAGCTGCAGTGTCCCCTTCCCAGTCTGAAACAAACGAGCTATTCCTAGGCACAGCACCACTGCTTCCTTTTGCTTATTTCTTACATGGACTGTGCTCCCTACTGCCTTTGCTGATCCGAGGTCTTTTCTTCATCCCAGAGCTCTAGCGGTGCCTCTCCCAGCTACCTCTCTCCAGCTGTCCCCTATCTGATAGATCTCTTCCTCCTTGTCTTGCTAGCAGCACCTGAATCTGTATGTACTGTTTATTTGAGAATGGACTTGTGATCTCTATTTTGGGCTGCACAACTGCCTTTGGATATGAGTGTCTAAGATAACTGTTTTCCTGCAGTCCGGTACACTTATGGATCCATGGCTTGGCAGAGAGAGAGCTCTCTGGCTGCATGACCATGGACCAGTCTGCCTCTCTGTACCTCAGTTTCCTCCTTTGTAGAAAGAGAGCACTAAAACTGGTCTCTTGGAATCCTTGTGAGGACCGAAGGAGATAATGCATGTAAAGGACTTGGTAGGAGCTGCTCTATGACAGACACTCAGGAAACACTGGCTACCGACCCCTGAAGATCACAAAGAGCAGCTGGCTCATTAGTTTTCTCAGGGAAGGCATTTCTGCTCCAGGTACTATTATTGGTATCTCTGATTTGGGGTTCTGAACTTGTGTGCTTGACAGGGGCTTCAAGTCCCCTGTGTCACTCAATAGTGACAAACCAAAATAAAAGATCTTGGCAAATGATTAGCAGCCGTTCCTGCTGCTGTGGTCACAAACCCTGTTGCTATTTTAGGGCCAGTATTGTTCAAGCTGGATCCAGTTTTTCTTTGCTGTCTATTTTGGCGTTGACTTGCTCTCAAAGGGCAGGCTGCTCACGGCGTGTCAGGCCAGTGGCTCGTCTGTGGTCTTTGTCCAAGTTTACTCAGTGAGGAGATCAGCAATGGGGAAAATGAAAGAACTTGAAAAACATCACCTTTTATTAGTCTTTTTAAAACCATATTTTTAAACAAAGAGATATCTTAGAAAGTGTTTTGCTTCTATTTGTAAAGCCAGAGGAAATAAGATTTACCTGTAATGTGAATTATTGGAAGAAGAGAGAAATTGTGAAGATCTTTCTACAAATGTCTTTCTCTACATATACAGGTCTCTCTCTCTCTATATATATATATGTGTGTGTGTGTGTGTGTATACATATATATATATATATATATATATATATATATCCCAATATCCCAGTTTTTCTCTGTGTGTGTGCACATTTGTGCCTGTGTGTATACTTGTGTATGTCTGTGTACATATATGTAATGTGTGTGTGTCTGTGTTTGTGTATGTCTGTATTTGTGTGTGCATATGTCTGTGTACTTCTTCATATGCTCATCTCTTTCTGCATGGGATGGAATTTTGAACCCCAGAAAAAAAGTGTTTCCTTATACTTATGAAAGAAATCTGTCAAGACAGCTCAACCACAATGTAAATTTGGGGGATTAACATCTTGTAAGTGTTTTAGGTTATTTTTTTCAAGTATTGTTTACCAATTCTGAAATTCACTGCCATGTAGTTACAGGCAACTACCATCCTGTAATAGGACAAGAAAAACATCACATTTTATTTGTACTTCTTCTTTATCAAACTGTGTCAATAAAATGAACTTGACAAGTGACAGTTTGCTTTTTCACTGCAGAGGGTCTGTTGTGGCTCTAGCATCCAGTGTTTCTGTCCCTAAGAACCTTAGCATGGGATTTTTGTGACAAACCAGGGACTGGCGTGAGGAGCTTTGGCTGTGTAATGCACTCTGGCACCACAGTTAAACTAACAGTGACACTCCCTGCCCACAAGGGTTGGAGTACTTTTTATTGGCTATTCTAAAGGGAAAAACAGTATCATTCCCACTGCCAGGACAGGTCAACCAAGTGAGAACAGTGGCAGGATGGTAGTCGTGACCATTATTCTAGGTGTCATTGGCCATGGTCTTAAGAAAACTGAGGAATCATTTTAGAGACTGTTGCAGATTAAAACTGAAAGGGTTTGAGGGGCTGGGATCGTGGCGCAGTGGTAGAGCGCTTGCCTCTCAGACATGAGTCACTGGGTTCGATCCTCAGCACCACATAAAAATAAATAAATAAATAAAAGATGTATTCATCTACAACTAATATATATATATATACATATATATATATGTACCTGAAAGAGTTTGAATCATTATAAAATTATATCATTATAAAATTATATCAATGACCCATACCATGGCTAACTGGGCTTACAGGAAACACATTCCCAGGTGAAACAACCTTTGGCACCCAACCCCAGACTTTCAGTTCAGAGCACGCCGAGTTCCCAGTACAGGGGAGTGGAAGGTGATGTCATCCAAAAGATATTGCCTTGCTTCCAAATTAGCAAGCATGTTCAAAGTTCTCCAGTGCACACACACAGATGAAAAATGTGTCTCTGAATAGCTATGAGCAGCGTTTTGATAAACAGATGTTCCCCAAAAAACTCCTGTATGTGGATCCCCTTAGAGAATGCTCCATGGATTCAACATGTACATTGCGAGCCTATTTGCACTTTCCCAGAAGATATTGTTAGGAGTGAAAATCCAAAATTAGCTCTAGGCCAAAAGTGAGTAATTTTGACAGCCACTCTAAGATGGTTTATATTTTTGGAACCATATATGGGTGAAAGTAACGATTTCAACAAGAGAAAAAAAAATGGAGGGGGTACTTTTAGCACACAACAGAAAAAAAAATGTTTAAACTTTCACATGTGAAAGAGGTCAAATTTCCAAGACTTGCTAAATGAAACTCCAGGTAGTTTTTAAATTTACTCTCAACAAAAATTTATTTGAAATGCTTTATCAACTTTCAGGGCTAAACCACTAAACATTGCTTCTGCTAATTAATATTTAACAGTTGGCTAGCATTTCACTTCTGTATGTGTTCCCTTTTCGTAACTAAAAACTAGTCAAAATTTAATTGAATTTTGATGATAATCTTAATAGCATCATTCTCTACATTTACTCCTTAAAGCAATTTCATTTTTGCAAATTGCTTTTGCATTCTTTACAGCTGGTTACATAACTTATTTTGCTCAAAGAGTAAATTACATACTGATGTCAAGTTGTTTTGCTTTTTCATTGTAAACACAAATATGTCAACAAATGCATAGAAAATCATCTCATCTCCACGGGATTCATCAGTGTTCATTATTAAGTGTCTCTTAGTACTATTTCTAGCAGGGTACCTGGGTTTTCCTCATAGCTCTGGGAGTGGGCATTGGAATAAAGTACTAAATCATGCCTTTTCTGGGCATGCTGTCAGTTAACCTAATCACCTGTTAGCTGACACCCCTTATACCTCAGAAGCTGAGAAGCATCCAGATGGGCCTCCAAATTTGGAATTTTGAAGGATCTCCTAGGGGTCTTGGACATTTAAAGATCATCTTGCAAGTCTCATCAATTTCAGAAGAACATTTCAATGTGGAACAGTAGCTAAGAGCAAACTTAAGCAACCACCCTTTTTATAAGAAACCCTTTTTATAAGAAACTGAAACTCTCAGAGAGAAAATACTAATGACCAGAAGCAAGAGAGGCAAACCCTGAAAGTGAAGAATGGCCACAGGAGAGAGTTGTTACTCTTAATACTATTAAAGACGTTTTTAAAAAATTCTCTAAAGTGGTAACGTGTTCAGGGTTAGTTTCCCGATGGCTAACACTTTAGCCAGGCTGGGTAGAAAGTCATAGATGCAAAGAGCACAAATACAGCTGTGAGTTTGGGTGTGACCCCCAAGAATGCGGTACACCCCGTAGACTCCACCACTATGCAGTTTGAGGTGTGGAGTTCACTGTCCCATTCAGCAGCCAGCTACTATGATTTTGTCACCAGTTTTGTTGAATGTCAAAACCACCTATTTGGAGACACCTGTGTACAAGAGAGAGGAGTGGACTCTGAGTGGTGAGGAGCCAATTCCCTAAAGCTCGTCATCCGTCATCCTCTCACTTAGAACAGCTTGTCCTTGTCTGTGGAGAGAGAAGCTTTAAGTACACTGATGATAGCACTGGGAGGCACCGCAGGAAATGACATGGGCCAAAGTTCCGATGGAAACCTGGGGGATTTTGGCCTTCAACCCCCCCACAACACCCCCCGTGGCCACAGTCATCTCTCTGAACCTTAAGTTCAGAGAAGTTTCTTCTGCATGCACCTTCGCCTCTAGGCCTTAGCTTATCTTTCAGCTGACTTTCCCTAGTTATGGTGACCTTGCCCATCAGGACCCCACTCCCTTCAGAAATGATGCCCTCTCATCTCCAGGCGTCCCATGCACACTGTTCCTAAGGATGTCATGAACTTCTTACTCTTAACCATCTGTGGCTCAGGTTGGAGCTAGCAGTATACCCACTGGCCAGCTGAGTAAAGTTCTAGTTAAAAATGTACAACTTACAGATACAATTCCTTTGTAAAAAAAAAAAACAACTAAATAAATTGCCCTGTGTTTTTAAATTCAACAAAAAGGCAGAACTTAAAAAAAATTCCTAAGAATCTGACTTTTTTTCTTAATGTAAAAATAACTAGAGAGTTCAAATCCAAGTCACAAAGGCCAATGGTTTGGACCTTCTCAGAGGTTATGTACTTTTAACAACAAGATTCACTTGTTGATGTAGACGATAACAGGAAGCATATAGAAAAACCTCATCAATTTTTCCTAGCTCAGAAGGAACGAAAAAGCCATTCACATTGATTTACCAGGAAATATGCACTGCACTGAGAATTTTTAAATAAGTGAAAGTCAGAAATTTGGGGAGTCTGAGAACATGAGCAAATCTGAGGAAGCTTCTCAATGCAGACAACTATTTTATTTTATTTTTTTTTTGGTACCAGGGATTGAACTCAGGAGTACTCAACCACTGAGCCACATTCCCAGCCCTAGTTTGTGTTTTATTTAGAGACAGGGTCTCACTGAGTTGCTTAGCGCCTTGCCATTGCTGAGGCTGGCTTTGAACTCACCATTCTCCTGTCTCAACCTCCCAAAGTGCTGGAATTACAGGCATGAGCCACTGCACCCGGTAGGCAACTATTTTTTAAGAGAGTAAACATGTAAGTATTTATGGCATGCATGGTCTCTTGATAAATGCTGTTAATAAAAGTAAAGTTACATTTGGTTCCTCTTCTCAGGGAAACTGCAGATTGAAGTGATGGCATGATCTTAGATCTTACAGGACATGTGACCACAATTGGACATGGTTCTGCCAATGAACACTGTCATTCCCTTTTGTGATCACATGGTCATTATGTAGCTGATTATCAAGGTGCACATAGAATCCTCTAGATCTTTGGTTCTGTATCCATTTTATTCATACATACTTCTCTGTTACTAACACTTCTCATTTTTGTAATAATTCTCCACCCAGATCCCGAGTCACTTCAGGAGGCCTGAATAGCATTACAATAGGAGGAATATAATTCAAGAAAGCAACCTTTCCCCAAATTCTGATCTGGTTGAAGCTCTACCTTGTAGTGTGTATTCAGATTCCTCAAGTGAAATGCACTGATGCACATTGTAATAAGTTTGCTTGCAGAAATTTATTTTAAAACCTGCTTCTCGTGAATCTAAAACTTAGAGATGTAAGAACCAGTAAATCTTTGGATTTTTCAGAAGTCTTGGGGACTTGAACTCTGCATTGACAAGGGGGACAGATGCTGGCATATCATTTCCAGACGTGATTGGGTGAGCTTACCTGCCTCCTGGGCTCCTGAATTACACAGGTATAGTCCTCTCCTGCCCACGATTATGAAGAACACTACAGAAAGTCACTCTATTCGTTATTTTAGATGACAATAAAAAGGGTTTCATAAGCACTTGAAATCCAATGTGCTGGGCTACTTTCCATTTTGGTGGCTAATCATTGTCATTCTTGGGTTAGTGCTGATATCAAAATGATGCCCCCCACAGCATCAATCTTCTCTCACCACCTTTTATAATCATAGGCAACCCCACCAGCAATAGGTCTGTGTCTGTGGGTGGGTAGCTAAATTCCTCCATTTCACACAGACAAGGCTTGGTCTTTCATTGTGTGCTGTGACTTTTCTTTCAAGAGCTGCTATTACTGGACTGGCAGGTCTGCTTTACATAACCTTTCACTCTGCATTTACATCCTCCTAGTCCTCTAATGGGATAAAAAGGAAGAAAGGAGGATAACAGGAACAAAATTTGCTTTTGCATGTAGTGGCTTAGTCTTCTCATGGGGTCCTTAGTGGTCCGTCTTTCCTCTCAACCCTGCCTTCAACTCTCTGTGACCTGTTTCTCAGTGGAGTGTGGACATCAGGGATGACAGGTTCAGGCTGCCAGAGATAACCTTCTGCAGGAATAATATACTTCATTGCAACCAAACTTTGGCTCTACCACCCAACTTTATTGGTTTTAGTGTTGTTTGGAACAGACTGAAATTCACTTACTTTCTTAAAGTCTCTGTGGTTCAGATAGTGTAATATGCTTGAGTTCTTTTGGCCTCTGGGGAAAACTTATATTTTCTTGAATTAAAAAAGACAAAACTATCTTTGACATAATCCTAAATCAGAAGTAAGAGGCACATATTCATATTTTAGGCATGGTTGGGAACATACCCACACATTCTTCTGTCATCTTTCCCTTAAAGGACATAGCCTAGTTCCCTCCATTTGTGTGTGGGCTGGGCTCTGTGACTCCATCTAGTGAGTGGAAAGAGATAAAGTGCTTCTATGTGTATGTTGGACCTTCTTAGAAGGCATGTGGTTTCTCCTTCTATCACTGGCTCAGTCACTCTGGGTTGAGGCCAGCTACTGTACTTGGAGGACACTCAAGCAGCCCCAGGAATGGAGGCCTCTGGCAGAGCCACAGATGTCTGTGGTGAGTCAGTGAGTCCTGCAGCCCAGGTGAGCCTTTGGAGAGCCGTGATGTCATCCAGTATTGTATGCTCAATCTCATGACAGATCCTGAGTCTCTCTTCCAAGCTAAACTGCACTGGGAATTCTTGCAATCTATGGGCATTTTTGACCCATAAAAACCACGAGGTCATACAACTTCATTGTTTTAAGCCACTAAGTTTTGGGGTAGTTTGTTACAGGTGGGAAAAACTGATGCTATTAAAAGACAGAGCTGTGAATGGAAATCCTAGGAATTTATTCTCATTATCTTGACAGTGTATGTTTGTATATTTTGGAAGTTATTGACTAAAGTTAGCATTAGGTGAAAACCTGAGAGTATGTGTTTCTGAAGGTTATTTCATCTCTCCATCTTCTTGTTAGTCTCATCATATCACTATGTTTGCATTTCCAGCAAGAAAGGCATGTGTTTTTCAGGCAGTAATCACAGCCACCCTGTATCCTATGTGGTTAAGGAAAAAAAGAAATTTAGCATTATCTTTCCAGCCATAAACAACAACAAAAAAATGAGGATTATTTTTATATGAAAGAATTCAGAGAAGCACAGGACACACCTTTTAAAAATATAATTTTAGCCAAATATTTCCATTCAGTAAGAATGGAAATGTCCCATAAATTCTTGACTTATTTTTTCTTATTGCTTCAAGCCACCTTTTGGTGATCCCCATCCTGTTTCTAATTCTGTGTTGTTTAGATCATTTTAGCAGATGGTAACCAACCACCAGACAGATCTCAAATTAATAGCAAATGGTGAGATTTCTTTGGAGGCATTTTGCCAAGCCCTCTCAACCTCAAACTAACAGCTCTGAATGTATGTCGGGGGTGGATCTGGGGACTAATGGGAGGTTTCTGGGTAACACAAGACATTTCAGGACCCAGTTTTTAAAAAACATTTAGTGATAATTTTTGTTAAATATAGAGCAATTAAAAAAATACATGAGTAAAAGGAAGATAATACAAATTAACCACAGTCACATAACCTAGAAATAACTGGTATCAGGGTGCCAACCTGGTCATGAAGACGAGCACCTGGTAGAGGGGAGAGTGGTTGAAACTCCTGGGTCTTGAGGCTGCCTGAGGGAGGGAGGAGCACCAGACCTTTCTCTACTAGACAACATGAAATATAGAATGAGTGGGAACTCTGAGCACTAGCTAATATTTCACTGCATGTGGCCATCTAAGTTTTTATCTATGTACTTTTTATCTACTTCAGCAGCTGTCTTTAGCCTATCAAGATCGAGTAATGTCCACCATACTGTTTGACAATCCGCTCTGTATCTTTTAAGGATACATTATATATCTTCCTGTATTAGTGAATAAATATGTCTAATCACAAGGCCACATAATAAATCACTGTATAAATGAGTACTCTGTCTATAATGACTATCCCCAATGCTAACACGGGGAAGGTGGAGGTTAGAAATGCTGGATTATAAGACATGTATTTTGAGGCTTTTGATATATTTTGCCAAATTACCTTCAAAAAAGTTATATCGATTTGCACTCGTATTGGCTGGGTTTTAAAATGGACATACAGCACTAATTTTACCAATCTGTTAGCATTTAATGATTGTTCCAAGTTTTAAGCAACTGCAAGCACATACATCACAATGGTCCTCCAAACCACACAGCATCATCTGTTGACTCATAGGTTAGATTGAAACCACCGCTGTGGAATTATAAGTATGTGAAGGAAATCTTGGCTTAGAGAAGTTAGGTAAATCTTTCCCAAATCTGAATCCAAGCTTAAGGCGATTGACTCCCAATCCCAGGAGCCTCATTGTCTCTTGTCTCTCATACTTTCCTATCTCCTCCCCATCTACCCAAGATACATCAGGATCTCCCAATATGAACCCTGGCCCTGTTATTATGCAAGCTCCAACCACTTCACTTGATCCTATTGAACAGGTTCACTTAAAACACTATATTTCAAAATAGTTAGAAGATTTTGAATAGTCTCAACACAAAATGATCAGTGTTTTAGGTGATGGATATATTGATTATCCTGATTTGATCTGTGCCCGTTGTATATATTTATTACAATATCACATTCTTCCCTATAAATATGTAGTATTATTATATGTTGATTAAAGAAAATAAAATTAAGAAGTTGAAAAGCCCCCCCTATGATTAGATTTACTTTTAATGCATAGAACATTAGAGGCTTCTGAATGCAAATGCTCTTCAATTTCCTAGACATTAAACACAGATATTTCTTGATATAGATTTTGGTACAACATATTTCAGATACAGGTGCATGTTCTATGAGAAAGAAGTCCCTGGTAACTAGGTCTTTTCTATTGCTGTGACATGGTCACACATGCTACAAATGAATAGAAGTG
>CM053410.1:8559198-8727879 GCA_028644305.1 Xerus rutilus
ATCATTATTTCAAGTGGGACTTGCAACTCTTCCATTTCAGAACATACAGCTTGCACATGTCTTATTCATGGTGCCACCATGAATTTATGTAATGAGGTAAAGAATTATGGATAACAAAAATGAAGACTTGTATTTGCTCTTATATCCAGTGTACACTGAATGAAATGTATACTTCAGGAGACATTGTAGTTGGAGCAGTCTTGGGTTTCTTATGTGCAGTTGAAAAGTCAAGACATGCCATTGAGACAAAACCCTTAGTTTTGTGTGTACATCATGGGCTTGCTGAGCATCTGCTTAGCGAAGATGAGAAGCAGCGGAAATATGGGAATGGCTAGACAGCCAATTTCCTCAAAAACTAAAGTAAGGAGGACCTAATATATAACAGTTTGGTGACTTGTTTTCATTTTCATAACTTTTATAGGAACTAATCATTTCCCATAAATTACTCTGTAAGGATGTTCATATTATGAATGAAGAGATGGAGACTCAAATCTAAAAGTGCCCTGTGGTTGGACAGTGTCTTCAAGATGAAGACCACAGTCCAAATATGTATTTTTTTTCCTTGTTTTCCCTTTACTAAGTATTAATATTTCATCAAATAAAAGAGGTAAGAATTACTTTGTCAGTCATCAAGTGGATATGGATGATGCTTAAGAAAATTAATAGGCTAGCAATGAAATTGAAAACTCTTTATCAGCAGCTTTATTCTCTAAGCACTGGCAAATACTGAACCTAGAGTCCAGTTTTTCTTTCTTTCTTTCTTTCTTTCTTTCTTTCTTTCTTTCTTTCTTTCTTTCTTTCTTTCTTTCTTTCTTTCTTTTTCTTCCTTCCTTCCTTCCTTCCTTCCTTTCTTTCTCTCTTTCTTTCTCTCTCTCTTTCTTTCTCTTTCTTCCTCCCTCCCTCCCTCCCTCCCTCTCTTCCTTCCTTCTTTCCTTCCTTCCTTCCTTCCTTCCTTCCTTTCTTTCCTGAATCTGCTTATCAAACTATAAAATATTCACAAATCAATTTTTAAAAAAACAGATTTTCCTAAAGATATTGTCTGGCTACTCTTGAGGAAGGTGGAAGATGGTTTCCTGGGAATCCCTTAAGGAAAAACAGAATCTTCATAGAGACAGAAAACAAAGGTTTGTAGATACCAAGAGCACAAAGGAACGAAACAGAAAAGATGGTCAAGCACCCTTCTGGCAGCAAAAGAGAGGATCTTGGAGGCCAGCAGATCCCAAAGCTTGCAGGTGGAAGTAAACCCCCATTTTAGCATTTCACAGCAGGGCAGAGTATGTTTTTCTTTGGAGTGAGCACAGTCTGCCATGGATGGTGGGCTAAGGCAGAATGGAAGTGGATGCTCTTGAATATTACAAAATATACCAAAAGTGCTCCCAAGCCAATCCAGCTCAGACCCAACAGCAGATGAAGAAGCCTCACGCTCATCCTGAATAATGCCAGTGACCCTTAGTTCGAAGTAAACAGGATGAGATAGATTTTTCTAGGCAACTGTTGTGCTACAAGGACTTGACCAGGGCTTCACCAGGAGGATCTGTGGGAGAGTAACAGTGACATCCCAAGATCTGGAATCATGTTTCCCAGGCAGAGAATGTTTCATCACTTACCATCCGTGCTATGTAGAATACATTATTTAGTCCATCTGGACTCTGGCTGCCAAATTAAAAATGCGGGCGAGAATACAAGCTGCTTCACGGATTATTGTGAGGACAAAAGGAGAAAACCCACGTGAAATGCAAGTGATACACCTGGGATTAATAAGTGTTCATGACAGCGGCTTCTGGTGTTTCTGTTGTGTTAGTGAATCATCGGTCTAATTGAATGAGGTAAGGATTACGTCATCCTTCGCCCACAGAAAATGAAGTGTCTAATCCAAGGGCCTGCTTCTGCCCAAAGGTGGTGGGGAGGGGAAAGTGGAGATGGATGGAGCATTAACGGTTCTAGAGCCAAAGATGGTTTCCAGAGCAGCTCTTAAAGTGAACCAGAAACGGTTCAGGTTGGCAGGAAGCCATCAGGCTGTGGGACCTCACAGAGCGCAGGGTGCCTATGAGAAGGTTGGAATGAATCCGTTTTTATTTCCACATACCCTCCTCTACAGCACCTGATCCCTTCAGGCTGAGATATACAGATGAGATTCCGAGAAGAAAGTCTGGCTTTCGTTATTGTTTTGGGCCAGAGGAGGAAGTAGAAGGTTGAAATGTTCATCTTGTCTCTCATCTTTCATTTCCATTACTCTTCAAACCCATACGGTAAGACCAGGCTTGTTCACCGTCCTGTCTGTACAAGAAAGACAGCCCCTCACCTCAGCCAGAGGCACCAAGCAACAGGATTGATAGGTGTAAAGACAGCTTCTAAAGCCAGGTGTGATCATCCCATGACCAGGCTCACAAAATGTTCAAAATTAAAGGTATACATCAGCCAAACAAAATTCCTATCATCAAATTATCATCAAATGGATTTTATAGTGGAGTTGCCAATTTCAACAGACTAGATTATGATTTTTTGTAGGAAAGCCATTGGGGGTCATTCATTTCTGTTTCTATACACACATACACACACATAATCATGTATATATATCATGATTCTTTTCCATATGAGCCCTCAGAAAAGTTTTCTGTTATAAGATTACATTTAAAATTAAAAAGATCAAATAAAATTTTAAAAATAAAAAATTAAATAAAATCACAGTGGATGATCTTTGAAAAGAACAAAGATCAAAGTTAAGAGGTCCTCACTGAGAGTATATAGAACAACAAAACAACGGTATATTTGGCAACAGTTTTCAGCAATATGTACTGAACTGATTGAGCATGTTGTTTAATGTTAAAACATTCAACCTTTTTTCTCCACTTAATGACTAACTTTGAGCTAATGTCATCTTAAATGTTTGTGGATTTAGCTAAAAATTGCTTGTAATATGGGCATAATGCTTCTTATATATTCTCCTCTTAGAAACATTTTATATACCTAACAAAATTTTTGTGTGAAATGGTACACATGTATAATTGAATCTTTGTTAGCTATTCTAACATGAGTTATACATCTGTAAAATTGAATTTTTAAAATCTTTCAAATCAATAATTCAATATTTCCAGTGATGAATTATATTTCTTAATAAATGTATTAACTTAGTTAATAAATGTTAATAGCTAACTATGTGTAACAACCCATTGAATAATATTAAACCATTTGCCAAATTTTTCCTTTTTGAAAGATTTGAAAGTTGCATTGTTTTAACTGTGACTGTTTAAATTCTGTGGACCGCCAGATTCAAATAAAGAATTCTCTCCTTTCTCCAGTACATAAAGTATGTAAAGTTTTTTTTTTAACTGAACTGTTTTCTGAATTTTCAAGTTTTTTTTTGAGATTGTTCAGTTATTGAATAATAATTCTTCATTAAAAGGAAACTAGTCACTTATTTTGTTAGCTGCTTGTCAAAAGCATGCAGGAGTTATGTGGACCATTCCCAGCAGGAACCTATGCTTAGGCAAAAGCAAGTTTACAGACGATGGACTGAGCACAATGGAGAAGAGAGAATTTGTTCTGTTAATAGTGAAAAACGCCAAGGCTCAACTCTGCTGTCTTTGTAGCACTTACCTTCTGGAAGTTACTCAGCCTGGTTCGATTTTCCTGAGTTACTGCTTTGCACCTCAGCACACCTGGTGGCATCCACACTCTTGATTCAAACAGAGCAGGGCCTGCAGCCCCTGGGAAAGATGACAGGCAGGACTCACAGCTGAAGCTCTGCCAAAGCTTCCTCGTGGTTTAGAGGATGGGGAGCCCCTCACTAGGTTCTTAGATGTCACATGACTCGTGGACTTTTATATCCACATTCCAGAATCCTAACATGCCTGCTACTATCTCATCAACTTAGGTAAGTTATACTATGGTGCAAATTTTTTTCTTTAGAAATTTATCTTATTTATTTATTTTGTATCAGTTTATGCATATTATAATGTGGCATCAATTCTTTCTCTTATTTCTACTATGCCCAATAAATACTTTCTAGAACCATCATACTTATTTTTAAGACATTTGTATTTATATACACATATCTATACCAATCCTCTCTTGTAAAGTATCATATCTAGAGAGAGAGTAAAATCAAAATTGTCTGCTTTTTTCATTGTGTTGGAAATGTATGTGTAGGTGTGTCTTCATTCTTAACTCCATAGCAAATAGCATTTCTCTTTTCTCTGGATTCGGTCCCATTTTACTAAAATGAAAATCAGATTTCCTCACCTTGCAAGTCTTTCCACACTCTTAGGGTTTAGAATAATAAGTTTATAATTACCTAGGGAAAACACCACTCTCAGAGGGTTCCTCAGTCTCACCGAGACCAAATAAGGCCTCAGTGATGCATGGCTTCCATAATATTTTCATGCATTGGAATAAAGCTTCCATTTGAGTGCTCTGTTACTGCCTACTTCTCACCCAGGTGTCTTCATCAGCATATTCATCTCTGGTGAACAATGCTAAAGCCCTTTTTCCAGTGTGTTTTGTTCAATTCCAACATTGAAAAAGGGCTGCATTCAGTTATTTCTTAATATTGTTTATATTTTTAATGAACTACAATGATTTGATATTCTTTTCCTCCCCCAAGAAAATAATGCCCAATACAAACACACACATTCACAACTCTAACATGGAATGGAACATTCTCTCTTTTTAAAAAAATTATTTATTTATTTATTTATTTATTCTGCTTAGGTACACATGATAGCAGAACGCATATCGATTCATTGTACACAGATGGAGCACAACTTTTCATTTTTCTGGTTGTATGTGATGAAGAATCACAACATATATGCAGTCATACATGAAGCTAGGGCTATGATGTCCATCTTATTCCACCATCTGTACTGTCTCCATTCCTCCTTCCCCCTTCCGTCCCTGTGACCAAATTTCCTCCATTCTTCTGGTATCCTCCCTCGCATCATAGATCAGTATCCACTTATCAGAGAGAATATTTGGCATTTGGTTGGAACATTCTCTTGACAAATTACCAGTTTTGTGCCAGCCATGTGGGCTAAATGAATCAATAAGCTGCTAGTCCTATTTCTAATATTTGTGGAGAAAGGCCTTCCCATAGAGATGAAAGGAGGATGGCTCAGTTTAGTGGCTTAGAGTCCTGTATTGTCAGTTCTGCTCAATCTCTCTGTGCCTCAGTTTATTTATGCAGGGTATGGTGCCCACCTCTTGGGTTTCTCAAAAGAATTAAATGAGTCATATATATAGAACCATTACAATAATGCCTGGCATTTATGATAGTTGTTGTATTTGTATTGGTTATTTATCCCTCAAAGGATGATGATGATGATGATGATGACGATGATAAACAACTCACTATCTCACTATGTCAAAATGATACAGAATGGTTTAAAAATTAACTTTAAATCTTATCACTTGAGGAATTTTTTGTGTAACATATCTTGTTAATCAATGACATTTTATGACTGGTGATATCTTGTTAACATCTACAAGTGGTTTGAATGATCTTTATTAGTCTAATTGTGTTCTATATATTGGCTTAGAGTCCTGGTTTCTTGGCATTTCTCAAATCTAGGCAACTCTCTGGAAAGTTCCTATCAACATCCATCTCACAGAGAGAAGAGCCACATACATAATTTCAGGATCTCCAAAACATCTATTCTCCTGGTGTAACCTGGACAAAAGAAATTCAGGGCCCAACTCTGGGATGATATTCTTTTCTAGAATGATTGTTTTGTCCACTTGGATCAAAGCCACTCCTACATTTTACCCTGCTGTAAAAATTATTTTTTCTAAGTACAATGCCTCAAAAATTCTCCACGCTTATATTAGGTTGCTCAGAGAATGAGAGGACAGATAATGTCATTAGATGGAATGTAATGGTGACATTAGTCTAATAAGAATGCATTGGGCTTCTAGTGTATTCAAAATGCTCAAATTACATTATTACAATTTTGTCAGCATTTACTCTAATGGACTGAGAGAATTAAAGTGCTGCAAATACATACAATTTTTATAATTATATTGTGCCTTTCAATGTATTCCTTCATTCCACATGGATGTGCAGGCTTAAAGTGGCCTGAGCATTTGGAATACAAGCAAATAAGATTAGACTAGGGGTGAGGAAGTATATACAGTCAGGGACAATATAGTGTGAGGACAGGTAGAGTAGAAGTACCTAGCTGGTGCTGTGGGATGGCATAGTGCACAGCAAATCCCTGGTTTTGGAAGATGTGGGGGTGATATTAGGGGAGCACATGAGGGTGCCCAGGAGGAAGAATGGCATGTGCCATGGTGCAGGTGGGAGGTGGGCATGTCTTAGCATTGTGTGAGCTCTGTATATTTTATTCATGGAGCTCATACTTGAAACCAGGCAGAAGAGATGGCCCATGACATTAGGAATGGAAGATGTGTTTGATGCAGAATTGTGTGGAGGACCACAAGGAAAGGCCTGGTATGTCCTAAAGAGGATAAGAGACATTTGCAGAACCATAAACAAAGAAATGGCATAATCAACCTAGAATTAAGAAATATTTTTAGTAATAACAAAAGATATTAAAATGCTATGACAATAGCAGTTTTGCCAATCTTAAGGCGACCCTGAGAATTTAATGTTTAATGAAGATGAGAAATAAAAAGGGCCTGATATGAGGTGCAGTTGAGCCACTAATTTCTGAGATATCACACAGTGTGTTGATCTTTTCCCCAAATTGCCTCATTTAGATCTTTATGATGCCACATGAAGAAGAGTCTATACAATTTCTCCCAATTTACAAATGAAGATACTGAAGCCCAGCAAGGCTAGGCAACGAGGACAATGCTGTGTGGTATTTTGGTGCATTAGTGTTGTTTTAATCAGCTTTGGTGTCACTGTGGCCAAAATGCCCAAAAAAAACAACTTAGCAGAGGGAAAGTTTATTTGGGGTTCATAATTTCAGAGGTCTCAGTCCAC
Source organism: Xerus rutilus (assembly GCA_028644305.1). Lineage (NCBI taxonomy): Eukaryota > Metazoa > Chordata > Mammalia > Rodentia > Sciuridae > Xerus > Xerus rutilus. Next base: position 8,566,142 of record CM053410.1, read on the forward strand.
AGAGGGCTGACTCCATTGCTCGGGCCCAAGGTGAGACAAAACATCATGGCAGAAGGGCCTAGCAAAGAAAAGTCACTCAGCTCATGGCAGGATCCGGAAGCAGAGAGAGAAGGAGGAGGGTAGGGGGTTACAGGAAGGTGAACCCTTCCAGGACACACTCCCAGTGACTTGCCTCCTCCAGCCACAGCTCACCTGCCTACAGTTACCACACAGTCAGTCCATCCAACCTAGGACAGACTGATTAGATTACAGCTCTCATAATCTAGTTGTTGACCTCTGAATACTCCTATGTCAACACAAGTGTTGGGGGGATACCTCATGGCCAAACAAGTATGACAACTATAGCACATTATATCTTTCATTTTACTGTCAACAAATAGTAGGCTGTTTATTATGCATCAGTGAAAGTAAAGCAATGATATTAAGCACAATTTCATCAAAAATCAAAATGATCATTGTCCACATGAATAGATTTCTGATAATCCGTATTGGGGATATAGTTTGGAATATCTGAAGGTATAAAATGACCTATTTCCTTCTGGAATCCCTGGTGCCATTTAATAACACCAGCAGAGATATGGTGACTGTATTTTCTGACAATAATCAGTATGCATAAATTCTCTTTTGCTAATAAAAACTCTTTACTCTTAAATTAATCAGAATGGAGGATAAGATATATATTTTCTTAGGAAAATGAATAAATTGAAGCTATGACTAAATAAAAGACCATTTAATGTTTAGAGAGAGAAGAAATAAAGAGGAATTGCAATCAGGTCACTCTTGGATCCACTTCAGACAGAAAAGGAAATGAGTTGCTGAGTACCCAACATTCAAGCCATAAAGCGTATCTACAATAATTTGTGGCAATTTTTCAAAATATGTATTATTGACTGTCTCCCTTCCTAAAAATCAAAATAAGATACGTCAATGATGTAACTTGTAAATGTCTAATTGAGCCTCACTAGGCCTTCCAATGTAGATCAGATGCAAAATTCATTGTTTTGAAACTAAATGCTGTAACTTATTAAGATAATGTTAAAATAAAACTATCGGAGGTTGTCTGCCCAAAATAATTTTGATAAATGATAGTATTATTCTTTTTATATTCTTTACATAGCAAAGTTGACTGTCCATTAAGATCATTCCTGTTTGGGACTGTATCACTGGGAATAGTACTGGAGAAATGATTGAGGAAATAAATAGTAAAAAATACTAAAGTCAATAGAATTGTGTTTGGAAGGGGAGGCTGAGGAAATGTCTTATGAAGAAAAGAGGGGTGATGAAATCTTCCAAGAGGAAAAAGGCAGGGATGAATAGTTGGTCATAGAAGAGAAAATGATATGTAGAAGAAATGGTTGAGAGAAAAGAGCTCAATAGGAGAAAGAGAGAGCGAGAGAGCACTAAGTAGTGGTAAAGAAGATGGAACAGATAAATTAAGTTGCAATAAGAAAGTTCCTGAAAGTGATAGAGAAATTAACTGAATGTAGAAAACAAAATAAAACTCATGGACATTCTTGAGTGGAATAGTTGTATAATCAGATAGACTCTTGGAAAAATCTAATTTAACAGTAATTTACAAGATGGATCTAAATGTTCAGGGACATGAGATAGGGAAACAAGCTAAAAATCAATGGCTGTAATTCATGCATAGGAACCAAACAGGAAAAAATGGAGAGATTGTGTTCTTTACAAAGTTTTAAGAATTTTTCTTGGATTCAAGTAAAAATTTTCTTATCAAATTCTTTTGCAAAAATAAGGATTACTTAACTTTTAAGTTTAATAAAGGACTTACTGATTTTTCCATTTACTTTAGAGTTATATCATAGTTTCAGAGCAAAATTAAGTATTTTTTCTTTTACTCCCTATAGCAAAGCAATGGAATTTTTTTTAAAAACATTACCCAGAGTTTCTCATGGTCCACATTTTTTATCTGATACTCTTTTCTTTGTTGTTTTTTAGTTGTAGATGAACACAGTACCTTTATTTTATTTATCTATTTTTATGTGGTGCAGAGGATCAAACCCAGTGCCCTACTAAGCAGTGCTGTACCACTGAGCCCCAACCCCAGCCTGGAATTTTTTTAAATTATACATAAAAGATTCTAAAGTTAAACATTGAATTTTGGGTAGGTTGGCTAGATTATTTTCTAAGAGCACTGTTTTTCTATATTTTCAATGAACTTGTCCTTCTCATTGTGTCTGAAAAATGTTGCATGATATGCTTATTTCCACATTTGGAAATGCTTTAATTCTTTTTACCTTATCTATATTTTATACCTACACATTTGCCATACAATATATTGTATAGCCATCTTTACAGTCATCACCATTATCACCATCATGATTATTTATCAAGGACCTTCTATGGATTGGGCCCATTAACTCCTATGTTATTAATTAACTCCTATGTTTATGATAATCTTGAATGTTAACACCTGTTATGCCCCATCTACTAATAAAAAAAATGGAGGCTCAACATGGGTAAGAAACCTATCTAAAGTCATACAAAAGCTGAATAACACCATGGGATCCTTTCCTTGTCTGGTTTAACTCTATATTCTGAAGGATTTCCCCTCTAATACATTACCTAGAAGTCAGCATTACAAAGTTTATTTTTTCTATAATCAGTAACCATACCATATATCTACACATATATACATATATCTGTATATTTTTATCACTGAATATCTATCATGTTATAGTCACTTGTATACAAAGTGTGCAGTCATGTTGATGTTCAGTTTCGATATTTACTTGTTGATTCTGATCTCCCATTTGCTTGATCATTGTACCCATAATTAACACAGATGATGAACCCTATCAAGTCTTCTCAAAAATCACTTACCAGAGTTGGATCAATAATCATGTGATTGGAGTGATGGTCCTTGATTGTTAAGGATTATTGGAAATAATCAGTGTAAAGTAAGAAAAATCAGGTGTTTTCTGAATATATGCAGGCATGTCATAATCTTCTAGTTTTGTGAAATTGAAGTAGAACCTCATTGAATCCTACCAAATGGTTTTTGCTGCTATGCACATAGCAAACTGTGTTATAATTGTTTACATATCTCTCCCTTAACCTTCTTCCATAAAATGCCAGATAGCACACAGTTTTGGCTCTAGGGACCACATGGGGCTCTGTTGCAACTCTTTAAGTATGTCGTTACAGCAGAAAGCCCAGGGGGTAAATCAACTGACACTGTAGCATAGCAGCCTTACGCACACAGAAATTTAAATTTCATATGATTCCCATGTGTTTTGAAACATTACCCCTCTTTTGACTCATCTCAACCATTTTAAAATGTGAAACTCCTTCTTAGATCATGGTAATACAAAGACAGGCATACTGGGATGTCCTTTGCAGACCCTGAGCTCACATGCAGTCTGAAGGCAGGGACCCTTTCTTGGCTGAGAAAATCCATGATGCCTAGAAGGCCTGAGGCAGCCTTCTAAGTATATGATTGTTCAAAGTGCCAATGTATTGGAGGGCTGCTGTGGAAAATATCGCTGATTTTGAAAAACAAATTGAAGTATTCTATTGGTCTATAAAATAAGGTCTGATCAGTATCAAGATTTAGGCTTTAATTCTTCTGTCACAGTCCTTGGTCATTTACTCTCAAAGTCACAGTATGTCCCATGTCTGCTGATTCTCCAATTTAAAATTACCTTCTGCTCCTAATCATTATTGACAGTCTGAAACTGCTGCCTGCAAAAGCTCACTCTGCCAAGGGGAGGAAATTCAGGGTTCTCTGTCAACTTCCCAGCCAGCCAGGCACTAATCCTCGAGACGGACTCCATGGCAATTGATTTTGTGCAAGAACAAATGAAGACAATGAATTGATTTTACGATTATCAGACTCATGTAGGAAAACTGAGACCTCACAAAACCTCAGTTATGTATTTTTTGCAACCACAGCACAGGGTTCATGGTGCTCCCTTCCAGGAAAGTTGGGCCCAGGATTACAGTGGATATTGGATTCCTAGATTCTACTGTAGCAAGAATCCAGTGCAGCCGGGCATGGTGGTGCACACCTGTAATCTCAGATGCTTGGGAGGCTGAGGAAGGGGGATCACAAGTTCAAAACCAGCCTCAGCAAAAGCGAGGAGCTAAGCAACTCAGTGAGACCTTGTCTCTATATAAAACACAAAATAGGGCTGGAGATGTGGCTCAAAGATCAAGTGCCTCTAAATTCAATCCCTAGTACTCCTCTCTCCCAAAAAGAATCCAATGCAACTCTAACCTCACTTATAGAATAGTTTGAATATTTATAAGTACTACATTCATATTTATATCCAACTACTTATGGATTACTGACATTACCAGAAATTTTACTAGGTGTTAGAAATATGGTGGTGAGTGAGTCAGAAACAGTGCCTGCCTGCAGGAAGTCTGTATATGGAAAATCATCCTCTATTAACTTACACGAAAAGTTGGTTAATATTAAAACAACTTCTTGGTTATTTTATGATTTCATGTACATTTTTTTGGAGAATAAGCATGCATGTGTGCACACATGGGCACACAGACTTTTGCCTCTAAAGGAAAAGGACATGAACTTAGAGCAGCAGAAGCTCTCACAGCTAAAACATCATTGCAGTGGTTCTCCAACTCCTAAGCATCTGGAGGGGTGATTTCAGTGCACACAGAGACTTGACTAAGTTGTGGGGAAAAGCCCAGAAATAAGCTTTTGTATAAGTTCCCTAAATGATTTCGTTGAAGATGCTACAGAATCCACATTTTAATTTTTGTTTGCAAATAGGGTTTCATTTGAACGACTTTGGTACAGAATTGTCTGAGGATACTTTTGATCTAAATAGTCACTGGATTGAAGATATCTGACATTTGAGAATGCAGGAAAGTAATTTTAGCGCCGTTTTAAAAATAATCTATTTTCTTATTCCTTCTTTGATAGCATACTTTTTTTAAAAGTGGAATTATTCAGTACATTAGGCAGATTTATTAAGTTTATAAAAGTGCAATAACTATTTTCCTCAGAAATTTTAACAATTTATTGTGTAGTCAGTCCCTTGAGGGTTAGACTCTTGTTCTTTCTCATTCATTTCTTAAGCACATTTGGGTTAATGGAACACTCGTGGGATAACCAGCTTTCTAAATTGTACATTTGTTCTACTTTCGAGCCTACCCATTTACAGTGAACTGCCGGGGATTTTTGGAATATTTTTAGGTATGCCAAATAACCAATTACTGTGATTTCTGGTTTACAAAATTGTGGGTTACCAAGTGTTATTGTTCATCAGAAACTAGTAGGAACTCTTGAGTGTTGAAATGGAAATCTACCTGAGATCATATCTTGATCATTATAATCTATCCTCAGGGATATTTCAGTAGAATTTAAGATTATTTTTATAAACATCTGGAATTTTTTTTTTTTTGTAACCAGGATTGAACTCAAGGGTACTCGACCACTGAGCCACATCCCCAGCTCCATTTTGTATATTATTTAGAGATAGGGTCTCACTGAGTTTCTTAGCCACTCACTGTTGCTGAGGCTGGCTTTGAACTTGAGATTCTCCTGTCTCAGCCACCCGAGCTGATGGGATTATAGGTATGCGCTACGGCACCCAGTAGTAATCTGGAAATTTTTAAACAACAGCTTTATCATTGCCCTAATGTTGTCTTCCCTGTGAGATATACACCTTTGGTGCAATGGACCTGGGCCAATCTGTGTACTTTTTAAGTATAGTAAATGCTACGGTCCATGTTTACTCTTCTCAGTTCATTTTCTCATAAATAATGGTTCTTAGGTTGCTTTATCTACTACTTATCTAAATTTTCATATCACAGAAAGATTTTAACTTAATATAGATGAAACAATTATGATCATAACTTGAAAGAATGGAGAACTTCCCTTTGGGAAGTCCACATGGGAGAGAATTTTCTCCTACGTGAGAAACACTAACTTTTCTTACAACTTGAATCATGGACTGAGTCTACTGTTCCCCTCTTACTGCTGTTCCATATCTTCACAGATGAGGGTGGGGGACCATGATTCTCCCACTAATCATTTTTATGAGTGTACTTAAGTAATAAGTACATGTAAGTACTGTATGTTTTAAGTTGTTTAGGAATATTCTTCTTAAACTCACTAATGATAGTTTAGCTGCAGTACATGGTTTTAGGATGTCTGCACCTCTCTATGGCTCCTGCTTTACCTTGGTCATTTATTATATATATATATTTTTTTTTATTTTTTTTTGTGGTGATTACTGAGGAATGAACTCAGAGGCTCTCAGCCACTGAGCCACATCCCCAGCCCTATTTTGTATTTTATTTAGAGACAGGATCTCACCAAGTTGCTTAGCACCTTGCTTTTGCTGAGGCTGGTTTTGAACTCACGATCCTCCTGCCTTAGCCTCCAGAGCTGCTGGGATTACAGGCGTGCGCCACCTTGCCTGGCTACCTTTGCCATTTCATCTTAGATTGTGTGGCCATCATAAATTGACTGTAATTAAATATTCTTCTTTTTTAAGGAAAGAAAATTTTCTTAAAATTTTTAAAAAATTAAAAAAAAATTTTTGCTGTTCTTTCTCAAAAGAAATTTTTAAGTTTAGAGCTACATCTAAAGCACAGTCACTAAAATTGCCCAGCAATGTGGTGCTGTCCTAATTGCATTAATCATTAGAAATGAGAAAATGTGAAAATTTTCTTTTTCAAAAAAAGTTTAGAAAGAAGACACAGCAAGAGCGTCATCTCCAACATGAGCTGAGGATTCTAAAAGGCACCATAGGCCTGTGTAAATGTGTCTATTTCATAGATGTTGTGTGTGCTCTGGTCTATCCACTGCATGTACTGCATTTATTAACATCCATAATTTTAAATCCTGCCAAGAAACTGTGTTTTGTCAGAAGGTGAGGTGGAGAAAAGCATGCTTCCTATAATTTAACTTTGTACAATTTGTAGGTGATTCACAAAATCTGATCATGTCCTCAAGATGTGAAATTGCACACTTAGACTGCTGGGGAGCAGCTACCCAGGCATATTAGTTACTCCCATACTTATGTATTATTTAAGTTTAGGTTCTAATTTTTATAAAACTTATAGTCCTTGGTTTTACATGATCCATGTACTTAAAAAGACAAGTAACCTTCAGTCCTGCCCAGAGTCAACTATCACAGTTTAGGATGGTAAAGACCAGATAGAAGTTAGCCTTATGTGAGGCTTTGAAATTATACTATTGCCTCTGAGTAGCTTTGTTTGATCTTGATATTAAGATATTTGGAAGGGGATCAGTAATCATTACATGGTTCAAATTGACTGAAAAAAAATTACACAATATTTAACTGGTATCAAACAGAATGGTCTTTCTTGAAACATATAAAAATAGTTATGCTACCATTTTTAGCTCAAAATTGTTTTTTTAAAAATATAACTCACTTATTCATTCAGTTGGCATGCAAATGCATTGAGAATATAACATGATTTGCAAACTAAAAGAAAGATCCTGAAGATTATAAATATATGATAATATATGTATATACACAACTTTATTACATGAGGAAATTTTAGCATGTATCAAAGAAAAAGCTTTGGTGGGAGTGGTCTTGTGTGAACTGGCATTTCCTCTGAGACTGGGGAGAATATGTCAGTTATGATTATTTCAGGATGGTTTTACTGAGGCCAGTAAAGCCAGATAAACACTGCTTTTGATGATAATGATCACGTTTCCTTTTCTTAGCCACCCAGTTTGACTGGTTGACATGGCTACTAGGGCGTTTATGTTTCCCATGAGAATACTGATTTTCAGTGAGTTTATAGCATCTGGTAGAAGAAAACTGTTGAATGAATAGCATATGTGATTTATGTGTTATAAATTTGTAAGACATTTCACATCTAGGAAAAAATTACTAGTGTGAAAAAATAATTTGTCTGGCTTTTGATCACAAAATGATTAAAAATCCTGATATTTAGATCATAGAGAACTGATTCAGAAAATATACATGTTTCAGAAGAAGCTGAGTAATTGTATGTAAACTTATGTGGCTATAGGAGGACTCTTCTGCTTCCATTCATAATGGTATTTATTTTTCAGTTTAGCTAAGGAGGTATCGCATCTCTAAACTGAAGTGGTAATGGAATCAAGAGGGGTAATAATCCTAGGTAATTTAGTTTGAATAAGTTTTACCCAAAGTAAGTTTAATTGGGAAAGATAATTTGTACATGAAGTGGATGCTGGAGAAAGAAGCATGAGACACACCTCCGATATGATAGAGTGGGACCAGCCAGGGACAGGAGGCTGGGCTATCCAAGACTAATTTGGCAGCTAGAGTACAGGTATATGGAGGTCTGTATAAAATAGTCTAGGTGGAAATCGTCCTCAACAATAGACACATTTTAAACAAAGTTCAAGGAAAAATAATGACATTACTCTTCGTCATTCGTACTGCCTTAAACTAAGTTTTTCAAGTCTAAGTTTATATAAATGTGCTCTTTTCTGGCACTTTAGAGTGATGTGAATCATATGCCTTTGTTGAAAATATATTTGTATGTCATCTGTCTAGAAGCACATCTAATGGGAAACAATAGGCATTAACTTTGGGGCTACTGGTGTTTTAACATCATCTTTGAAAATGGCCTTGGCCTCTGTTGGTGTTGACTTTTGGTTATGATGATAGATCTTTCAGTAATTACTCACAGTTAGAGTGGTCCTTACTGCTTTATGGACATAGAGTATAAAGGATGACAAATATAAGTTGGGAAGGGGTATGAAGTCAGCCCAGGAGGCAGAGGCCACACAAGGAAAAGGGCAGATGTGGTGACTTACATCAAGAGTTCGGGAGATGGGCTTTTAAGTCTCATGCACACAGGTATGAGAATTGATTCAGAATTCCATTTGAGCGTGGAGGACAGATTGTTTCAAAGTTATTGATTAAATAATATTTTAATTAAAGAAACACTTCCTGACAGAAATCCATTACTTATAACCTATCCTTTCAGGGGACACATTAGACCTGGGTTTAGATAGAAGTTTCTCCAAAAATAAGCTGCATTTTTGGTGGGTAAGGGATTAGGCTATAGCATTTCTTTACCAATCCTTGACTTCCTCTTTTGAGTGACAATGCTTCTATGTTCTCTTAAGATTTCCCAGAAACAAACAGGCAATACTGGAAAAGGGAAGTTCCACAATGATCTGCTCAATTTGAAAGAAACATAACTTTGTCACGTGACTCAAACTCGTTCCCAAATGAAACACTCCCTGTCCCTACCCCGTTTTCTATTTTTTCAAATTATAAATACATCCCAAAAAAGCAGGATCAACTGCTTAACTTAAATACACTTTCATATTTGAAAGTGTTTTTCCCAAAATGAGTGATTTATTTTCTGAGAAGAGATCGCTCTTGTGCCAGTTGTTGCCTATGGGAGAGTCTTTCACACTCGGCCTTCTGGGCCCTGTTGGTTGGGTAAACAGTGGGCTCACCTTCCCTCATGCAGTCTCATTGACCTCATACTGAAAGGTCTCAACACAAACTGAAGGCAGCTGTCACTTCACTGCAGTTTGCTTTGGGTTTTGCTTTTCACCTTATGGAATTCACTCTGAGAAAACAGGAACCTTTTTTCCCACTTCATTTTTTTGTACCAGAAAAGCAATATGTGTTCTTTAAATACATGTGAAAGAGTAGGAAGGAGATAGGAAGACCTCTAGGCAAACACTGTGTGTATTTTTACTTGATTTTTGTACATGTTATTTTGATAGGTTTCTAGTAACTGTAGATGAGAGCTTTTGCTTTTAATCAGTACCAAGCTTGGATTCCCAAATAGTTATTTAAGCCCTAAACATTTCAGTTGAGTTAAACATTAACCAGTCCAAGTGATTAGTTGATAGGCTGTAAAACCGTGTGGAATACTTTGTATCAGCGAATACCACAATCCCTGAATTCTGGGAGCTGGTATTGTGTTTGCATTCAAATGTACCCGTGAAGTATTTTTTTTTCCTCTCTAAATATTTCAGACACATTCTTCTTATTTGAAAGCTTTGCCTGTTACTCAACAACCTCTGTATCTAAACTATGTCAAAGATACATAGAAAAGAAATGACATCATGGAGCCGGTTTTGTTCGTTGATCTTTGTGTTTAGCTAATGCTGAGCAGGGCCGTGAGTCATGCAGTCCTGTGACCAGCCAGGCACTTTTCCAATCAGAGACTGTTAAGATCTCTGACAACAGAACCTGCAGTTGTTTGAGGAGGAGATTTCAACAGTGACCTGTATACTTGGTAATACCAGGATTTGTGGGTAACAAAATTTGTTCCTATTCCTGCCGAATAACAAAACACCAACGATGAGATAACACTTAGTACAGCTGACTCATTTCCTCATTTACAGATGAAAGGAGTTGTCCAAGAAGTGACTATCTCACAAGGAAATAATGTTTCCTTCAGGTAATTACCTGAGCCTTTTAAAATTAAGGCTGACTATAACACTGACTTGTCAGTAGTTAGGTATGTTAACGAGTCACTTTTATTGTGAGGTAATAGCATACATTAAAAACCAGGTCCATTATCATCCTTACATATGTGAGCATTGCTGATTTCAGATGTTACTCAAAAGTAATTGCTGTGTATCCTCAGCAGGTGTCCAGGAGATGGAAAATTTCAAATTTATTAAAATGTGGAATTAATGTATGCTTTCCTTCTTGTTTTTAGAAAAGCACATGTTAGTGGTAACACTGCAGCTGTTACCCCCAACATCTGGATCAGAGAGCCTGATGTGCCTACCTTCTCCTGGGTCAGCAAGAGAATGCAGATGCAGAAGGAAGGGTGGAGAGAGACCCCAGAGGTGTGCTGTATGCTCCCCATGCATACCTGGGGATGGCATAAGCATTCAAGGGCATGGGACTTCCAGTCATGTCACAGTCAGTTGATCTGACTTAGCAGGAGCAGTCCTCGTGGGGAAGGGGCTCTTAACTGAAGCCTTTGCAGGAACTTTATAGAAAACCAAGAAATCTCAGCCTCCCTGACTTGCTATAATCCTCTGGGCTTTACAACCTGGCGACATTTCTCAAAACATATTTATTTTAAAGCATAAAGAAAGTCAAATGTGTTGGAAGAAAAATCCATGTGATGGCTTCCTTTGATTATCACCCAAAGTCACATCTCGTTTCTTCTAGACTCAATTTGAATAGGACTTCAAAAAAACAGAAATAGACTCCCCTCAATAGGAATTCCTGGTTTTCATGCATTTCCCATGCATTTCTTATAACACTGGTTGCCTCTTTCCCTACTTGGTATGTCTGCTTCGGAATTCTCTTGTAATTTTAACAGTTGTACAATTATTTTTGTTGTTGGGAAATTGCAAATTGTGAAACATGTTAAACTGAGCACATTAAAAAATAACCCAGCCTTTTCTGTCATTTGGGGAAGGCCACTGGCTTGTTTGGGGTTGCTAATGGGAATAAGTGACCATGTGTGATTACCTCTAGAGCCAGCTTGTTTGCTCCAAGGGAAAGATTCATTGAACAGCCATAGACTGCATTCCAGAATATTAGCCAACCACTCTGCAAACGCACACAGCTGGGTCCTAGCACCTTTGGCTACCACGCCTGGAAAGACAATCTTTCCGTGAGACAGAGGTCTTGTTGCCAGATGCCAGCACAGGATCCAATTATCAGGGATTTTCATGAGTGGTACTTTCCCTTTCTTGGGTTCCTGTGTTTTTAGAAGGCGCTTCATTGCTTTGCAATGAGGTTTATCAGTCAATCTACATATTGTGTTGCAGGGTAGTGGTTGAGGAGTAATTGTAAATAGGTCAGGGTCCACAAAACATTTGTCACATTGCATTTCTCTCTTCCATTAACAAGTCAGAGACCCAGTGGTATGGATCTCACTGGTCACCAGTGAGAGTAGCAGTTAGGAACACAGTGGGCTCTGTCTCTCTCAGCCTCCCCCACACCACCACCACGGATCTGTTTATAAATTGGGCTTGGCTTGGATCTACTTTAGAGAGTGAGCCTTCAAGTAAAATTACATTTGAAAACACAAATAAATGTAAGCTTAAAAGTTGTTTAGAAGAGAACATGGAAGAAGAGCCTGAGAGTGGCTTTGTGGCCTCACCTGTACACACAGAGGAGATGTCTGTCTCAGTCAGGGCACAGGTGTGGTATGTGAGCCAGTGTGTCTAAGTGTTACTTCCCCTGGTTCCCAGGGTCTTGTCCACAGGGCAGCATTGGTCAGTTCCAGGTCCAGAGTATTGTCTTAGTGTCCAGGTATGCTCAGGTGAAGTCGAGCCCCCTATGATGTGGCCTTGGAGTGTTGGTTGGACTATCTGTATCATGATGCTCCTGTTACTTCTTGCTTCAGAGCATCATTTGAATAAAGTCTAGGAGGTTGATAACAATAGTTGCCATTTATGATGTGTTGTGTAATGTTCTACACAATTTACATGTAGTGTTTCATTGAGTTCTTGTACCAACTCTGTGATTTAGATAGTTCTTCTTCTCTAATAGGTGAGAAAAATGTAACCTAGTGAATAGGGATGGTTTAGCTAGCTTCACACAGTTAGAAAGTAGCAAGTCAGAACCCAGTCTTCTGGTCTTGCTGTCTTAGTGAGCTCAGGTGGTTACTGAAAAAAAATGTAGATTGGTGGCTTCCACAAGACACATTTACTTCTCATAGTTCAAGGGGCTGGAAGTGGTGGAGCCGGTACCCATGTGACTGGTTTGAGGGGAGGCAATTCTCCCTGGTTTGCAGATCGTGCCTCCAGAGTGACCTAGCATGGTGCACAGAGGAAGCAAGTACTCCTGTGTCTATTTCCATAAGGGTACCAATCAGTCATCAGGCAGAGGTAGGCAGTTTTCCTGGAAGGGCCCCACTGACTTCTTGACCTCATTAAAACCCAAGGGCCCACCCCCAAATTCTATCCCTCTGGGATGGATGGTTTCAACATGAATTTGGGATAACACATTCAGTTCATATCACTTGATTTCCAAATCTGTGTATTAACCACGGAGCTTCCCTGTCTTGCCCAACATGGAAAATCTGAATATGATGTGGTAAATTTTTATCACGCCTGTGATAAAATCAATTTCTGTTGTTTGAAACACCTAGCCTTTGACATTCCATTATGGCATTCCAGACTAAGATGGGGCCTCCTCAATCACTCAAACAGGAAAGGCCACCTTCCTCCTCCAGGACCTTCCAATACTTGTCCTCTTTATCCTGTTCTCAGTGGGGCTTTGGGTTTTCTTACAGTGTAATGGCTCTCATCTGCCCAACTCAACTATAAGGTCCCTGCAGGTAGGACACCAGTTGTTATTATTTCTACTTCCCCTAGTTACTAGCTAAATTACGTGTCTGATTTTTTTTTTTTTCCACACAAGGCCTTGCTAAGCTGCTGAGGCTGGCCTTGAACTTTCCATCCTCCTGCTCAGCATCCTCAGGCACTGGAATTACAGGCTTGTGCCACAGCGCCTGCCTTTGTTGGAGAGTTAATTAGCCTAGTTGTACCTGATATGTTGAAACAGTTTGTTTTTGCTTTGGTTTCAGAATTGGCAAAGTAAACTGGAGAGAATTATGCATAAAAATCCTGGCTATTTTCAGATATGAGAGTGTTGTTTATTTTTTCCTGGAACGATCCAGTTAATTATCTCAGTTCTGCCCTTCGACTTGCATACAAAGATAAAATGGAGCACTGACCTCCAAATTCTACAAAAGGTTCTCTTTAATTTTCCTTGAACAGAAGGTGTTTATCAACCCAGAATTCAAATCCCATTAAATTCTCTGATACTTGACCAGGGTTCTTCACACCAACCCTCCTTTGTTATAATAGTTCAATCTCTTCTTAGTAAAAAAGGAAAAACAAAACTGTTCAACTGAAATGATTCCTCCTTTCTTCAGTAGTGTTCCTATTTTTCCTCCCAGGATGGAATAAATTTTAAAGCAAAGAATAGCCTTCTCCCCTCTAGGCTAACCAACTTCAAGTATGGTGAGATTTTCACTTAATGGCAATACTCTAGACTTGATCAAATAAAGGTCATGTGGCCCAAAGTTGCCAGAGATGAACATTTTTTAAGTGTTCTTCTAGAGAGGGTATGCCTGTCTTAAAATAATTCAAAAGAATTTTTCATTTGCATTTCTAACCTAAATGACCCTATGTGTTTAATTTAGGGTGCTTCCTGTAGGTAAATGAATCATGAGTTACGTTTCTCTATTAAATTGTAAAAATAAATTTTTAGGTCAGACTATGTATTTAGGACATTTTGTGCTGATTCCACACTAATGTTCAGAAATTTATTATCCATGATATTATCTGTCTCTATATGAATTTTGCAAATATATTTGAAGTTTTTGAGCACTATTTTATTAAGCTATAATATGTGAGTGAAAAAGCCTGAGGATAGCAGGTCAGGTGGTAGCTGTCAGAGCACCACTGGACCGATGTCATGGACTGGGTCCCTGGAAGCAAATGTTGGGAAGGAAATACATCATCTCCATGGTTTTGGCAACTCTTTTCTCAGCAAAACAAAATTATCATTTGCAAAATGATAAAGACAATTGACATTATAAAATTTTGCTTTAATCGTTTATTTTGTTAATTGCTTGAAAAGCTTCTGCCACACGCCAACTTGTTCTTTTGAAATGACTGTTATCTCAGCATGGCTGGGGGTGCATTCCAACGCAAGGTGCAGAGCACATAATTCACTTAATAGTAGGAGCAGAGCAGGACTGGGGCACTGCAGTGTCTCTGCCACATCTCCAGGGATCCAGTTTCCTTCTTTGGTTTCTGATCCATCAACCTTGCCTTTAGCTTTCACGCTCACTATTCTGAAATGCCTGTGGATCCTCAGGCAGTTCCACAATTAGGTGTAGAAAAAGACGAAAGATTTTTGTTCAGTGTGCATATAGTTTTAGGTATGCAAGATGGAAAAGTTCTGCAGATCTGCTGTACAACTTAGTGCCTATAGTGAACAACTGTGGCCTACGCTTAACAAAATCTGTTGAGAGGGTAGGTTTCTTGCCAAGTGTTCTCATTATGAGATAAAAAACAAAGAGCAGGAGGAAATGGTTGAGGGTGATGGGTGTGTTTACTACCTTGACAAGGGTGATAGTATCAAAGCTGCATCCGTATGATCAGACTCATTGAATTATATTAAATATATGCTGCTCTTTTATATGCTAATTATGCCACAGCAAGGTGGTTAAAAAAGAAAATGATGGAAGAACATATCTCCTAAGATGAGCTTAAAAAAAATTTTTTTAGACAGTGTAGCCTTCTCAGGAAAACTGCCTACTACTCACAATCCAGAACTGGAATTCATATGCTTATGTCCTGCTGCAGAGAAGCCCAGGAAGTAGCAGAGGACTGTGAACTGAGAATGGCTTTGGCATGGCAAAGCCACCATATCTGTGTTATTGTGCATATGGTGGGGGAAGCCCAAGGGTCCAGTTGTTGGCTTATTACTATGTTGACTTTACTTCCAAAAAATCCTAGTGTCAAAATCAAAATTTAACTTTAGTAGCTCACTGGAAGTAGGAATAACATGGAATTAAGCATGCGGAGTTCAAATTTTGCTGCTATCACCACAGGCTGTATGTCCCACACAAGATCCATGATGTCTATGAACCAGTGTCCTTATTTGTATAACTGAGACTACACTTTGAGTAGATTACTGCTCCATGCTATGGTCTGAATGTTTGGTTTCCCCCCAAATCCATTCATCCCCAAAGTGATGGTGACATCTGGTAGTTGAACAGGTTGTGAATGGGATCAGTGCCCTTATAAAAGGGCTTACGGGAGCCTGTGAAGACAGAGCAGACACCATCCATGAGGAAAGGGATTTCACCAAGTACCAAATCTGATAGCTGCTGGATCTCTCCAGACTCCAGAACTGCGAATGGTAAATCCCATTGCTTCTAAATTGCTCAACACAAAGTATTTTATTTAAATGCTAAAACAGGAATAGTCCTGTTGCAGCTCTTGTTTTGTGTGTTTTCCGCTTCCACATGGAATCTGGCCAGTGGGACATCAAAACATGTGACGTAGGCAAGCACAACACAAGCAGTGTGGTGCACAGGGTGTGACCCAGTCCATCAGAACTAACCCTCTCAAACATGGCTGCGAGCCTCCACTCAGTAAAGACTCTTGGAAGGAAAGGGATTGTGGGTGGAGAGGAGCTCTCATCTATTATGCAGCTGCATTCTTGGACCCGCGGAGCCCCCGCCCCACCAATTTGCAGGCAGAATGCAGCTGCATGTGGGAGCCCAGGCTACAACCACAGAAGACCTAAGCAGAAAACCCACGGGTGTGTGGCAAATCATCAGGCATCATTTTAAGCCACGACCTTCGGAGGCAGCAGGTGATACCTGATTTTCACATTAGATTTCCAAGGTTGCTTCCAAGATGCACTGCAGGACAGAGAGGTCTCTGGCAGAAAGTGAACATTGAGAACTATAATGTTATTATTTTTATGATTTTTGATTGTTTAACATGCATCCACAAAAAATTCTTGTCAGTTAGGAAATAAATTAGCAGATGCTTTCTTTGCATCAATAATCTCTATAGAGTCAAGTGGGGCTTTTCTTTAAGAAAATTATACACTTAAGATAAAAAATTATTGTATTTATTACCACAGGCCATAAATAATAAGGACTCAACTCTCTGAAACATATCAACTGAGTGGACATTTAAAGAAGCAGAAATTGACATAAGTCTTTGGAAAAAGCTTCTCAGAAAATGCATCTCTTAATTAAGGTCTTGAATGGAGAGAAACATTTCAAAATTGCCAATGCTAATAATCTTATTAACATTTGACATTTATTGAAAATGTATTTTGTTCCAGGCAATGACAATAAGCGCTTTATAAGCAGTGTCAGATTTAATCTTTACCATACACTTGCGAGGTAAATTTTACATAATGTTCATTTACAGATGAGGAAACAGAATAATAAAGAAATCAATAAGCTTCCTAATTTGTTCAAGGTCACATGGCTGGTCAGCAGTAAAGCTAGGATTGAACCCAGCCTGCCTGATTCCAGAGCAAAAAATAGGCATCCATGTGCTGCAGAGGACTTGTTTTTAACTTCTAAGAAAAATCATTCTGAAGTGTAGTGTCAAGTTCATTATTACCAATGTCACTGTCTAACCTACCCTACATTCTACAAGGTCCTCAGGAAACATATCAACAAAAAGGTCTTTTAATGATCAAAGACATATCCTAGTCTTTTAATGTAAAAGAATAATTATGACTGGCACATAATTGTGTTTACTATATACTGGGCACTGACCTTAGTGTGTTGGGCATTTTGTAACTTATTTTTCTTTCTCCTAACAACTCTAGGGGAGTCACTCCTTGTATTTCCCACACTTCATAGATAATCTAACCAGTTACAGAGAAGTCAAACCAATGTCCAAGGTCAAAGACCTGAGATATGAGTGGGTCGGTTTTATGGTTTGGATGTGTGGTGTCCCCCGGAAGGTCACGTGTGAGACAATGCAAGAAGGCTCAGAGGAGAAATGAGTGGGCTAAGAGATTATTGTTGGGTGGATTAACCCCCTGATGGGATTAAATGAGTGTTAACTGAAGGTGGGTAGGGTGTGGCTGTAGGAGGTAGGTCTCTAGGGAAATGTCTTGGGAGTATAAATTTTGTATCTGGCAGAGTGGAGTCTCTCCCTCTGCTTCCTGGTCATTGTAGGAGCTGGTTCCACCACTCTCTTCTGCCATGGTGTTCTGCCTTACCTCAGACCTAGAGAAATGGAGCCAGCTGTCTACGAACCGAGACCTCTGAAACTGTGAGCCCCCAAATAAACTTTTCCTCCTCTAAAATTGTTTTTGTCAGGTGTTTTAGTCACAGTAGTAAATAGCTGACTAAAAGTATTCAGGATTTTAAACCTAGGTTGTCAAGCCCCAAAGGCTGTGTTCTTACCTGTTGAGTTAGACAGATGCTCGTTTGTGTTAACTCTTCCAAAAGAGGAACTTGGCATCAATAGGACCAGGTGATGGCAAAATGCACACAGATCCATAACTCAGCTTTACTCCATGTGTTAGTATGTGTTTTTTCCCACTCAATTCTTACAGCTACTCTATCAAGTAAGTACATTGTGAAGTCCTGAGAATTAGTGATTGTGATTCTAGATAGTGAGGGAGCTGGGATCTGAAGGAAGGCATTCTAACGTCATGTAAGACTCACTCTATCTTGGGGGAGTCTTCTTAACAAGAACAGTACTTAATAAAATTCCTACTTCCACACAGTTTAAGGAAATGAATTGTTGTAACCAGTTGATTATGTAAAAACAGTCCTTCCCAGCCTGTCCCTATTATTTCCTCCATCCAGGGGCAACTATTTTCAAATCTTTTAACTGGTTCTCTTGCTGTTTCTAACATAGGTCTAAAATCATCTTGATATTGTCATTGATTTTACAATTCTGGGAATCATCTATTGAATTCTCACTTAGAATTGAGAAATCATTGTTGTTCCTCCTCCACATTCTATTATTACCTATTCAATATGATTTTCCTTTTCTTTATGCAGCTGATGCATGTTTGATTCTACTTGGCTTAGATTTTTATATGTTTGTGACCAGTTAATCCCCAACCTCTCCTTTGGTTGATAAGCCACATTCTGACATGTCAATCACATGAAAGAGTGTATTTGCTCATCTTCCTGAGAATCTCTTTCCTAGGTCTCCTCACCCGTTCCATTCTGCACTGGTTGCCTTGTAGACCTTCTGCAGAAGCTCTTTCTGGAGTTGTCTTTGTCATCATGAGGGTACCCGTTAGTTGCCTTTGTGCTTTGTCTCTATTTTCTAGATCTGGGTTGTCACAATTCTTGGTTCATTTCTCCAGTCTGGTGGAGCATATCTGTGTTAGTCTGAGTTCTCATGGAAGTAGACTTCAAAATGTTTATCAAGGGCAATGCCTGTCAGAGAACACAGGAAGGGAACCAAGAGGATGAGAGAGAGGGAGTGGTAACAAAGGTATGATCCTGAGTGCCAGCGGGTGGAGAAAGGGGAGGAGAGTTAGGGGACAGGGGAAGAAGCGAAGGAGGCCAGTCCCGCTCAGACTTCCTGGGAGTATTTTGTGGAAGGAGCAGTTTCGCTAGGAATGTGATGACAGAAGTTTGTTTGAAGAGCTGGAGCTTCTGGCAGCTGAAGGGAGATGTGAGAGTCACTCTTCCATGGTTCTCCTATCACATGAGAGGTGGATCATTCAGTTTTCCATTATGGTAACAAAATACTTGACATAATTAATTTATAAGGAGAAAGGGCTAATTTTGGTTCCTGGTTTTAGAGGCTTCAATCCAAGGTAGGTTGGCTTCATTGCTGCCTGTGATGAGGCAGAATATCATGGTGGGGACCGTGTGGTGAAGCAAAACAGCTTACCTTGTGGTAGTCAGGAATCAAAGAGATCAGAAAGTCTAGATTCCAATATCCCCTTCAAAGGAATGACCCTGATCACCTTACCTCTTCCCAATTTTAGAATTCTTGCCTTTTAAAGGTTCTATCACCTTCCAATAGCATCAGACTGAGGAGCAAGCCTTTTACACATGGGCCTTTGGGAGACATTCCAGATCCAAACTATAGCAAGAAGTAACATATTCAGGATTTGAGGTCAGACCCCACCGCACCATAGTGATAATTTGGTTGGGGCATAGAATATCTACTAAAGCTTTGAAGACATACTTCGTTTTCTACAATTTCAGTGTTATAAAGTCTGAAACTATGCTGATTTTAGTTCTTTGTAGGAAACTCATTTTATATTACCAGAAGACTTCAGAAAATTCTCTTTGCCCATATTCTTCTTCTGTTTCACACTAGTGAGCTTTGTTACTGTGGTATAATCTAGCCCAAGCTTACTAAGATGGTAAGAAAATGTATAATTTTCAATTCTATTCTGTTGCTCCCTCAAAATGTATATATATATATATATATATATATACACACACACACATATATGTGTATATATAGCCTCAGTAACTTTTTGTGACTTGTCAATTTTCTAGCAATTTGTTAAGCTAAGCAATTAGCTAAGCCCTTCATATTCATTATCAACTTTAATCCTTTCACTAAAATAGGCGTTATTCTTATTTTCATTTAATCCCATGATCCCATCTAATCTTATTACCTCATTTAACCGAGGCTTCACACTAATGTAGTTCCAGTAGTCCCCTTTTCTCCATGGAGGATACATACTAAGACCCTCAATAGGTGTCTGAAATCAGAGATACCACCCAACCCTCTGTATACATAAAATGTTTTCTTCTATACATACAGGCCTGTGATAAAGTTTAATTTAGAAACTGGGCATAATAAAATTTTACCACAATAATTAATAATAAAGCAGAACAGTGACAACAAGATACTGTAATACAAGTTTCCCAAATGAGGCCATTGTACTGTACTCATCTTTATTCTTGTGATGATGTGAGATACTGCAATAGCTATGTGATGAGAAGAAGTGAGATAGAGGACACAGGCATGGTGGTATGACTATGGACTATTACATAGGGTGACCTAAACACACACTGCAATATGGCTGAAGTTAAAGTTAACCCAATAACTGAGATGGACACTGAGTACCTACTTGGTGGGTAGCATATACAGTATGGATATGCTGGGCAAAGTGATGATTCACATATAGGACAGGATGAAGCTGGGCAACATGAGATTCCATCATGCTACTCAAGACAGCATGCAATTAAAACTTATGAATTGTTTATTTCTAGAATTTTCCATTTCACATTTTTTTCACTGTGGCTGACTGCAGGGAACTAAACATGCACTAAGAGACAACATGAACAGTGGGTGCTATATTATAAGTCATTTTATTGATGCTCAGAGAGGTTAGAAACTCATTTAAGGTTACACTGAAGGCAACAGAACCTGGATTTGAACATACTTCTGTTTAGTGCTAAAGTACCTGGAGCATAAAGCTGTAAAAACAAGACAGTCTTTAAGGCTACATAAAGTCTTACTACTCCTATTCTTTAAAAAGTTTTCAATACAATATAGTTCAGAAAGCAAGAAGAGAATTCCCCCTGTAAGATTCTCACTGAGTTTGCCAAGAATTTGTGGCAGAAATAAACTTGAATTCATTAAAATAATGGTACTGAAGTGTATGTAATTGAGTTTTTAAGACATTAACTACTCATACATATGTACCTGGCCTTTCTAAAGTCAGTTAAAATGAAAGCCTGATTTTAGGTGTGAAAAAGGATATGTGCATGTGTGTGTGTGTGTGTGTGTGTGTGTGTGTGTGTTGGTGTGTTTGGGTTTGTGTGCCTGCACAGGTGCCTGAATTTCTGGTTCTCTTGCTGTTAGGTTAAAATGCATTTCCAAATGATCCTTAGGAATGATGTTTTTCTTTCCTTGGGGTTTTGTTGACTACAGGAGGAATGACAGACCAAACAATAAATGGACCACTGTATTTCAGTGTATTTGTCATATTACATACAGATAAGAATAAAGTTTTATGGATTAGCTCCAGTGGATGTTTGTCATGACTTGTCACTGCTGTATGTCATGGTAAAGCACACATTTCAGCTTAGAATAATATTTTAATAGGATATGTCTGAATAATGGTCTTAATACTTTATTTCCCCTAAACATATAAAAACTGGAGAATTTTTTATCTTTAATTGAGGAATACAAAGAGTGATCCAAAAATTAGCAATTCAGTGGTTTATACAATCCCAATGATAAATGACTGTATTGATGCCATGATTCATTTTGCCAAGACTAAATTTATATTATGGATCTCATGACTCTCTTTGCTTGAATCTTCAGTCATGTTGAGAAAATTCCAGAAAATCGCAATTCCAGGCCAACCATGTGCTTCTTCTGGCCTAAAACAGTTTGGAGCTTTCCACTTGGACACCCTTAAAAGTCCTTCCAGTCTTCAGGGTCTATGAATTAATAAACTTTGGTTAAGGTACGGTCTGTGGAATGATCTTAGCGGTACCTAGTGATTAATAAGGAGTGTTGGGTCTGGTTAAAAAAAAAATGAAGTATGATTCTAAAGTCATGAGCCTATCTTGCGTAATAAATCCAATCTAAAAACATTTCCCAAAAAGAAATTTCCTGATTTCTTTGCATTACATCATTTGTTTCTTCCTTTGTTCATATATTTTTTCTGTTAAACAATACTTTTATTAGTGCATTTCAATTATATAGAATAATGGACTTTATCACAGCATATTTTGAACATGTGTATAACATATTGGGTTCATATCTACCCTCCATTACCTTCCTATGTATGTATGCATATATTTATTTATTTATTTATTTATTTTTGTAATGCTGGTGATCAAAACTAGGGCCTCACACATTTTAGGCAAGTCCTTTACCACTGAGCTACATCTCCATGTCATTATATCTGCTGAATTTTAAACTGTGACTCCATTATTTATCCAATAGAAAATTAAAGTAAAAGCAAGGACAATTTTCTGTTTATATTAGGCAGAGCTTCACACCCACACAGAGGACTCTCTAGTGTTTCAGTTGAAACATGCTTTAATACATGAAATCTAATATGCTTGCTATTATTTATTACTATATACTTTTGCTACTTTGTCATTGGAGCAGGGATGACATTCCTTTCACTTGTGTACTAGTCACAGAAGTCGTGGATCTTACTGTAGGTCCACAGATTTTTCTTCCTCTTCATTTTTTTTTTTTTAGTACTGAGTATTGAATCCAGGGTGTTTAATCACTGAAACACATCTCCAGCCCATATTTGTTTTTATTTTGAGCCAGTGTCTCACTAAGTTGCTTAGGGCCTCACCAAGTGGCTAAGGCCGGCCTTGAACTCGCAATCCTCCTGCCTCAGCCTCCTGAGTGGCAGGGATTACAGGCATGTGCTACCACAGCTGGTGAGAAATTTTCCTTCCAACTAAGTGGCTCAACCTTGCTGTCCACATCAATTCTGGGCATCAGACAGTTCATTCAGAGCCAATGTGGTGGTGGCCTTGACTCTGCCCAAGTGTCCTCTTAGTCCTGCTGTGGCAACCCCTGCATCCTCTCTTCTGCTCTGCTTGTTTTGTGGTTTCTTCCTCTGCCTTCCCCTACCCATCTCCGGGACCACTGCTGATACCTGGAGCCTCCTGCCTGCTTTGGTGATCTGCCAGCATTCTTATGGAGCTGTGAGGACAGACCCTGGGAGTGAGCCCCACTTTTGTCACTTGCTAAGAATATCAATGAATGGCCATCAGAATACCCTTGCTTTAAGGGCCTCCAGTCTTCAGCCTGGCAGGTTGAACTCAGTGAGGATCCTGTGGGCTTTGTATTAGCATTGTTAGATATTAGTAATTTTAAACTCAAGTGGTCGAGTCTTTATTTTTTTTAGTTTTTGAAATTATAGTCTTGGTACAATTTGTCACTATTCTCTAAGGATTACTTCCTATGTTGGATTTTAGTGTGTTTTACAAATTTATTTGGTATAATGGCATGCAATACCTTGATTTTAAAACCTTATTTCCCAGGTCTTTTGAGAACTGGCCATAACCTGAGATTATTTTCATAATGGACTCCTCATATAATGTACTTCTTAAAAGCTAAATGGTACTTATCACTTCATTTTGCATATTGAGTGACATTTTTAGCTTGGTATTAATAACCCAACATTATAATAAAAATAATAATAGTCAGGATTTAAAAATCCATTACAAATCTCCTTAAACCCAGGTGAACTCATTAACTCTTAGATAAAAGAAATTGGAATTAAAAGAAAAAAAGAAGGACTTGATTTTATTCTACCTAATATGATGACTTGGGAGAAACAGATATAGAAGGGAATTCTGACTTCCCAGGCAGTGTTCAGTTTGTGAGAATGGCCAGTTAAAATCACATTAGACTTAAAGAAGAAGACAGGGAAGACACTTAGTACCTTGTTGATTCAAACGTGTGACTGTAAAGGCAGAAGACTGTGGTTTCCACCTTGGTCTTCTGGGAGCAGATAGAGAGTTATTGTTAAACTAAAACCGTACAAACAAAACTATAGAAATAAATTGGGATTTTCAAACAATTTGAGCCTTGTTGAAACACGCTTCCTGTCCTGCTTTTCTATGTAGAATGTTGGCACCTGGCCTGCGAGGGCCTGCTGGTGCAAGGGCAGTCCTTTGCAGGATTGGGGGACATCTTCTAGTATGGACTTACTTTCCTAGGCATTATGGGTCGGATTATGTTTAATTCATACACGGAAGTCCTAATTCTCGTTTCCTCAGAATGTGACCTTGCTTGAGAATAGGATTTTTACAGAGGTGATTAAGGTAAAATAAGGTTATTAGGGGGGGTCCTGGTCCAATGTGACTGGTGACTGTGTAAAAAGGGGAGATTAAGACACAAACATCTTGCCAGGTGCAGTGGCTCTCGTCTGCAATCCCAGCTACCTGGGAGGCTGAGGCAAGAGGATCCTAAATTCAATGCTGGTCTGTAACTCAGCAAGGATTTGTCTCAAAATAAAAAGGGCTGGGGATGTAGCTCACTGAGGAGCACATGCAAGGCCCTGGGCTGGATCCCTACCAAACAAACACACACACACTCAGGCAGACATTCACACAGAAAGACAGCCAAGTAAATACAAAGGCCGAGATGGAGGGGACACATCTGCAAGCCATGGAACACTAAGGTTCATCAGCCAAACTTCTAAAGCCAGGGAAGAGCCCTGGACCAGATTTCCTCCTCATAGCCTCAGAGGGAACCAACCTTGCCCTCAGACTTCTGGCCTCTAGGAAGGCGAGGCAGTAAATTTGTTATTTTTTGCACCCAGTTTGGGGTACTTTGTTATGGCAGTCCTAGCAAACTAATACACCAGGCATACACAAAACCACGCTGGGTATTATCCAATCCCAGCAAGAACTTACTTGTTTTTAGTGAGTGATCTGCATGAGACCAGTAGCAATAAGAGAAGGCAAATCCTTAAACTGAAGGATGCAAGAATAATTCAAACAGTCAATGTTATCAGAACGTAGCAGGAGGCAGAAATTGAGACTGAAATGTGAAATAAAAGGAAGGACATGTTTGGTCTAAGGGGATGGAAGCCCATGGCTTTGGACATAAAAGTTCCTTGGTGGAACTCAAGGCCTCACCTGAGTTGGCAAAGCACATCTTGTCTTCTCACTGGCAGTGGAAGAGACCTGGACTGTGTGAACATGTGCGCTCTTGGGTAGAGCAGATACCCCTGGGTAGGAACAATGTGTACTCAATGTGTACAATGTACTGTCTGTACTCCCAGAAGAGAGTCATTCATTATGCTCTAAATTTCCAGGACAATGTGTGTTTACTTTATGTTTTAATTTAAACAATAGAAAAACAAAATGCAAAGTTTTATTTAGTGACTTTCTTATACTCTATAATTAGTATAAATGTAAAATTCATACACATGAAATACTCATAGGCCTTCTTATTGCATGGTATTGACTTTATCATTTAAAATCCTTAAAGAAAATTGGATTTTATTCAGGATGATGAAATATGTATTGCTGTTTTTAGAGTTTAAAGTCAGATAACATTTTCAATATTCAATTGTAAATATTGTGCAAAAATGTATTTAATAATTAATTACTTAGATTCTCTTTAAATGTATCTTTCACCTATTTTGAGAGCTTTCTCTATTAACTAATTTTCCATCACCAGGCATAACCAATTGCTAATACTTACTATGACACATTATAAGTTAGCTCATTCTTTCAACAGCTCATTCACTCTAATTTTACTATGCAGAGTACATTATCATAGTTTTATTTTCCTCAGAGGAAATTCCCAATATGTAAGTTGAAATATCAAAGCTAGTGAGGGAAGGCAATGGTATAAAACCACAGTGGAGATCTGACTCATTGTGAAACTTCAAAAATTGCAATGTGCCACTAAAAATAATTAGTGATCTCTAATGTTTTGCATAATTTCTTCTTGGATGTTCAGTGATGATGAAAGATATTGGGGATAATTCATCAGTCCTTAAACTCCTGGGTTTGCTGTGAGAAAAATGGGACCTGGAATGTCATTCTGTGGCTGTCGTGTAAAATAACCATACTTGCAGTAATTTCTTACTCATAGCTCTCTGCACCAATAAAAGTTAAAGAGCTTTCTCTAGGCCACATGCACTTATAAGGACATCAGGTTTGCACTTCTATTTATTGAATTAAAAAAATCACCAGTGAGTAGTTCTAATGTATTATCACAGTAATTAAAATACAAATAGAGAAGTTGATGTTGCATTTAACAATGGTCATTGGAGTGACTGAGTAGAGTCTGATAAAATAGTAATCTGCTTAATGTGCATGTAGATCTTCAAGTTAATAAAACTAACATGTTATAGTCTGTATGAGTCATCTCATGCTGTTTAGAAGACCAGCAGCAAATTATCATCTGTTTTGAATTGTTTTTCCCCAGGATGCTGCTCATCATTTTGGTAACATACACCCAGCCTATCAATATTTGTCTTTAGTTCAGTAGAAATATGTGTCTCATGCAAATGAATGAGTAACAACATTTCTCATGGTGAATATCATACGATTGCATACGATTTGTCTCAGACATACATGACATGTTTTAATTGAAGACCAGGTACAGTTTAAGAAGTCTCTTGGCTCCTGATCCAGAGATGTCAGGGAGTCCAATAACCTCTTCTCAAGGAACTGCAAAGATAGGAAACATTCTAAACTACAGTGCAAGTAGTGTTTTGTTCATCTCTGGTTCAGGAATAATTTTCACTTTGTTATTATTGCATGCCATACATTATTAGAAGGAAGGAAGGAAGGAAGGAAGGAAGGAAGGAAGGAAGGGAGGAAGGAAAGAAGGAAGGAAGGAAAGAAGGAAGGAAGGAAAGAAAGAAGAAAGGAAGGAAGGAAGGAAGGAAGGAAGGAAGGAAGGAAGGAAGGAAGGAAGGAAGGAAAGGGAGCAGCTTTATCTATGATTCTGGTATAGTTCTTAAATCCAGCCACTTTGTCTTGTATTTTTGTGACACAGGCTTGTGGTAAGTTGGATGACACACTTAGTCTCAGTTCCTATAAATGCTAAGCGGAAGTTGCAGCTTTCGTTTTAATGATGATCTACAGTAGAGGTTTCCAAACATTTTGAGGAAACAAATACCATCAGTAAAAAGTCCTTGATCATAAATATCCCAAAGTATTAGTATTGTTTCATTTAGAAATGATAGCTATGTAAAGTTCTGTATTACAAAATTTTGAATATTCTAAAAAATAAACAGAAACATCAATGTTAAAATGAATCAGATAAAAATAATGCATATAAAAGCTTTAATATTTTTCCTTGTATTTTAATGGGTCATTCTGCACAGACTTTGGAGTTTGTACCTCTTATGTTCAAGGCCAGGGTATGAGATTCAAGTGCAAAATGAAATGCTCTAGGAGGGGTAAATCACCCTTCTCTTTTCCCAACCCTAAGTGAGCATGCTTCCTCTATCACAAAAACAAAGTCTCGTACCATAACAGTAACTTTTGAATATTCATTGGTATTATGCATTTTGATATTTTTTTGCTTTGCAGTCATAAAGAATGAATTATTTTGTTCTAGAGAGAGCACAGTTACAAGAAAATATTAGCCATCATCACAGAGAAAGGAAGTAATGGATTTTATTTTAGGGCATATAAACTGAGATCATGGACATAGGATTAAAGATAAATTTCTGGGGCTGAGGTTGTGGCTCAGTGGTAGAGTGCTTGCCTAGCATGCGTGAGGCACTGAGTTCGAGCCTCAGCACCACATATAAATAATAAATGAATAAAATAAAACTCCATCAACAACAACAAAAATATTTTTTAAAAAAAGATAAATTTCCTATGTTGGGAAAGAAAAAGGAACTAAAATTTAATGACTACATACCATGTTCAAGGCATGGTTCTACCAGGTTTAAGTATATTAAAAAAATTCAATTGCAGAAGCAGGACTCAAAACCCTTCTTTGTACAATGTTAGTACATAGCAAATGGTATTATTGTGTTTCTTATTTAATCATTAAAATTACCCAGATAACTAGTGTCATTATTTTAATGGTTTACTGATAAGTCACCATAAAATCAGAAAGCGTGAATGAATTGGCTGTGGTCATATCACAGCAAAAGGAAAAACGAGTCTTTTGATTTCATACCTAATTTTCAGGTTTTTTTCCCCTGGGGGATGTGTTTATTTATACCTATCACTGTGTATTTTCTCCTGTAGAAGTCCTGAGAGAGAAGGAGAAGCTCCTCTTGGTTTTGTCATATCATACAGACAATAATGATAGACGGGTTTTTTGAAATCATCTACAGGATGGCTGATACATCTTTTTCTGTTCTCTTTTGTGGTTCTGTTGGTGAGATCACAAAGTAGGCATTGTAATTCAATGCCAATGCCTAAGCTTTAAAACTAACTCCCTTTATGCTTCCATTTGTGGGTGAGCAACTATGGGTTCGTTATGATTTCATTGCAAGATGCTCTAGAATAGATTTGTTCCAATATGATGTTTGCAACCTGAATTCGTTATCTCTTGCTGTGTCTAATTACTCCCCAAACTTAGCAGCTTTAAAAACAATGCACATTTATTGTCTTACAGATTCTGTGGTTTAACGTTTGTGGCTAGCAGTGTAGTTCTGGCATAGGGTCTCTTAGGCTGTAGCCAAGACATCTTTTCAGGCTGCAGTCATCTGAAGGCTTGACTGAGGCTGCAGCATCCTCTTCCAAGGTGGCTCACTCTTCCTAGAGCATCTTCCCCCTACAGGGTTCACTTTTTTGAGAAGAGGAGGATCTGAGGCCTTTAGATCTAGTCTCAGAAGTCGCACACCATTCCTTCTACCACATTCTGTTTGTTGGGAGTGAGTCACTAGCCTTAGCTACACTAAATGGGAGAGGAATTAGATCCCCCACTTTGGAAAGCAGGATCATCAAACCATCATATAATGTGTTGGACAAGATTCTGATTATAGAACCTTTGAAATGTTTTATGTAAGTTGGAAAGAACTGTGAAAAATCTGATTTTTCACCTTATTTGTGAGCTACCAAGCTGGTTTGTCATCATTTCATAGATGTTAACAGAAGACATGAGTACTTTAGGTCAAAGGCAAAAAGCACTGTGTGACTTGAGCAGTAGCACTAGGCACAGAGAATCAGCAATTTCAATTCTCTTACTCCCCACCCCATGAGAGTGACTCAGAGGGTCAGGTGACATTTACACATGCAATGGGTGGCATTTCAGGAGATGAACCTGAACTTGGGGTAAGGGATACAGCCTTTCATAAAGGCAGTTTAGCATGCCTACCCTTTGCTTTGAAGGACAAACTATTTCAGTCTTCCAAGGTAGAAAACAAAGACAGACTCATTGCCCCTATTCATATGGTGTGCAGCAATGTGACACTCAGGGAAAATTCTCTTCTATATAAAGTATTTTTTATTTTAAAAGAGTTTATGATAAAAATTGACACATTAGTTGGGTCTGGCAGAGTAATGGAAACAATAAGGAGATTAAATAGAGATTTATTTCATTTTATTTATTTATTTTTATTTATTTTTTGGTACTGGAGATTGAATGAACTCAGGGGCACTCAACCACTGAGCCACATCCCCAGCCCTATTTTGTGTTTTATGTAGAGACAGGGTCTCACTGAGTTGCTTAGTGCCTCGCCGTTGCTGAGACTGGCTTTGAACTCGCGATTCTCCTGTCTCAGCCTCCCTAAGTGCTGGGATTACAGGCTTGAGCCACTGCGCCCGGCTAGATAGAGATTTATTTTAAGGATTTGATTCATAGAATTGTGAAGGCTGAGTGAGACATAATCAGATGGGGGAGATGGTTGGGCTAGAGACTCAGGAAAGAGTCACACTTCAAGTCCCAAAACTAGTTTGGTGCAAAAGAAGGAAAAACCCTTGTTGCAGATGAAGCTCAAAGATCATCTCTGCTTGCTTGGGGAAGATGAGCCTTCTATTCTATTTAAGTCTTCACTGATTAAGTGAGACTCATATTATGGAGGACGATATGCTTTATTCCAAGGCCATCAATTTATACATAAATCTCACCCAAAAGCACCATCACAGAAACATCTAGAATAATGTTTCAATGCATATCTGAGCCTCATGGCCCAGTCAAGTTGAGATCCAAAATTAACCATTAAAGTAGTGGCACTGTCATTTTCTTTAATTGCAAGAACTGAAAAAATTAAACCATAAAAAAAGGCATTGGGCTGAGAAATATAGAAGGGCAGTCTCTATTTATTATGAGCCCATGAGGGCTCATCATTTGAAGATATTTCTAAATTAAAGGGGGGCTATTTTTATTTATTTACATTGTAATATTTCAAATTCATGGTTCATAATTTAAAAATGCACACTAGTGTGGTTATCCAGGGGAAATAGATTTAAAGATTCATAAGTTGGAGGAGACTTTAGAGATCATGTGATTACATGATCAATATCATACTGTAACTTTCTGAAAATTGTTCAAATAACTGCCTATAAAAATGACTCTGCCAAACAGGATCTTGGCCTCCAAGTCAGTACTGTATCTTGCCCAAGAGCATTTGAACTGCTGTTCATGGAACCCTGGGTCTAGCAGTTTCCCTGGGGGACTTCCAGAAGGATGAAAGTGGGAAAGGGCCCAACTCAGCCTCTACCACAGGGACTGTGCTTCAATCTGGAATGTATATTGCAAACACTTTAAGATTTCATTTGAAAAAGAATTATTTTGCTAAAGCGAGCTTGTATGGAACTTTCTCATTCATTTGTAATGGATATTTTGATTGCCACCAGGGAATGTTAACATGTTTGAATTACATTCAAGAGCTAACTTCAGAAAATGATTTAGAATTTTCAGGTTTGAATTTTAATAATTTGGTTCAATTTAAGTTTACAAGCACAAGGAAAGTATTAACTTATCAATTTATTAGTGTGGAAAGCACTCAGTTTCATATTTATTTTATCCTTAAAATTATGACAATGAATTTAATAGGATAATTAAAACTGCTTTTTCAATAAGAAGCAATAAATATTCATGAAAGAGTATTGGGTAATACACAATAGAAGAAAGAAAAATTGTCAAACATACCTACTATGTAAAGTCTACTTTTGTCAGTATTTTTGTGCATGACTTTTAGTCTTTTTTTCTAGGCAGAAGTCTTTTTCTTTATATAGTTGTCAATAAACTTTGTACAAACATAAGACTGTGCTCTTCTTTCCACATATCATGTCTGCAAAGCCTTTTCCATAGGCTGGAAGAACCTTGGAACTAGGGACTATGTAAGCTTCTTAAGTGCTTATACAAATGCTTAACTAACAATCTCTTTCCTTGTTTCCATATTTTTTTACCATAATAAACAAAGGTGTGTTGATATTCCAATGGCTTGATATGTTTCTTCCCCAAATCCATGTGTTGAAGCCCTAACCCCATGGTAGTTATATTTGAAGGAAGTTATTAAAGTTAAAGGTGGCCATAGGGCTGGAACACTGACCCAAAAGGATTCATGTCCTTTTAAGAGACCCCAGAGAGTGAGCTAACTCTCTCTCCATCCCACATGTGAGGACACAGCGAGAAAGTGAGGGTCTACAAGCCAGGAAGAGAATCCTCACCAGGAACTGAACAGGCTGGCACCTTAATCTTGGATTCTTAGCCTCCAGAGCTTTGATAGATTCCTGTTGTTTAAGCCACCCTGTCTCTGACATTTTGCTATGGCAGCCAGGATGATGAGAATAATATCTCTGGGTATGAGGCCCGTCCCTTGATTGCGAGCCCTCTATCTGCTCTATGCTTGCTTGGGCTCCACTGCCCCAACAGATTCACTTGAAAACACACATTCCATGATAAAATAATTGACAATTTCAAGACAGTAACAGCAGAACATGAAAACACGCACAGGGCCCTATGAGAGTGGGCCTTTGGGAATTCACAGGCCACTTAGCCATGAAGACAGCCCTGACTCTGGACAGCTCCTATGTTCCTGCTGTGAGCATGTGAACCTCATTCCCCATTTGTCCCCACTAAGAAGAGTTCTTGGCATGACAGATATTCAATAAATGCTTTATGTTGTTCAATATCTGGTGACACGAAGCTGACTCTTAGCTCTATGTTAAAGAGCATTTAAAAGTCCTTTGAGTAGGAACACATTCTTAGTGTTTTGTTCTGTTTATGGATAATTTGACACTTATTGAAAAATAACCTGTGAATCACAGAAATATAAAGGTGAAAGGAATTTCCTGTCCGGTGTCTTTCAATGTTGTTCTTGCTTTTTGTAAACAGTGGAGCCAACACTTCAAAGCAAACGTGTGAAGAGGCCTCTTGTTTACGTGAGGAGGCAGTGAGGAGGCAGGGCCGCTCTGACGGGGACAGGACTGGGCAGCCCCTCCAGGGCACCATCCCCTGGTCTTGATCCCTGCCTGAAACATAATGTGAAAACCAAAGACCAACCCAAACTCCTCATTTAAAATGCTTATTTGTTGCCCTCCCAGAAGATCTTCAAAGTGACAACATTCCAAGTTAAAGTACATCAAAAACAAAAGCTTTGACTTAGAGTTGTGAAAGTGCCAGGATGCGTCATAGTGTTTTAACATGAAATACTGGCCAAAATCTGATAAGAATTGAGGAACTAACAATTTAGAAGGAAACATGGCTCTCAGCTCCAAAAGGACTCGTATGTCCACCTCTGGTGGCCCCTTCACATGAGAAAATAAAAGAAGAGAGCTCAGTGCTGGAGTTTCCCAAGTGGAAAGGGCCGTGGACCTCTCCGCTGGTCTGTGTGGCCAGACACCCGCTTCTCTCCCTTGCTCTAAGTCCCCATGGCTCACCAGCATTATCATCACTTGTCTTTTAAAAGGAGATGAAATCAGTTTCCATGCATTCACAACTGCAAACCATCTAATTACCGCCAGGCACCTGGCATTATGCTGCATCCTGTGGTTTTTGATGTATTAGGTTGTTATATCATATTCTGTTGTTTAAAAACTTTCCTCATTCATTTCACCATGTGCAGCAGTCTCCTAGATATCAGAGGATGCAAACAGGGAATAAGCATTGTCTTCTAATAGGACACAAAGTAGCCAGAGTCAAAGTTCCCAATCACGAAGAAATCATGTGTATTCCAATAATGGTTTCAAATGTTCATAGCCTATAAAAAACTAATTTTATTTTAGTAACCCAATTTAAAATTGTGTCTGGTGAATATTATGTATAGATCATTAAAAAGCATTACTTTAGAACTTTGGAATGTAATTAAACATATTCATTCTGTAATTTTTTTCCATTTTAACATTTTTAGGGAAAGTAATTTGGTGTATAAAATGCTATCAAACTAAAATTGAGTCAGAAAGTGTGCTATGAATTTTCATTTTAAGTATAAGCAGGTTATGATTTGGAGAGGGAACAAAAAGACAGTAACTAACAGATTATGGAAGGCCAATCAGAGTTTTAAAAACTTAGCTTAAAGAATCCTATCTGAGAAAAAAAATCTGTAAAAATGCTCCCTGTTAAAAAGGTATAATTTTCCTCCCTCCACCTCCCCGTAGTACTTCATTCTTTTTCTTAGAATTCATATGCTAAGTTTACTAGGTTCCGCTTTTTCAGTATCATTATTTACAACACTGTCACTGTTTCCATAGATATGCAGAATGTCTGTTTCCATAGCAACACTCTGGGTTTCCTAAACAAATAGTATCATAGTGTTAATCTTGTTTCATTGTTATTGTACTATGTTATTAGATACAAAATTCAAAAAATAATTTAAGCAGGGTTTGAAATTAGATGGGTTGATTTTATTGCTTGGTGCTTTAGATATTAAATTTCAATTTCATATTAAAATATATATACATTTGAAAAATAGCAGGGATTTTTGCATAGTAAACATGATACCAATTTTATTTGCTAGTTATAAAACACTATAATTTAATAAGAGGATGTTCCAATACATGAGCAATAGATGGAGAGAGGTTTACCATCTTCTGATTAAAATGACTTTTTTCAGTTGGCCTGGAAGATTTAGCCTTCCCAAATCTCCAAAGTCATTTATTACCTACCTACAGCAGCAGTTCTTCTTGCCATTTTTTCCATTTTCAGTAATTTCTGCCAGTTTTGCCTTTTATTTTATACCCCATAGGAATAGTTATGAAATAGACTTCAAGGAATCTTTACTACTTCATTTTCTTCCAGATGGAAACAAGAAAGAAAAGTAAATCTACCAGAGTTTTGGGTTTTTCTTTAAATTTGTTCATCATTATCTTTTATTCTTACCAAAAGAGCACATTTGTTTGGAATCTTTCTGAAATGGGACTGAGCTTCAGCCTCAACTCTCAACTCCGGTCTGGTATAACTGTTTGCTAATTGAAATGGGTTATATTAGACTCCCATGGGTGAGTGTCCATTCACATGGCCAAGAGGATTGTCAATGCAAGGGGTGGGAATGTGGAACCTTGTGTTTTGAAGTCAGGGAGCTTTTTCCATACTGTGACATTGCCATTTTTTTGCAAGATGTTAAAAGAAGACCAGCTCAGGTGTGCAAATCTGATTCTTTACATTCCACACTCTGACCCATTTATCTAGCTATTTCAGAAGCCTGTTTTTCACTTTCCTTTTGAATAAGTTTGACTTCAAGAACATATTTACATGGTTTTTCCCTCCTAATTTTAGCACTAGAGCATATTGGTATGCAGATCTAAGGTAACAATTTGCTTGTACAATAGTGGTACAGCTTTGGGGAGAAGGTCAAGGATAAATGGAGTTAATGTCCAAGTTCAAAACCAGCATGCACAAGACCTGAGATTGAGGAAACAGACAGTAACATAGATCTCAGCGCAGTTGTTTACTAGTTCCATAACTTGGAGCCCCTGACTCTCAGTTTTCTCATCAATAAAATAAGGAAAATAGCACTTATTGCCCAGTGTTGATGGAGGATTAGAGATAATAATTAATTAATGAACAGTAACATTAACCAAGTGGTAGCTATTGTTTATTCTTTCCTGATTTCTTCACCAATTTGATCTTTGGGGTCAGAAAGAGCTGATCTCTCTGCAATGGTACAAGGGTATTTTGTGTACAGCTTCTGGCCATGGAGCTTCTTCAGTTTTCTGCCCTACCACCTGCATGTCTCCCAGAGTTTTGCAGCAGGGAGCTTTAATGATTTTGGTTCAGAAGAGGTAAGCACTTAAAGTTTCCAAGAACTACATTCAACATGGGTCCCCTAAGTGATCAACCGACTCGTGATATGAAAAGTCCCAGAGGAAAAAAGTCCTTTTCCTGATCTCAATCCTAGCAGTACAACTTAACCCAATGTTTCTCAACCTTCCATGTGGGTAGTAATTACCTGGGTACCTTTTCTAGAGCCAGAATTTGGTTTAGCAGGTCTGGGTGGAGACCAAGTTTCTGCATGGCTGATAATCTCCCCAGCTACGCCTGAGTTACTGGTCCAGGCTCACCTTGAATGGGAAGGATCAGAACACCTCAAATCACAGATTTTCTCAAATTTGTTAAGTTTCTAAAGAGAAGCCACTACTTTTAACAATGGATCCCCATACTACTTGGGCCTGGGTATATTTGGGGACCTTGCTCTAGTAATGGCTCCAAACCATCTAGTCTTATTTAACTTGGATTTCTTATAAGATGAAGAAATTGGGCCAGCTCAAATCTCTTGTGTCATTTTCAATGATCAAATGTGGCACACTCTTCTCTTTTGGACATAAGAAAAATCAGGGAAGATAAAAAAATTCCATCTATTCACATAGTCGTTAACCAAATTCTGTTCAGCAAATGTGAGTTGTCTTTGAGCTTTAGGATCAAATGATTCAGTCATATGAGGAAAAATATATAACACAATTAGAATTGATTATCAATACAGTTTAATGCTCAAATTAGAAAGTCAGTGACTGACCCATGAGTGAGTTTAGAAGCTGCCTGTCCGATGTTACCAAAACTTACAATGTAATTAATATTTTTGAATTCTCCAAGACAGTGTAGTTTCATTTCTTCTTATTATATTAATATCTTAAAAAAACTCAAGTTAAGTTCCCTTATACTTTCAGAACCTTGTCAGCTCTTTACTGATTACTATAATGGCAATATTTCTTGCATGGGAACATTTGAACTGACTCTTTTCTGAGATCATATTTTTAAAGGAGGGTGTGTTTAAATGCTCTAAAAGATTAGGGGTTTCTAGGGGATTTTGTCCCCTGGATTTTCCTTGTTTATGATCTCATTGGCTAGAGGCTTGTATAATATTCCAAGAATGAAGGTGATTGTGGTTTCTAATAATTATGTTGAAACAATGAATTATTTTCATTTTTATTTTTATGCTGAATGTCTTTACTCAACTGGCACTAACTTCATAATAAATCATAGTGAGTCTATTTGTTCTTCTCCACAACAACAAGAAAGTTGTAACAAAATCAATTCCCTTTGAAAAAGGATGCAGCAAACTTTCTAGTAGTGGCTCAGATGCTATGGAAGATGCTTCAGGATGGCAATGAAAGTCTCAGATCGACATCTCATGAAACATCACATCATCCCAGGGTAAGGATCCCCTGAGCTAGTGAACACAAAGCGCTTAGAATGTACCCAGGTATATATCAGGTATATTATTCCTGACCGTGGGTGCTTATGAGCAGTCACACTGTAGTAGCATGGTGTCTCTCCAGCTCTATGGATGTGTGTGTGTGTGTGTGTGGGGAGGTGAATTTATACTTATGGAACTTTCATAGATAATAGTTTGGGTTAGTTGTATAAAAATCTAGCACAGTAGAGTGGAAGTAAATAGTGTAAATAGCCTTGGAAATATTATAAACTCAATGTCCATTTCAGATAGATTATAATTCTGAGTGCTCTCTATTCATTGAATATTGTATTAAATATTATGATTTACAAAGAAGCTCTTCAACAAATCAGAGAACAAAGCATGTCCCTGGAGAAAAATATCTGTGCCCATGATATATACATGCAAATAATGATGAAACCTCTCCAAGAAATATGTATGGATTTTTCGCTGAGTCATATCGGTTAAAAACTAATATTACCAAATAGTATCATTGGCAGTGTAATAGCATTAAGAACAAACAAAACTGAGAAACTTAGCAAATAGTTGGTTTTAATATATCATTCCAATTACCTAAGCCAAACATCCCTTGACTTCCCCTCTTGAGACTATTAGGCCATTCTTTTTTTGTTTTTGTTTTTGTGCAAACATGAAGGTGGATACAAAAGGAATTTCTCTAGTGTTTTGTGGGTGCTTTCCCACAGTTTGTTTATGCAACGTGAAGTTCACTTTCCTTCTATGAGAACACATCACCATAGCAGTTGTGCTCAAGGTGCACAACAGCAAAACAACTTTGAGTGACTGCCTGGAGAAAATAGGAGGTCAGATGCCTCCAGGATAATGAGGAAGACACTCAGAGGACTGTCAGGCTCCTTGGTTCAAATCCACGCTCCATCCTCTTTAACAGTTGGATGCTGGGAATCTTCCTTAACTTTCCTGTGCCTTGGGTTATTTACTCATTTTGTAACAGAATCGTAATTCCTACTTCAAAAGGCTCCTGTTAGAGTAAACATAGTAACGCATATAAAGTGGTTAGAGCAGGGCCTTATTCATAATAATCAATACATGTCAGTGATTATTAGAAAATGAATAATACTTCCTATAACTGCTATTAAGATTTTTTACATATATTATCATTTTATGAGTTGCTACCCACTTCGCCCAAGTCAATTATGAACTTATTATGGTTTGATTTTCTAATCTTCACAAACATTCAGACAGCCTAAGGCTTCTACTCATGCTGAGATTCCAGAAAGAGTTCAGCAATCAAAATCAGGTACTATCAGTTCAGTCAGGGTTGTGATGATCAAGAATCTTAAGATAATGTCTAGATAGGTTAGGAAACAGTTCTTAAACTTTTAGTTTAACTTTATAAGCAAAATCATGATAGTAACCGTTTAACCAATTAATTATCCTAAAGAAACATCACAGGCTATGTGGGGTAAGCCACAGATACTCTTTTCCTGCAACTTAGGCTGCAGAAAGTCTAAGATCATGGGGCTGGACCATTCAGCTTCTGATGTAGGCTCTTTACCTTGCTGGCAGATGGTGGCCCCTTCTCACTATTTCCTTCCATGGTGGAAATAGAATAGGCCCTCTCCTGTCTCCTCTTAAGGACACTAATCCTGCTGGAACTGGGTCCCATCCTTATAACCTCACTTATCCTTAATTACTTCTATACACACCCCATCTCCAAATATAGCCACACTGGGAGTTTGGGCTCCAATGACACATTGTGGGGAGGGACACAAGCATCCATTCTACAGTGGCAGCCCTTAAACATTTTCTTTTTCCACAGCCACTATAAATTTGGACTGATGCCGGTAGCATCTCCGTGTCCAATTCATTCCCCAACCCTCACTTTGCATCATTCCATAGCCCTATGGAGAGTTTCTTCCTATCTGGGGTACTGCTTTATGACAGGAGAAAGCCTGTGGATATAATCTGAATGGCTCCATCTGCTATTCTGCCTGACAAAATTTAATGTCAAAAATCTGTATTTTTATTTGAATTTTTCAGATGGTCTTTCAGATCATTTGCAATTGAGCCACATTTCACTTTGGTCAGTCTTTGCCATGAGTGATAGCACAGAGGATCTTAGCTTTCCTTTCCTTTCTTGGTTTTGATGATTCCACAAATTCATTCTTCTTCTCCTGGAGAAGGAGCTATAGTGGAAGTAATGACGTGCACATTTAGTGTTCCCATTTTTTTTAGCATATATGATTATGTTCCCCATGCAGTCTCCTTAGGATGTTTTGTCATAGAGAATCCCAAATCTTTGAAAGAAGACTTATGCATAATTTTGGGCACATTAGTGATGTTGCTCAGAAAGCCAATCAGGAGACAGAGATTCATGAACAGCATGAGTAACACCTACCAGACTGCTCAGAGAGAAGAATGGAACAGTATGCAGCTGCCAAGAGGACCCAGTCAACCTCATGGGGAACTCAGAAACAGGGATGGTGTTTCAGAGATATTTCCAGAGAATATTAGGGTATCAGAACTTTGTGCCCCTGAATTGGCCAATCATTAGGCCAACCAGGAAGTAGGGTACAGCCTTCAGCCTGTCAGCTACCAAAAGCTGAGGGCAATTCCTGTAGGCACTAGTGTAAGCCAGTGTTAGTCAACTCTCCTTGCAGCAAGTGGAAAGAAGGCCTTGGTCCTGACAATGGGACCTCAGCACACACCAAAGCACCTGCTACATGGAGTAAAAGATTACTCTGCATGTGAATATGATCTGGCAGTTATAGCAACTCCACTTTGGATTTTAGTGGTCAATTATACTATATTTGGCAACATACTTTATTAAGCCTTTGGTTAACAACAATTGTAAGAAAATTATATGCATGAATCCTAGTACCCAGTTCTTGAGCAATGGCTTTTCTGAGGGGTACTAATAGTTTTTTAGACAAGTTTGAAAGGAACCAATTAGGAGACAGAAATCATTCTAGTTATTGAAACCAAGAGTATTTAATAGTTAACCATAGATAAAGTTTTCAAGTGAGAAAGTAAAAAGACAACTCTAACCTATTGTAAAGAACCACTCCAGGAAGTAGCTTCCACCTTCAGGCAGGAAGCACAAAAGGAAAAACTTGAAATGATTGAAGCTTAGACACTTGAGAAGGGCGTCCGTGGCTGAAAGGCAGGTCTCTGAGGAGAGTGTGCTGCCTGGCTGCTATTGGTATCTTTGAGTTCAGAGTAGGCGCTTCTGGAGCCAGGAGCCAGGCCTTTAAAGGAGGCTAGGAGACTGAAGTTGGTGTCATGGTGGGGAATGTACAGTAAAGATGGCGTGGAAGTGCTAGGAAAACTCTAAACATGGGTGTCAACTGCTGTTAGAAGGAAGAATTCCTATTGCCCCAGTGAAGCAGCATTACTGGTGCAATTGTCCAGGAAACCAACAAAAAGGCCACTAGAAGCAAACAGGAAGGGACTCGTGTCCTCTTCCTCCTCCAGTTTGCAGGCTCCATATAGCGCCCCCTACTGGCAAAGCTTCTATTAGATGCAGCCTTCAGATCCTAGCTCCAGCATCATAGAGAGGGCAGAGTTTAAATCTGAGACAGTAGGTGGATGACTAGCACAATAACAAATATTTCAATGAGAATCACAATCTTTAAACACACTGTTATGTCTTCCTTTAATAAAATTAGAAGAGTCAGCCGTTTTTTACACCTCAAGATCTGTAACTATTAACAAAATGACTGATGGAATATTAGAAATCTCTGATATTAAATTTCAAAATAGACTCTTGTTTTGGGTGTTAGATTTATTAATAATGTTTTCACTAATGGATGTAGCTTTGGCCTGTGAATAGGGAAATTTGAAAAAAGAAGTTAACATCGAGGATGTAAAACATGATTTTAGATGAATTTTCTTTATTTACAGAATGTTTGGGGAGTTTATCTTGCCAAATCATCTAGGATATTCTTTTATAAAATTTGCTGAAATTTTGAAATGTGGTTATCATATTCAGGCAAATCAAACAGGGAAAACCTGATACTATTATAATGTGAGAGAATTTCACATCATTGGGGCTCAGGAAAGAGTTGAGGGAAAGCAAGTAGAGCAGAAAAGAGCTGGCAGCAGTGTGACATCGTGGGGCTGGAACCACCAGCATGCTGCTGAGGGAAGGGAGGGCATCATCAAAGGACATCGATGGTGTTGTTCAAGTGGCTTCTTGGAGCAGAAATCAAGGGATCGTGGTGGAAAAAACAACTCTTAGATAAGAAGAGAGTTAAGATAGTAATGGGAGGCTGGGCACTATGCCATAGGCCTGTAATCCCAGCAGCTTGGGAGGCTGAGATAGGAGGATCGCAAGTCCAAAGCCAGCCCAGCAACAGCGAGGCGCTAAGCAGCCCAGTGAGACCCTGTCTCTACATAAAATATAAAATAGACCTGGGGATGTGGCTCAGTGGTCAAGTGCCCCTGAGTTCAATCCTGGGTAATAATAATATAAACAAATAGTAATGGGAGCATAGAGCAGCGTCAGCAATGTCTCCTACCTCTGAGATAAAATTGGCTCTAATTTTGTGGAAAGCAGGAAGAAGGCAAAGAAAAATAAAAGAGGGTGAATTCATGAAAAAAGAAGGGAAAATTGGGGAAAAAACTTGATGTCTATGTAAGAAATCAAGAGATGATATTGAGGAAACATGTAGAAGAATTGCATTTAAAGACATGCACATGCTTTTGGGCAAAGTTCCCGTAGTATATGGATGAGTGAAAAAAAAAAGCAAAGGAAACCAAAAGCTCTTTTATAGCCATCAGCATTTATGAATGATCACACGTATGCTAGGTTTTCATGTCAAGGATCTTGAGACTCCCAGACTTAGAAAAATCGTATTGATAATTTCACATAGAGGACCAAATGTAAATGGTATTGTATTAAAACAAAATGTTTTCTACTCTCTAACCCCCTTCAAAGTTAATATGGCCTAACCTTATTATATTTATTTAAATATTATTTGCATGCCACTTTCTGATCTGTTTAAGCCATTTAACTTCTTAAGGGCAAAGCTACTTTCCCCCATGCAGACACAGAATGGCATCGGAATAAGTAACATTGACTCCTGTGGTTCTAATTAAAGGAGATATCCAAATATGCACGCAGCTCCTTATAGTCCCACCAGCTAGGCTGGTTCCTTCTCTGGAAGTGAGATAGACCAACCATGTTAAGGATCTGTAGTTAGAAGGGAGTCACTTTTTTGAGGTCAAATTCAGCTCGAAGTACTCATTCCCTCGAGTGGCTCCCCTCTGTATTTGCCTGTGTCTGGCACCTGCATGGACGAAAACCATGACTGGAGGTATGACTCAGTGTTTATCACTCTCCTCCTTCCTCTATCATTTGAAGACATCAACAGTGGTAGGGTCTCTCTTCAGGAACAGGAACTCATGTGCCATGCCACCTAGCAGTGTTTTTCTGGGTATCTTCTGGATGACTTCTTTTTCAGTAGCATCTGGGCTCCTGGGATTCTCAACCCCATCACATCAGGGACAGTCCTGATTCTGCCCAATGTTTGAATTTAAATCTTTCTTACTTAGCATTATTT
Source organism: Xerus rutilus (assembly GCA_028644305.1). Classification (NCBI taxonomy): domain Eukaryota; kingdom Metazoa; phylum Chordata; class Mammalia; order Rodentia; family Sciuridae; genus Xerus; species Xerus rutilus. The sequence continues at coordinate 8,608,119 of CM053410.1, forward strand.
AAACAAAAAATTGCAAAGGAGGATGTCTGAGCTCTATAACTGCATGAAAGGAAGGAAGAATTGGTAACAACCTGCCATAGCAGATGGGAGACGATTGTGGTATTGTCTAATTAGGTTGCCTTGGAGTTTTGTCCAGCTGACCCCAAAGAGTCTCCCCCTCTTTTCCTCCTGAACTGTTTCAGCAGCTGCTGCTGGAGACAGAAGCCAGTCTTTTCTATTATCTTTTAGACATCGATTCTTTGAGGAAATGACTTCTTAGTCTTTATTTTTTCTGAAATACTTCCTGACTTTTTTCATATTTATGTCTATATAAGTTGGCACTGGTAGTTTTTCTAAAATTGTAGTGTCACCCATTGTTGAGAAATTCCAGAGAAGTCCTGAGATTCTTTTTTCGTATTGATTAGGGCAGAGCTGTCCTGGGCTACCTGCCCTTAGGAGACAGAGGAATCACATTTGTAATTGCTTTGAAAGTTGAAAAACTTCCAGAAAACAACAAGAAGGTTTGTGACCTCAGGGTCTGAATGGTTAATGGAGTCCTTTGCAATGAGGTAATGGTTCTGTTAACTCAGGGACTGGATCTATGATTCCTCATAACTTGCTGGGGAGGTTTTTAACTGAAGGTGTGTGTTAGCATGGAGGACATTTCTGATTACATACAGAGACATTGATAAAGCCTCAAATGAGGCATTTTCTAACTTTCCCAAGGACTTATCCTTAGTTGGTTGGTCACTCAGAGTTAGGGTTTTCAGAAGACTTCTTCCCAGTTTCTCTGTCTCATTCTGGGTTTTTCCTGTTACTAATTATGTACTCAGGAAGGTAATGATTTCTGATTTCTTTCTCCTAAACTTCTACTTTCAGATCAGCAGCCTGGGGGCAGAGATAAATAGGTCAGTTATTACTGACGTCACAGGGAACTCCATGTCTCAGATTAATCTGCACAGAATTTGAACAGCAAGATATGAAACAGTGTGATTAAAAATACAAGTGGGGTTAGTTCACTTTAATGACAAACTCCAGCAACAGACGAGGAGTAAGAAGAAATACTGCAAGTTTCTCCATGAGCTACATAACTAGGGCATAAAATGACTCATTTTACTAGCTAATGTATAATCATCTGTATAGGGGAGGAGGGAGTCAGATCCCTTCTGCTTATCAGTAAATACAGCCTTAATTCCAAGGTGCCTCACCTCTCTGTGGGGGTGTTCTCTTCCTCTAGCCTAACTGGTTAAGCCAGACAGACTGTGAAATACCTTACATTACTTGGTGAGGAGCCATTATTACCAAGTTATTATCACACTCTCAAAGGGTTTTGCTGAGTTTCATACTGTATTTTATTTGTTTTGCAGAGTCTAAGCATCCAGACATTTCCTGAGGCTCCAGTGCATTCAGGGCAGGTAGGGAAATGAGCACAAACCCATCTTTCTCACCAGGGAGGATTTCCTGGCAAAACTGAGCCTCAAACGTCTCTTTTTGAGTTGGTTATTATCACCGCCATTCAGGGATTGTGACAGATGTACCTCCAAGGATGAAGGTTGCTCCAGACGCGAGCCAGTCTCCCCAAACTCTTCAGGGCATTCCCAGACCTCCTTCATTCTGATTCCTGGTGCTATTAAATCATCTGTTCATCAAATATGCATCGTGCACAGAAGCACTCTATTAGCTTTTGAGAATGTATATAGCTGTAAACATTCTCATCCTTAACCTCAAGGGTCAATTCTCAAGGAATTAACAAAATAAGCAGATACTTACTGCAATCAGATGTCCAGGTCTAAGGTCAGCTCTCTGCAGGCACCATCATGCAGGGACTAACTGGTAGGTTCTGTGCTTATCATGGTGCCTAGCTCATTGATCTCTCCATAAATACTTGAGACTTAAATAAGTGAACGAATTGGAGCAACCAGATAGGGAGCTGTTTTCCAGAGTACTTATCTCATGGTATAGTTAGCCTGCCTCAAGACCAGAGGTATTAAGATGTGCCTGACTCACACTAGGACATCCATAAGCCCAGTGGTGCAGTGGCCAGGAAAGTTCTGGAGAGACTCAGGTAAAATGTGGGTGGAAGAAAAAATATACTACACATGTCTGTATTTCCCTTAAAATCATATATTTATCTAACTCTTGCAGTTGTAAATGTCTAGTTGCAATCCCCAGTAATGAGTTCTTTTTTGATATCAGGAGTAAACATTCAAATTTCCTTGTTACTTCTGTACCCACAGCTGATCTTGCAGACATCATCTCAGCCTCTTTCCACAATAAGATGTTTCCCCCTTGATAAAGTCTGGTCTTAGCTGCAAATCTCTTTGCTTTATTGTCAAGTTAAATAAACAGATGAGAGACATCTAACCTGCCTGCTAGAATGATTTTGATGTCTCTAAAGACAAAAACTGTGAAAATAAGATCAGAAATTACTACCTTATCAGTAGTCTCAATTCAGTTATTTTAAATGATTTGAAATATGCATATTTTAAATCACAGTGGAGAAAAATACCAATAATTCTGTGTATTATTAAAAAATTGGGAATAAAAGCTCCTGATGCGTCTCTCTTTTCTACCAAACACCTCAGTCCTATATATATTAAGTGGGGTGATAAATTCAATTTTTAAAAATTTTATTCAATTCTAAGTTCCTGGATTATTTCTGAGCTCCTGGTTTAAGGACTTAAGATTCTAACCTAATGAATGAACTAATGATAATTTCCAAGTCCAGAGCCAAATCTTTCTTTTGATGAAGTGGTTGTTGTTTAATTTTAGTGATGATGTTCATTTTCTTTTCACATTGTTCTTTTTGTTTGTTTTCCATGATATCATAACAATAGTGCTACAAAAATAGCAGAGTTGAGTTGAATTGGTTGGGCTTCACATTACTCTAGGAAGTCTGGGTTCTGAGTGTTTCTCGGCAATTGCTGGGGCCCAGCTGACCTGGAAAGGATGAGCTGATCTGTGGCCCATACCATCCACCCTATGCATCCACCATGCACACACTCATTACCAACATGGACTTTGACCAGAGAGACATATTTCAGTTTTGTCCTGAAGCATGTTGACCTGAAGAATGTTTAACAAGAAAGGTGGGGAATAAAGAAGAGAAAAAGGTTAGTCTTCCATGAGGCCAGATGATCTCAGAGGTCATTTCTCATAAATGATCAGGACTTTACTTTGACTTTCTCTTTTCTTACAACTGCCTTTTTTTATAGCATGCGAACATATACACTCCACGTGACCTGATTAACAACTTAATGGATTTTGACATCAAGACTATAGAGAGTCAACCTATTGTCTGAATTTTAATGTAAGCTACAATATATTCATTCTGCTCTGTCTGGTATGTTATCAGACATATTTTGACTAGAAAATGGTTCTGATAGCGTGAGATGAAGGGTATGCACACTTTTCAGTTTTCAGGTTTGGTGTGGATAAGAGAAAGTACCCTTAAAACATGCCGTTTTGTGATTGCTTGGTTGCTAATGGGTGGTAAAATTAAAATGATTCTAATGCTATGACCTTTCTTTAGCTAGTTGGAAATGCAGATGATGAGCGCGTTGTTGGAGTGCTCCGTCCATGCCTGTCTTTCTCTGAGACCTGTGCGGTTGGTCATCTTTCTATACCTATGTGAAGACTTCAGGTTTTCAAGGGAGGCAGCTGCTGCTAATTTGCTCTTAACTGTCCATTGCCCACTGCGCTCAAAAGCTCTGTAAAGGATCCTAATGAGAAGGAGCAGCGTGCCTTCTCCTATGGAGGACCTTTATGACCAGCTGTCCAGCATCATCTTCCTTTACCCCTACCCATTAGAGCAGAGTTGATGTGTTAAATTTGTTCAGCAATGGTTCTGTCTTCCCAATTCCAGAATGGCTTCTGCTGCCTCTATGGGGGCCACTTCCTACCCAGTCCTTCTACTGATCTGTGTTGTTTCTCAGTGAAAAGTGAACATTTCCCTTTTTTATAATATTTCAGAAATACTATTTGATATGTTAATTTTTGCTACAGCCACTTTTGAAAGGTGCATTTCTTTTCAGTTCTTGCTTTTTCCTGGGATGACCAATTACTAAAAAATGGCAATGCCCTTAACATTTGTAAAAGAATGTTTGAGTCCATTTTCTGATGCTATAACTGAGTACCATAGATTGGATGATGTATAAAGAACAGAGGTTTATTTAGCACATGGTTTTGGAGGCAAGGAAGTCCGCAAACACATTGCAGGCATCTGCTTGGCATCTGGTGAGGCCCTTCTTGCTACATCATAACATGGCAGAGGGTAACACATATCAAGACAGAGAAAGCATGCTAGCTTTGGGCTCTCTTCCTCTTTTTACAAAGCCACTACTGCCACCCAGACACTCTCACCCTGATGGTCTCATCCAATTACCTCTCAAAGTCCCCAACTCCAAGTACCAATAGTATATGAATTTGGGGAATTAATTTTCTAACACCTGAACTTTTGGCTGACACATTCAACAATAGCAAAGGATTGCTCTAGAATAGAATATAAAAATTCATTGATGAACTTCAAATATTTTAAAAATATTCTTTTAAATGCTTTTCAATGAGGATAAAAAAGAATGATTTATGTGATATATCCCAGTCTTCCCAACTTGTGATATAATTTATTTCTTCTAGACAATGGCTTTGAATGAAATCAAAAGGTGCAACTTAATCAATGATTGCATATTTCTTTCTGGTAAATGAACTTATATCAAGTGATTCTCTTGCAGAAGAGAGCAAGTCATTCATTTGAACTTTCCCTTTGATTCCTATCTCAATATTTCAAAGAGAACATTTTGAAGGAAACTTTTCTTGTCTTGAGGACAGTTGGAGTCACTCAGTCTGATGTCCCTGCATCCTGGCAACAGTGTTTCTACCTCAGAATCAACACATTCTACTTACTGGGTAATCTCAATTGTATGGCCCAAGCATTCCTGTTCCAGTTCCCACTCATTGGCCTTTTATAGGAACATCTTGATCACTTTCAAAATCAAATTCAGTAAGAAACTACAAGAAAAAGATCTGCAAACATAGGGAGTGGTAAGTTGTAAGCCTCAGCCAGTGGTAGTCACATGAAGGCTAAATGTTAAATGATGTGCTGAGTGGAAATTTTTTTAAATGGGAGTGAATTAGAAAAAATCTTATTTTAATTGTGAAAAATGAACTGTTGTATTGTGATCACTGTTGAAACTAAATTTAGCATTATCAACTAAAAGGGAAAATCCTAAAAGGGGAAACAAATTTCATAATTTGTGGTTGTACCCTGACATTCTAAAAAAATATTGCCTGCAGATAGAGGGGGTTTTCAGTTATCACTTAACCTTTTACATGTATGTCACTTGGTGTTTTCCTCCTTCTCCTCTGACTCACTTTCTGTCCTTTCTTACCTTCCTAATATTCCTGCTTTTTTCTCTCTCTTGGTCCTCATCCTCACTGCCCTGGATCTTGGTGTAGGATTGAGGAAACTGATAGAAGGAAACCAAAGAAGGATTCCTGGTGGAGGAAACCTCACCCCTGTCTTTTGCCCCTGCCTTTGCTTTTCCCCTGTTTCCATAGACTTTTCTTTGAAAAGCACATGATTTCTCATAGTAAGTCCAGAGCAGAGGTTCTTAGAAGAGACTCATTCATTCAGTTAGTAGTAGCTATTAAAACATCAGTCACATTCCAAGTAGGCTATTAGCCAGGCTGGTAAAGTAATAATAATAATAGACTGGTCCAGATTCACCAGTATAATTGGACAGATATAGTGAGAGATTCACAGACAAACTTTTAAAAGTTCCTTTGTAGAAAGGGTTAGAAAGTTTAGTTCTGTGGTGGCCAGAGGGTAAATGATGGTGAATTGGGCCCCAGCTGGGAGCTTAGGTAGTTTTCTTGTGAAATGAATCTTGAGGACAGCTAGGTAAGGGCAGGGGAGAGAAGGATGGAGTAGAATTCCAGGCACATTGAGCAACAAACGCAGGAACCCTGCCCTAGAAGCTGCTGAGTGCAGAGAACGCTGGGCCCGGGAGGAGAGAGTCCAGAAGCAGGCGAGGTAAGATGGTTTATGAGAAGTATTCTCAGAGGAAAACTCAACCTCCAAGGGGCTGTACTATGGTAAGATGTGCGGGGTTTTTAAGGGAACATGGTGCTACTTTGCCAAGTGGGCCTGCGGAGGCCAAGGGTGAAGGCAGCAGCCACATCAGACACATCTGTTCAGGAGGCACAGGAGTATCTGTGATGGCATTCTAAACTAAATCACTAAAAAGAGTTAAATACAATTTTGTTTCATTTTCTTTTCAAGAAAGGTAATTAAACCAGGTGCGGTGGCACACATGCCTGTAATCCCAGCACTTTGGGAGGCTGAGACAGGAGGATCACGAGTTCAAAGCCGGCCTCAGCAACGGCGAGGCGCTAAGCAACTCATTGAGACCCTGTCTCCACATAAAACACAAAATAGGGCTGGAGATGTGGCTCAGTGGTCGAGTACCCGAGTTGAAAATCCCCAGTACCAAATAAAAGAAAAGAAAAGAAAATTAAGTTGAGGTCTATACTATCTTTATACTAATTTCATGCCTGTTGAGAATACTTGGGTGTTGAACATGATTCTGGGTCATGTATAGCAAAAAGGGACAGTGGGAAAAGATTGGGAAATACTGTCTTAAAATGTCTTACAAAAATTAAAAGCAATGAATCTCCAAAGCCTTCCTTGACCCTGAGGCCATCTCATGTACCGCAGCAGCTCTGTGACTTTACTCCCTTCTTGCGCCTTTACCGTAGACCCACTGCCATTTGGTATCTTCTTCACATGTCCCATGTGAAAACTATACAGTAATAGCTAGCACTCAAGTTTACGATGCTCCATGAACAGCTTAAGATCTTCACAAGTATTGATTGATTTTATTTTCACTTTGCAGTCCTTGAAATATGTAGCATTTTCCTGATGAAGAACCTGATGCTGTATAGATAAAGTAACTTGTCCAGGTTCGTACAACTCATAAATGGCTAAGTCTTGATTCAAAGCCAAGTGGGCCAGTTCCAGAGTCTGTGCTTGTAATTATTACCTGTCTGTATGGAATTATTTTTATGTGTGAGTGTATGTGTGTGTGTGTATGTGTGTGGAGAGAGAGAGAGAGAGAAAGAGAGAGAGAGAAAGGTAGGTTTGTGTGTGTGTGTTTGTGTGTGAGTGTGTGTATAAGACACAGAGAGAGAGAGGTGTGTGAGTGTGTGTGTGTGAGAGAGGTGTGTGTGTGTTGTGTGTGTGTGTGTGTGAGAGAGAGAGAGAGAGAGAGAGATTTGTTTAATTTTGGATCAAAGATTTTGCTTCCAGTATAATGGCCATACTAATAATGAAAAAAAAAAAAGAATCCTTATTGGAAAATCAGTGGGAAAATGAACAAGGCAGAATGTGTTTTGCAGAGACAGACACAGCAACATCTTCCATCCGCCATGTTCTTACAGTGTGGTTTGAATGATGCTCCCCATGGGGCGGTGTGGTCTATGTCTCTTCCTGCTGAATCTGGGAGACTTCATGTCTTGTTTATAACCAATCAGAGATGGCATAAGAAGTGGTGCTCTGTCACATATGAGGCCAGGCCAGAAAGACAAGGTGTTTTCCACTTGGATGTCTGGAATACTCAAACCAGAATGCTGAGCAGCTATGTAATAGCTCCACTTCCCTGACACCATATATGAAAGAAGCCCAAACTAACACATGTTGGAGGATTATATGAAGTGGCCCTGAATCTACATGAAGAGAGAGAAAGAGACAGAGAGGAGAAGGGGCCCTGTATATTCCCTAATTGCTCCTCCAGATTTTCCTGCTTTGTCCCCCACCTGATGGCAACATCCGAGAGAACAACCAAGACCAACCAAACTTTTCAAGTTCTTGATGCCCCTCCCTGTTAGTATACCATTGACATTGTTCACAAAACTAGAAAAAAGAAAGAAGTTCAGTAAATTAGACAAAGGAGAGTGAAGAGAAAGGAGGGAAGATAGGAGACGGAAAGACAGTGGAATGAATCTGACATAATTTTTCTTTGTACATATATAAACACCACAGTAAATCCCACTATCATGTACATCCACAAGAATAGGGAACCAGTTAGAATAAGATATATTCCATGTTTGCATAATTATATCAAAATGGATTCTACTATTTTGAATAACTAAAAAGAATCCATAAAAATATAAATAAATAAAAATAAATTTAGTATAGAACTAAAAAAATTGGGGATCACCCAAAGCATTATTGAACAAATTAAAAAGAAAAAGGAAAAAGAAAACTAGATGCATCACACTACCTGACTTCAGAATATATAACAATGACATAGTAAATAGAACAGCATGATAAGGGTTGGGGTTGTAGCTCAGTGAGTGGTAAAGTGTTTGCCTAGCCGGTATGAAACATTGGGTTCCATCCTCAGTATCACAAAAAAACAAATAGAATAAAGGTATTGTGTCCATCTATAATTAGAAAAATATTTTTAAAAAGCAAAAAAAAATTCCCGATGCCCAAAATAAGTGCATAAAAACAAATGGTTGCTTTCAGCTGCTGAATTGCAGGGTGATTTGTAACATGGAAATAGATATCCACATCAATGAGTTTGAACCCTTCTCTAAGAGTCAAGACACTTGAGTACCCGGGGGTGATTTTCTGTTGTAACCTTGGCACAAGATGCTCTTCTTCCCCTGCATTTTATTTCTTATCTATAAGCTATACCTTCTTAAAGGATTCTCCAGATTTATTTTCAATGAGATGATGTATCCCTGAGAAAACCTAAGAGTTGTCAGGTAACAAAACAGTACTTTAGTTTTCTTTCTTTTTTAGTTGTTGATGGGCATTTATTTAATTTATTTATTTATATGTGGTGTTGAGAATTGAACCCAGTGCCCTACACATGCTAGGAAAGCACTCTACCACTGAGCTACAACTCCAGCCCCAGGAGTACTTTAGTTTTCCATAGAAGAGAGATTAGAGTGAAATAGAGGTATTAGGTAGGTGATCCCACAAGAAAACAGAATGAAAGTAGATTTTGGAGTGCCTGGTAGAAGAAGGAGCATGTATGATTCTGTTTACATTGATCTTTGCTTTCCTAAAGTTATTATTTTCTCTGTTAGTATTATTGCTACTATTACTTTTGAAGAGTAATGAAATGGCTTTAGAGCCCATCTGTCTCAGTTTCACCCTGGCCTCATGGCTTACCAGCATATGATGTTGAGGAAATTACCCAATAAATTTATTGTTTAATAAATGCTAACTATTTTCAGTCATTCCTCCTGTAGGTTTCCAGCTATCATTGGCCTTTTCACCCCTCACCTGCCTTTCTTGGACTGTATTAGCTTTCTCTGATTGCCAGCACGTGGCTCAGACTTCTTATCCTTTGACTGACGTCTGGTCTGTGGGAGCAGCAGCCATTTCTGAGTGCCAAGACCTGGGCTTATTTTTTAATAGCACTGATTGCAGCATATTGTCCTCTGCTGACTGGCTTGTCAACCTGGCTAGAGTGTGACATTCTCAGGGAATAGAGCACCTCTTCTCTTTCCCTCTGCTAGGATTGAGCCCCTAAGACAGGATAATTAGAAAGAATGGGAAAAAAATGAATCAGTGAATTATACGTTTGCTTTAAACTACACATAATGCAAATTTGAAGAGGATTTGAGGCAAAATTCTTCTGAAATTGTTTCTATGCCACATAAATTGTCATTTTCCAATGATTAATATGGCAATTTACTTGATTTGCTCTAAGTTTAAAATATAAGAATTGCAAAGGTCTGGAATTCTAATAGATTTGTGGCATGTGTTCTGTCTTCATATGATGATAATTTTGGTTTAAAACTCCCTGTGTTCCAGGAAAGGCCACATATGCATTTGAGCTGAGATGTGTTGTCCTTGAAGTGGTGAGGCCCTGGGCCTCCCTCAGAGGCTGTGTGGTTTTGTGTGTTGCACATGTCTTTCAGAAGGGACATAACCACACTGGTTGAGATTTTCTTTTCACTTCAATATCCCAAGCTGGAGATCTCTCGTGTCAGCTGCTGGTAGAAGCTACAGGAATTTTTGAGACCTATTTAAAGGGAAGTTAAATTGGGGTCATGTCATTTTAATAACAATTGGAAAGCCATTTTGGAGTGCTTCAATAAAGTGAGAAATTCCAGACTTCTGAACTAGTGAATGTAAATGGCACCTCTGCTATTCAAATTATTCACAACAGAATAGGAAAAAAATTGAGATAAAAATCTATAGAATATGAATCAAAAAAGTAATAACTATGACCAATGGAATCAAGAAAAGTGGTTCCCACAAAAAGAAGTAAGTTTTAAAAAACTGTTTCAGATCATGCTGAAAGCAACAATTTATTAAAAGAGATAAATTCATAAAAGTAGTATTAAATAGTAATTTATAATTAATTACTCTCCAAGAAAACTTACTCTGGAATTTTTAAAGTTGCTATATTGAGGAAGTTGACAGAAATTTTCCTAATTTGATAGGAAACCTTAAAAAAATGACCTGCCATTATCAACAAGGACTTTTGAGGCTGAAAAAAAATTGTTACAAAATTACAACATCAAGAGGCAGTTTAGAATAGGTGACTAAAAATGTAAGCAGATTGTATCAGAATGACGTCAGACAGTTAATCAAATATCATGTTTTTCTTTTGAAATTGTGATGCTCCTGGTATTTGTCAGCTTTACAGCATTTGTAACTTGACTTCTCTTTTCCAATAAATCTTGACCTTTATGTTTATTGGTTGTATTTTTGCTCATATAGTGAGACCTTTAAACTGTGTAAGTATCAGGTCCCATGAATCCTACCTCTACTCTTCATTTAATTATTTTGATTGCATACCTTATTTCAGATTTATGATGTCTGTACTTTCAGTATCATCTGCTATCCACGAACCTGTGATTTCACATACCATACAGTTTATAGTTCATTGTTCATTTTCTTTTAAGTCTGTGTGAAAAATCTTTCAACTCTCTTCTAAAGGAGATTTTCATTTTTATTCATGTTGACTACATTTTCAGAAGCCAGCAGTTATTAAGGAAGAAAAAACCATGGTAACATAAAAATTGCCTTGGTGTGTATTTAAAATAATGCGCATATCATGGCCTTGAAGGTCAACTCAACTAGTGGCCAATAGCACAAAAAAAGTAATTGAAGTCACAAACTACGTGGTTACTTTGTGTACCTGCTTACTTAGCAGAAATGAGTCCTGGAATGAAGGACCAGAAGATTTTTGTAAATAGTGATTTGCATCAAGAAGGGATTTAAATTTTGGTAGGATTGGCCAGCATTAAAATGAATCATGAAGCAGCTCTCTCTTTCATGATAGTGTTAGCAGACAGCTTCCTAAAGAATGAGGTAGCTGTTGTTAAGGAAGGTTGCTGCACATTTTGGAAGGAAACTAGCCAAAATGTCTCTGTATGGCCTTTACTATTTGAACAAGGACAGTGATTTGTCTCTGAAGAGAATAACTGTTACAGTCATTTCAAGTAAATTACAGGAAAATGATGGTTTAGTCACAGTGGTGTATTTAGATACTACTAGAAGGACAACTTGAGCTAGATTCTAGTTCACAACTTTTTTCTTTCCATCCTGCCCAAGTTTCCATGACCTGTCCAGACACTCTCCTTAATAGCCTTTCCCTCCTCTTAAATTGCTTTTTTCACTTGTCTTCCAGAATAACTCTGTCTTCTCATTTTCCTCCTGTCTCACCTTCCCTCATTTTTTCAACATTAGCAGACTCCAGGACTCATTCCTGTTCATGGACCTAAATATCACAATATTGATGATCCCACATATTTAAGCTCTATTCAGATTTTCTTCCCTGAACTCCAGATTTGTATATATAGCTACTTTCCCAACCCTTCCACCATATGCACATTGTAAATAGAAAATCCTATTTAAGAACAAATCCAGTTATCTACTGCCTTGTGACAAATGATCTCAAACTTACTTAGAACAATAAATACTTACTATCTCACAGTTTTACGTGGGTGAAAACCTAAGTTTTATTAGCTGAGTGCCTGTTGCTTGGGATTCCTCACGAGGTTACATAAGGTGTCCACTTGGACTGCAGTCTCATCAGAAGGTTTAACTGGGGTGATCTACTTCCAGCCTCACTACTGGTTGTTGGCTGGATTCTGGTCCTCACAGATTGATGGACTGAGGACTTCCTTCTTTCTTAATGGCTGTTGGTTAAAGGCCATCTTAGTTCCATGTAGTTATCTTCCTTCAGAGCAAGTAGGCAAGAGAGTGAGAGAGAAACTTAAGATGGAAACCAGAGTTTTTATGTAACCTAATCTCATAAGCAACCTTCTAATACTTTGCAGTATTTTATTTGTTAAGAATAAGTCCATATATTCAGCACCCACTCAAGAAAAGGGTATCATGCATGGGCATGAACACCAAGAGATGGCAGCTACTTGTTGCCATCTTGGAAACTACCTACCACTTTCCAGTACAGTGTGTTCTCAAGGGATCAGCCATTGCATAACAATAAAATGGAAATGAAATCACATTGCTTATAGTTCCAAACTTTTAAGGATGTCCCATTTCATTCAGAGCTTGTACTGCCTAAAAGCCATGCACAGTGCATCCCCATTGGAACCTTCCTCATTACATCTCTGATTTCATCTCTTACTGTATGTCTCTATAAGTACTTCTACCTAAAGGACTTTGTCTGCCTGGATTGTTCTTCTCCTGGAGACTCCTCTGAGTCTTTACTCATATTCCCCTCCATGATCTGTCACTGCTCACCTCTCTCTCTGCTTCATTTGTATACATGGCTTATAATAGAAAATGACACTGTGGACCATCCTGCATGCTTTGTTTATTAATGACATTGTGATGTCCATGAAGGTAGGGTGATTTGTCTGCATCATTTCCTGCCTTTTTAGGACCTGGTACAAAAGAAGCACTCAGTGCTTTCTTTTTTATGGGGTTGTTCTTGAATTTTTTCATTACCAGGAATATTCCATCTTGGCTCCCTGTAGAGCTGTTGAATTAGGTTCAATTTGCTAAATACGTAAAACTATAAATTTCAGTTTGCTTTTATGCATAGCTGTTTTATTCCATCAGCTTTGCAGACTTGTAAACTCAGTTCTTTGTTATTAAATTTTACATACGAAGGAACTGAGACTTAGACAGTGTAGGCAAAGTTTACGCAGTTGGAATTCAGTAAATCAACACAGAAGCATGTACCTTTGATTCAGTATTCCTATCTTTCCATATTGCTCTTTAGAAAGGATCAGTGAGAGGAGGACAGCCCTCTGACACACTCTTTAATTGAAGAATCTTCTGTAGGAGATTAGGAAGAAACTTGGCAAGATTAAAGAAAATAATTATGAAATCAAATCCGAGTTAGCTTATAAAGGATTGAAAGCACTTAAATAAGATATAGCACAAAGATCACAGATTTAAAAGTCAGGATATATGTTTTAAGGGGTACCCCTGTCCCTATGTAAGCTAACTAACCTTGAGGTTTACATTCACCTTTACTGAGCCCCAGGTTTCTTACATATGAAACTGAGTTCAAAATACATACTTCATATATGATAAAATAATAAGATTACATGAGAAAATAATGTGTAAAACATCATAATTTCTATCCCTATGTTAATATTAGGCATTACTATCACAACTATTGTAAATACTATGTTTTAAATTGAATTTCTTAACCCTAAAACAATGTAAACATTTAAATGAATATATCTCAAATTCATTTATGTGAAATGCATGGGATTTTCAATTAATAACCAATTATATAAAGATTGTTATTATCAACAAATATATGCTGTATTTTTACTATATTCTGAACATCATGCTAATTGCTGGGTTAAGAATCAAAGAAATAAACATTACAGATCTCTCCCTTAAGAAAGTAATTGGCTACAATGTACAAATGTTCTTGCACATTTAAAATAATCCAAATAAGAAAGTCTAAATTTTTTCTTGATTTATTAATTCAGTCAACATTTAATATATGTCTGTTAAAGTCAATCTAAGTTTTATAAAATGAGGCCATTAGCTTATGTGTGTAATCTTAGATTTGTGAGTGTATCACCACAAAGGTAGTCACAAAATCTACACTAATTTGGAATTAACTGAGAGCAATACAGAGAAATTTGTTTTTTTTGTGGTTGTTTTGCCATGTTATTGTCTGTTTTTGAGCTGAGAATGTGTGAAGATATTCAAAAGCCAACTTGAAAATAATTAAATTTTTGTTCTTGGTTCAGTAATCTGTGTACTGTAAATGCTACAAGCACAAATATATTCCACAAGGCCTAAATACCTCCAATGAGGTTCTCACACCCATCCCAGACAGTGTTGACTAAGGAGATAGCTATTGGGGTCTTAAGCAAGGGCAGCAAGGGCCTCCCTGATCCATATCTCAAATTTCTCTTCATGGAAAGTCCCTTCTCTATTTGTTCCCCCTGGATTCCTCTTTGCTCTCTGTTTCATAGCAAAACAGAAGGTGTGAAGACTTTAATGATGGCGATATCATACTGCTTGACGAGCTTTTTGTAATGACAGTTTCCTAACCACTAGTTAACTTCTAAGTATTTAAAAGGCAGAGCATGAATTTCTGCTAGTTTAAAAACAATTAATAGCACTTCCCAGTAAATATTTTTCTCCTGGATTTCTTAGCAATGGATGAATGGGTTCTAGCCTTTGATGCAGCTTTGACTGATAATGCAAAATTAATTGAAACTAACTTTTAAAGAACATTGCAATCAAACAGCCCATGATTCATAAGCCAAAGTCAAAAGATTTTAACCAAGAGAGTAGATGTTCGGAACCACTGTGACACAGCATCATCAGAAAGTTTTCTCCCAGAGAAGTGGAATGGAAGTTGTGATCAGAAGGGTGAGAGAGAAATAAGGTTTCTAGACAGAAGGGAAAAAACCATGGCAGGTGGTGGTGCACACAGGCTGTGGCGCTCATCCATGGTACCATGATGGATGGCTGGTCTTGTGATGGAGCTGGAGGGGAGGGCATCAGTGGTTACAAAGAAAAATCCAGTTTAAAGGGTATGAAATCCGTTTATTAATTCAAGAAATCTGTTTTAAGTGATGACTGTGTGACAGCTACTGGGGATGTATCGGTGAGCGCTTCAGATAAAAATTCCCACTGGGAAGAAATAAGTGCTATAGAAACAAACACACACACACATACTAAATAAGCATTCATGAAGGTGAGGGAAATGTGAGCTCACTGAGACAGGGAGAGGTGTGGTCATCTGTCCTGTGTGCATTCTAAGGCTCAGGGGCTGCCCTGCAGTGGATGATCTGCAGGGCTAGAGTGGAAACAGGAACCTCTGTTGGGGTCACTATCACAGTGAGCTAGAGAGGAGATGAAAGAAGCTTGTCCTTGGATTGTGCCTGTGGGGGATTGAGAAGTGAGATTCAGGATAGACTTTGAAGAAACAATTGATAGGATTCGCTAATGATTATGGGTGTGAGAGAAGGAGACCTGTCAAAGCTGGCTCTTATTTTCTTACCTGAACAATTGGGTCAGTGTCTTGGGCTACTTCCTGAGATGGGGAAGACTGAAGAAGAAGTAGCATTTTGGGGACATGTCAAGAGTTAGGTTATGACAAGTGATATTTTAACTCTCTATTAGATATACAAGCAAAGGTGACTTGTAGGCATTTCAATACAAGGACATAATGGATATTGAGTGTTGGGTGAAAATAAGGTTTATCTACAAGAATGGTGTGAACTCAGAGCAGAAACATGAAGGGGATGATGATGATGCACTCAGAGTCATCAGATAAGTGTGGTGAAGAAGTGTTTACTAGCTTGTGCCATATCCACAACATTTTCTTGAGCACCATGGTAGTAATTTGGACAGCTCAAGAAAATCAGGCTTCAGGGAGACACCAATGAAGACAGTTTGATGGCAGAACATGATGGTTTAGATGTGTGATGTCCCCCCAAAAATCATATATAAATCATGATTTATATATGATTTATGCACATACTAGCAATTTCTGATAGCATGGGGGAGCAGAGAGGGCACTTAGATATTGAAAAAGACCTCCTAATGTAGGAGATTAAAGGATGGGGCTGCACTTCCCCTATAAGGCAGCTTGGGATCATGCTTCAGGAAGGGCAGGTGACTGGTAAGGCAGTGACCTAGGATGTGAGGGTTTGCAGTGGTGGAGAAGTCCATAAGGAAATCAAGGGCAAATCTCTATGTGCGTTGATGTCAGATGTGGACTTTAGATTTCATTCTGAATATAAAGAAAAAATCAAGAAAGCTTCATGACTCGAGGAGAGATTATTTTGCCCAGAAAACTGAAAAGAGGCACCACTGTGTAGAATATCCTGGAACTGATGGTCCAATCTTGCTACTTGGGTAATTATTAACAAATATCAAGATTTTGTATCTTCATGTGGTTCTTTTTTTTTTTTTAATATATTTTTTTTTAGTTGTAGATGGACACATATCTTTATTTGTTTATTTTCATGTGGTGCTGAGGATCGAACCCAAAGCCTCACGCATGCAAGGCAAGCGCTCTACCACTGAGCCACAATCCCAGCCCCTTCATGTGGTTCTTGGTGGCCCAGAAAGAGGAGAGACAGATGACAGTCCAAGAGTATCTGGTTGAGAGCTGCAGCACAGCTCGAAAGGTTGAAGGCGTTCAAAAGATGAATAAGAATCCAACACAGATTCTGGGGTTGAGGAGAGTCAGGGAAGTACTCTTAGGAAACAGGGAGACTCCTGTTCTCTGAGTTAGGTAAGTTAGAGGAAAGGTGTTAGGGGTCTGAGTGAATGCAGATCAAAGATATTGACCATAATGAGTTCTTGGCTTATTAAGGAGCTTATGCTGATGTCACAGTAGAATTTAGGTCAAAGACTCATGCCCTGTGGAGAAAGGGGAACAGAAGTTTCTCAGTTTTTTTCCAAGCTTATTCACAAAACTTCATTCATCATAACTCTTATCTTCATAAATACCCTTTATTTCTTTCTTTTTCTCTTTTTCCTTTCACTTCTTTTCTCTTTCTTTGTGTGAGTTTAAACATTGGATGTATAGTTACTTTTAGATACAGAGAGATTTCGATTTTGTACTGACAGCTGTGCTTTCAAATTGTCAGTCTTTGTTTCTCTTCAGATTCTTTATTTGTAAAATTAGCAAAGTGGTAATCTTCTTTTATGGCCCCTGTGGGGACTGAAGTGATTAGAGGACCACATACCTTGACAACAGAAATTGTGATGAGAACCTTCGAGCCTCAGAGCCTTTGGGCTTTGGCCAAAATGGCCACAACAGGGTAATTTCCTTCTACTCTGGCAAGAGTTGGAAAAGAAAGAGAAGAAAATGCAAAAACAAGCAACAGGCTGCAATGATTTCTTTATTAGTTTAATATTTTCAAAAGCCCTGTGAATTTGATACAACAGGGAATTTAGAGAAAGGAACTTATGCTCATGAAGGACAGGCATATTTATTGAAGTCCTATAGCTAGTGAGTGATGGGAGAATAAGTCTGAAATTGCCACCAAGCACAATGAAATGGGCATCTCTACCTAGATTTTCAAAGTAGTCCTACTCTCAAGTTAATCCATCCCTTGGATAATTTTATAAAATATAATATTAGTTTAAGAATCACCCTCATATTTTAAAAAAAATGGTGTTATATACAGTACTTCCAGCTCTCCTCCACCCCACTTAGCCAAAGTTTTATTTTCTGAGATCCCTTATAGGCTGAAAATATTAAGTGAAAAATTCCAGGAAGGAATAATTAATAAAATTTAAATTGCATGCTATTTTGAGAAGCATGACAAGCCCTTACATGGTCCCACTTCATGCTGTCCTGGATTTGAATCATCACTTTAGCAAGCATATTCGTGCAGTATATGCTACCCACCTGTTAATCACTTCACTGGAATATCACAGTGCTGTGTTCAAGTAACACTTATTTTACTGAATGACCTGAAAGCTCAAGGGGAGTGAGGCTGGCAATTCAAATATGCAAAAGAAAAGACCTAAAGTGTTTCCTTTAAATAAAGAGGTGCCAGTTCTTTGGGTAAGGGAAGAAAAGAATTCATATGCTGAATTTGCCAAGATAAACAGTAAGAACGACTCTTCCATCAGGAAAGAGAAAGGAATTTAAGCTCATTTTGTTGTCTCAACTCGAAGTACAAAAGTTATTGCCATAGTGTGCTTAAATTTGTGGGTGGAAGATTTGAACAGAAAACATGTTATGATTGACAGCAACATGTGCCAGAACGCATTAAGCCTGTATGAAGACTTTGTCAGGGATGCCCTGAGATCAGTGAAACCAACCCACTGACATCAAGGCAGGGATGATTGTATAGGTCCCAACTCATAAATTTAAACTTCATCATAGATATACATGTACAGGAAAAAAACAGCACGCACACACACACACATACACACACACACACAATCTGAAGTTTTAGGCATCTACTATTGGTGGTCAGAATCAGTAGCTCCCCCCAGGAATAAGGGGAGAAAACTACACCTTAATTCCCAGAGATCTAATAGGATTTCACTCAATGTGAGGGTTAATCACATTGAATTCATGACTCATGAAAATTAGAGCTAGACGTGACTTATTCTTCCAGGTACAGCATGCCTTTCTCTCTACCTGTCTTAACATCTATGTCATTATGAACAAACAAGGTTTGTAAGAAATGTGTGCGTCATGACCTATGATGGCATTCTGAGTCAGGGAGGAAGAATGGAGAAATGGACTCTGCAGGCAATAGACAGAGAAGACCTCACAGGTCAAGGCTGTGTGTGTATGAAAACATTCCTGGGAAGATGATGGAGTGAAAATGAGAAAGCAAGCAAACCACAGGTCATTTCTGAAGGCATTCACTTCCAAAGAGAGTTTGTACTCTATGTCTCCATAACTTTTGATGGCTAAAACGTGCATTCAGATCTTATGGTTCTATTTAAAAGAAGTAAACAAATAACAACAGAAGTGACATTATAGGGAAATACTTGTTATTTTCCCAAGGAATTCCCTCTGGGGCATCTGTCACCCAGCAGACAGTTGTGCAGCAATGCTCTGACCCCTGGACATTCATCCTCTCCAGGGACTCTCTTGCGGTCTCTCTGGTGTGAAATGTGTCTCACTTAAATCTTAGCTCCTTTTCCTCTTTTCCAAATTGCAAAGCTTTCTTTTTTTCTTCTTCTTCTTTTACACAATGTGTTCAAATTCTATCTGTTGTTTAGATCAATCAGGTTCCTTAAAAGAAAAAAAATGTTTGCACTAGATGATTCCAACAAAAGAATTTCAGTGAGGGACAAACTCTAGAGGTGTAGGCAGAGTTAACTCTCAGTATACTTGAAAAGACACCTGTCCTCACTTGATGTCTGGGGCTGATAAACTCTTTGCATTTGTTAATTCAAAATAGTTTTGAAGAAAATTTAAATAATGTGTAAGAGGAATAAAAAAGCTATTATAATGAATTCTGTGACATAATGTCTTATCAAAATGAGAGAATTCTTACATGAGAATACTACCTTTCCTCGTTGTCCTTAGGAACATATTTGTGGTGGATAGTCTTCTGGACATCCATGAGTAACTACTGCCCCTGGTATTCACACACATGGGCAGTCCCTTCCCCTGGAAGGCAGGTTTGACTTAGAGACTTGGTTTTCATTGATAAAACCAAAGGTGTATGGGGTGAGGGGTCTCCTTGCAATCATTAGGTTATGAAGGATGTGACTTCTGCTTAGGCAGCAGGTGTTACTGCCTCCTGGGGTTGACAGTAGTAGTGGATGTCCAGTGGTCAAGCTGCCATGATGGAGAGATCCTGCGTGAGAGAAGGGAGTGAGCACAAACTCCAACTCACAGTACCTGGCCAGCACCCTTGTCACCTAGAAGTGACTCTTCTTCAGGATGACAGCCCAACCACCACTGGACGGCAGTCTGTTATAAAGCTCAATTTTACATGGTCCAGCTGGGCTGCGTGGGCTGTGCCCACCTTTCAAACCCAAAGAAACTGAGATGTGTGGTGTTCTAAGCCACTAACTTTTGGTTTAATTTGTTGTACAGTATAGATGATTCATAATTTTAGTTTTTTTGGTGCATAGTTCACATATAATAAAATTCACCAACTTTATGTGTACTGTTTTTCAAATTCATATATAATCTTCTGATAAATATGTGTGAATAGTTTTCTTCTGTCATTTTTCTTCTTTGCTACTAATTAAGGACAGAAAATGAAAGAATTTGAGTTCTCAGCTGTGAGAACGTGAGCTATCGTAATCCTCAAGGAAGCTATCGTGTGTTTCCCTCTAGACCTTGAAAGACTGTGTAATCCCTTGGGCAATGCACTAACAAAATGGGAAATGGCATCTTCCACCCTCACATTACCTTCTAGGGCATCCTATTTTCCTCCCATTTCTCATTTTTCTTTTTTTAAAAACGATGTTGGGAATAACTGTGAATTAATGATGGCTGATGGTGATATAATCAGTTGGGATTATAAAATTAAAAAACATTTCAAGATAGAGGCAGCAAAGGATTGCTAGATGCTAGAACATAACGAGAACTTGTAACAGATTCCAGTGAACCTGTCTGATAATTAAAAGATTGAATAAGCTTTATCCTGTTTTTTACAAAATGCATATTTTCCCTTTGGATTCTGGAAGACTTCTAAGAAAGAACAAAAATCATAAGATCTCATTTAAACTATTCTTAAAAATCTTAAAAAACCAAAACCAGCTCCACTATGAGTTATAGTGAGATGCCCAGAGGCCAGCAAGGGCAAGGAACTATCACTGCCCAGGACAGAAGGGACCAGGTGAAGAACTAGCTTCAGGGAAGGACCCAGTACAGAGGAAGCAGGGGAAAAGCTCTGGAAGAAATTGAGGTTCTGGAGGAACCAGCTACTACCATGGATGGTTTCCAAGCAAGGAGGCAGCAGGAAAGAATGCTTGATATTTCTCTTCCCTCCAGCTTCTCTTGTGCTCACCCTTCACCAGACTCACCAGTTGGCAACTTCTAGAACCCAGCAGGACCAGGGGACAGAGAATGGCTCTGGATAGTGATGCAGGGAGAATAGCCTGAGCACACTTCTACCGATTTCCTTTCAGTTTTGTATATTTGGGCTCTTTTCTACATAACCCCACATCACTCTTTTAGACTGCCCTGAAGATGAAGCATATTAGGGGAGGACTCAGAAAAGAGTTGGCATTGGGTGTGGACATACACACCTGTCATCCCAGCAATGCAGGAGGCTGAGGCAGGAGGATCCCAAGTTCAAAGCCAGCTTCAACAACTAAGTGAGGATTTAAGCAACTCAGCAAGATACTGTCTCAAAATTAAATAAATTAATAAATAAATAAAGGGCTGGGGATGTGGCTCACTGGTTAAATGCCCCTGGGAGTTTATTCCCCAGTAACAACAGCAACAAAAAAAAAAGAAGGGAAGAGTTGGCATTCCATCTGAGACTTGAGGGATTTTAACACGTGTTGCTTCATATAAAGTGGAAATAGCAGTGCAAAAAGTAATGACCTAATAAGGGTATAGGGTGAGAAGAAGTGGGCCATATTTGGTCTCACCAGGCAGAGGAAGTAGGGCCTGAATAGCAATGTGAGTTCTGGTGACAGAAAGCTTGGCAAGACCCTTCAGAAAGCCCAGATGTTTATCAAGAGAAGGTCTCTTTACTAAGAGCTTCCTTTAATAGCTGGCACATATAGACATTCAATAAAAAATTAAATTAAAGTAAACTTGTAGAGGAAGAGGATTAATCAACCCAACTGCTTTTGGAGATCTGGAACAATTATCTGAAGTATTTTAAAAGACAGAAAACCTATTTGGGTAATAGTTATTTTAGTTCTAAATGATCAATACTGTTGATCAGATTCATTCAAATAATCACTCAAATCCAATCTACTGTCTTAGAGGCTAAACACACAATATTGCATGTGTCATGTTCAATCTTTTTGTTCAAAACGGTAATCAGTTTCTCTTTGAAAAAGCTTGACCTGAAATTGCTGTATCTTCATAGAGAAGTATTAATTTTTCATATCCACAAGAATTATTTCAACAGCATCTATTATAAGAGTTTTGCAATTATGTTTTCCTTTTGATAATTCTCTAGTGACTTCTTCCATCTTTTACTTCATGCACAATGAGAGAATTGTTATTGTAGAATTGTATTTGGATGTTCTTCCAATATTGGAATAATTTCTCCTGTCAGTTTTTGTCAACTATGTATAAAACTGTAGAAGAAAAATTATACTTCAATATACAGTTTCCATTATGCATTAGAAGCCTCTAATATCCCTCACTAAATGCCATAATTCCACACATACAGTTTGTCACCTGGTGTATGTAAACAAGAAATTATTTGGATATTATTGGATAGTTATATCAAAATGCCAAGCAGAAAAAAAAATGACTTCCAATATTCGCCAAGGGTTAGACAAGAAATTTTAGTTTGATGTGAAGGCATTTATAATTCTATCACAGAAGAGTGTTTTTCAATGGTGCTCGCAGATTGCCAGTAAAAGATAATTCTTCCCTGGTGGACAGGCCCTACATCACATGCTTCCCACAAGCCGATGAAATCTGGTATGGATGATGCTGAGTGGATAGTTTATCTGTGGAGGGAGAGACGAATCTTAAGTGATAAGAAACCGTGCATGTCTTAGGATCTAAAACAAGCTTTTGAAATTGAAGTTAATATGAACTAGCTCAAAACGCTGTGGAAATGGCCATTTTCTCTCCTGCTTTGGTTCTAAAATCAGGCACTGCTTTCTTTTGTTTTGTTTTATCTATTTGTTTGTCTTGTTTTGTGGCTTATTGGCTTAACCTCTATGCCTATGTTCTAGATGGCTCTTGGATTTGGGAAGACTTCATTCCAAATTTAATCTCCAGTGCTTCAAAACTATGCAATTCACTGTTATTTTCCCTCTGTTTATTCTTGGTGTGGAGTTGTCAAGGGGAAGATGTTGGAAGGGAGAGGAGAGAGCAGGTTTTATAGATGGATGATTAGTCTCTCATCTCATAGCCAACTATGAGAACTATTTAGAATTGTAGGAGATAAGCGATAGCAAGTTATTGCATGTCCTTGTGAATTCATGACCTTCATTCCTTGAGTGAGAGAACAAAACTTAGGTAGGGACCTTTATTATCTTCTTCTCATTTTTCTCAAATATTCTGATTCTTTCTGATTAGCTGGCTGAAGAGGAAGATCTGAGGCAGGAGCTTTGGTGCTGTAATAGCAGAGATCTTGGTGAGATATGACTGGGGACAGGTACTGGGGCTCCCTGAGTTTACTCTTCTTGACTGGGACTTTTCCATCACTTAGTTCTTGACCTTCAGTAGCGAGAGCCCCAGCTACAGACCTATAGCTGGGTTTTATTCTCAAAGTTCCCTCAGCTGCCAGCAGAGCTGCTGTTATCCTTTCAATTGACATTCTCTCTGGAAAATAATGTTTTGAGCCTTTAAAAACCATAGGAAAAGGAGATCCATTCATTTTTTCCCACTTCTCCTGCCACATCTCAAGGTTTAGCTTACTCATCTCAAGGCATGAGTTCTCAGAAGGATGAAGAGAAAAGAAGAGAAAAGGAGAGACAGCATGGGCTTCATCTCCTGCCCTTCATATGAACAGCAGCAGTGAAACAACCATGGCCACCTAAGAAGGGTGAGAGCTCTTCTGGTCACATCTCAGAGATGGCCTTCTGGCTGTTGGTCTGTCTTCCTAGGACTGACTTTGTTTCAGTGGTCTGCTTACATGATTCTTTCCTCTGCAAAACAGGGAGCACTGCAAGCTTAGGGATTCTGTCTGACTTACCTGGGTATACACAGACCCAGGGCATATAACTCTTTGAAAAAACAAATTGACTAACAGTAAAACATAATTTTTTACCACTCAAACAAATACAAATAATAATGTGTTTAAATTTAAACACAAATTTAAATAGTGCAAATGCCAGAAAAGAAAGAACTTGCTGGGTGCAAATATGGGAAGAAAAAAACTCAGTGTCAGATAGGAATCCAGGTGAACTGGGGCTAAAGTGCCTTGCAGGGCAGCAGAGACATGTGGAGATGGAGCCAAAGACAGACCAGAGCAGACTCAGAGGTGGGGTGCTCTCAACAGGTGATGAGTTGTGCTCATTTATGTTCACTAGATTTGAAAAAAGATGTACAGAAGCCCCAATTTTCCCAGAGACATTGGCAAAAATAATGATTATTGGCTGACTGATAAGCCATGAGAGCCACTTAGCCAGAGAATAAAAATGGCCTGCCCTGAGGCAGACAGAGCTTGCTTTGATCCTTTGTTCCCCCTCTACAGAGAACTGGGAAGGAGGAAGTAAAAATAACATGAAAACTTTCTTACAGAGCTTCCAGAAGAAACTATTAACCATCTGTACAGGAGAATTAGCTGGTCAGTTCTTGGAGTGCCAGAATTTAGTTTAAATAATAGTATATAATTTATTTGAGCTCTTGAATTCTGTGACTATTTATCCTAGATCAGAATTCCATAACAAACAGAGAAAAGAGTGATAATTAATAATAAATATATAAACTAACATTTATTGAACACTTTCTGTTGTCAAGAGTTTTAATAGCATCATCTCAAACCAATCCTCTTAAATGCTTGTCCCAATGTATACTATTATCCCATTAGCCCATTTTTCACATGAAATATGTGAGGAAAGGAAAATGTAAATCCCTTGTTCAAAGTTACATCGATGATGTGTTCTTGTAGGAATTACACAGGGTTCTGAAATGGTGATAATTCAGTTGGGTTACTGAGGGGTACAGAAGACTATTGCGAATCACTGGATGTAGACTGACTCTCTAAGTGTAGCTCTGCAAAGCACATACTCAAGTTATTCACCCCTATCAAATTGGAAGTTGGTATTAGTCTAACATTGCCTCATACTCAAAATATTTTATTAGAATGATGAATCGTAGCTAGTATTTAAATTTTGTCTTCATCCAAGGTCATGTGTCGGCTGGCTCATTTGATTCAGTGTTTAGGGTATTTGGTGACACTAATGGTCTCATGGATGCTACACCAGGGGAAGGGTTTGCATTGGTCCCGGAAATAAAAAAGCTAAGGATAAGAATAAGAACAGAGTGAGATTCTACTATGTGAGAGCACTGTGATCAGAAATGGAGCACGTTAGGAAGCCCCTACCTTGCCCACTGCCTCCCCATCCATCCACAGCCTTCTCTTGAGTCTTCAGAGGGTTTAGATGTTGCACATGTGTGGCTTACGAGGTCCAGTCAGGGATAGTTCTGTTCCTGTCCTACTGACTGCATCATGCCACTTTGCCCCCCTACTTTTTTGGCTGGCTTCATTTCTAGTCTAGACGACACTTTACCTGCCTCAGAGCCTTGCCATGCACCATGTCCTTTGCCTGGATCTTGCAACCTCAGCTCTTCCTGTGGCTGGCTCCTTGCCATCCTGTGCTCTTATCAAATGCTCACCTCCTCTAAGAGGCCTTTCCCCCCCAGGCTACTCAGGTAACTACCTTTCCTCCCAAGCCACACTCTACTGATTTCTTCATTTACTTCTTGCTTCTAGTTGCAATTTGTCATATGCATCGATTGACTTACATATGATTGGTCACCTTCCACTGAAACAAGCTTTATGACGGCAGTTCACCTATCTTGCTTATGGTCTGTCCTAAGTAAATGGTGTTTATTTAATAAATATTTAACACAATAAATAAAATGATGAACTGGTGGAAGAGGCTCTAGTTTTAAAAAATGGAAGAAATAGTGACTGGTTGAAAAAATTAAAAAAGCTCCATTTGTAGTTTTGATTATTTTTTCATAAATTGTCTCATTGAAGTCATTTATAGCTTCAAATCAGCTATGACGAGAGGCTTTACTCCACAGAAGCTGACCCATACTACAATACAGTTACTTTCTATTTATAGTTGGAAGCTATGAAACTAGTCAATTTATAGGCAAGGCAATGAACTGAGTTAACCCAAGACTGACACACTGGTGGACTTAGGAGATGTTAAGGATACCAGAATACTAACCACTATGAAGTCTTTCTACACGGTAGGTATCGGGTTGAGTACGTCATGCAGAAGATGACTTTCCATCTTCTCAAGCGCTCTAGGGGTGCTCTTATCTTCATTTTATAAGTGACATACTGAGATTCAGAGGTAAATAACGTGTGTCTTCACATGGTTGGTAGGTTAGGGATGAAGTCTTGAAACTGGCCTAGATGAAAAGTAGTGCCTCATTCTTGGACTTTCATGAAAACTAGATTCCACAAGGGGCCTCTCCCTCTCCTCCAAAGCTGTATGATTTGACTCCATGTTCCAGTTCCACGGGCTATGAAATCCCAACTCACAGGCAAATTCCTCCCTGATAGGCAATAAAGAGAGCATGAGGAGAAAGTACGAAGAGCCTACAGAATGGGGGAAGATCTTTGCCAGCTGCTTCCCTAACAAGGGATTAATATTCAGATCATATAAAGAACTCAAGAAACTTAACACCATAAATAAATAAATAAATAAATAAATAAATAAATAATCCAATTACTAAATGGGCATATCTTAGCAATTTAGTGAAGGAGGCCCTAAGTAACTTTTTGACCTGTCTCAAAAATTTTTTTAAAAAAGTAAAAAAATAAAGGGCTGGAGATATGATTCAGTGATTAAGCACCCTTGGATCCAATCCCTGGTACCAAAAATAAATAAATAGATAGGAAAAAAGAACTAAATAGGCATTTTTCAAAAGAAGAAATACAAATGACCAACAAATATGTGAAAAAACTACTACATATAAGTGATCAAGGAATTACAAATCAAAACTACATTGAGATCTCGTCTTACTCCAGTCAGAATGGCAATCATCAAGCATACAAAAAATAAATGCTGGCAAGGACATGGAGGAAAAACATACTCATCCATTGTTGGTGATATGGAAAATTAGTATAACCACTTTGGAAAGCAGTATGGAGTTTCTGTAAAAGACTAGTAATATGACACAGATATTCCACTCCTTGGTATTTATCCTAAAGATTTATTCTAAAGATAAATAGCATCCTGTAGTGATACAGGAACATCAATTCTTATAGCATTGATTCACAATAACCAAATTATGTAACCAGCCCAGATGCCAATCACCAAATGAATGAATAAAGAAATGGAGTATATATATAAACAATGGAGTTTTATTTAGCCATAATGAAGAAGGACGTTATAGCATTTCCTGGAAAATGGATGGAACTAGAAAACATTATGTTGAGTGAAATAAGCCAGACTCAGAAAATCAAGGGTTTAATATTTTCTCTCATGTGCAGAAACTTGATCAAAATAAGAGAGGAGGAAGGACGGGGTGGGGGCAGTGAGTATGAGGAGAATCCCAGGAAAACAGGAGAGAAATCAGTGGAGCAGAGGAAGGGGTTTGAAGGGGAGGGAGGAGGAATAGAAAAAGGGAGGAATAGTGGAATGAAATTAACCAAATTATGCTATGTATATGTATGAATATACCATAGTGAATTACACCTTTATGTATATCTATAAGACACTAATTTAAGAAATAAACATAAATAAATAGAGGGAAGGCCAGTAGAGTAGAAGAAGAAAAACAGGGAGAGAAAGAAGAGGAGGAAAAGAGGAAATACTGGGGCCTGTAGTGGAGCAAATTATATTCATTTCAGATATGATTATTTTAAAATGAGTCCCAATAGTATGTATAACCATAATGCCCTGATAAGAACACAAAAGAGAAGATAATACTCCTTTGTTATTTGGCAGGCTTTCAATACCCAAAGTAAATTAAACTGCAGAAACACATTTTTAAGAATTTGATGAAAGTTTTTAATTTCATAAATGATGGTTTTTAGTAAAGAACCACTTCAATGCCAGCTTTCAATCTCAAGAAAATAAGCAGGATGCTTTGTGAGCTATCAAAACCACTTAGATCCACTTGGATTAAAATGCATACCACTCTTCTAAGTAGTTTCGGTTGTTTGCCAGATGTGTAAACTCAGTCCCAGGGTTGGTTGTGCCTTTGGAATATCATCATTTCCCTTGACCTCTGCACATTTGGTTTCATCTTCAATACGAGAAAATCCTGGAAATCCCAGCATTGTTTGGTTTCCTTTCTCACTAACCTATCCAGGCTTTTCAGAAATCCCTCTGCCTCATTCTACACAGGAAGTTTCAGCAGGCAGCTGTACAAATGGCACTGTATTATGCGGGATGTCACCTATTGTTATTGGAACAAAGATATCCAGAAATAAGGACAAAGGCTTCAAATCCGCCCTAGTCCTGGACCCTTCAGTAGCCCCTCATTGTATCTGGGAAGTGATTGAGTGAATTGGGTCACTCCAAGAATATACCTAAGCTCCAGAAACTCTACTCTGATGGGCCGCCAGGATGGAGCTACACACAGCTTATGCAAATAGCACTGGTAGCAACCTGGCTCTCCTTTGCGTTCTGAATAAATGCAAAGCAGGTACTTTCTAAAGAGATGTGTTCACCTACATCTTCACACATAGTGGGAAAAACTGTCTGGGGGAATGATCCATTGCTCTATTCTTCTATTTAAGTGATAGGAAAAGCAAAATATTTATTCATCAAAAGTGTTACTAAAATGACTCTTGAGAGGTTGACAGGAAATCATATAATTCTTCAACCTGTAAGACCTATATATGCAACAGTACATATATCTGATATTATGTTAAAAAGAAATACTGTGCTATAACAGATGAAGTATCAGTATCAAAAGAAGTTGGTTGAGGACTTGCATTTAGCTACAAGCAAATTTCCCTGAGAGTTTCTCATCTTAAGAGATTTCTGAGCGCAGGATACAGTATAATGAGCTGTGTTTATAAAGTGGAATGGAGATACACCAGGACAGGGTTGCATTTAGCAGTGTTGTACTTTATCTTAATGGCAAAATTACTAAAACATTTTAAAAAATGTTATCTGAGACTATAAACACAAAAAACCAATGTCATCCTTAAAAGTTGTCCTCCTCTTTTTTTCTCAATATTGGACTAGGTTCTGTGCACATTAGCTGTTTTGTGCACAAATATCCTTCTTTCTCAATCTATCTTGCCTGTTGGCATTTGGGTCACACCTATAGTAACAGGTATTGAATTATGTTTTAGAGTGATTGGATTGTGCGTTGGTGGACAATTTGATTCAAGTTTATGGTGGAAATCTACATCCAATCTCTTTTTATTTTATTTCTAACTAGCACTGTCAAATAGCGCTTCCTTCTTTATTTCTTTCTAATCTAGCCACTGTTTTCCTTTCCTCCACTAACACCACATTAATACTCTGTTTTTCTGTCTACACATTTGCATTTCATCGGCCACCTCATGAGAACTTTTCCATTTTCGTCAATGACCTGAGAGGGGATATTTCCTAGTAACTTCCAAATTGATTTTATCTTCAGTGTTGCTTTATACACTTGGAATTGTGTCATAGTTCGGATGTGAGGAGTCCCCCAAAGCTCATGTGTGAGACAATACAAGAAGGTTTAGAGGAGAAATGATGGAATCATAAAAACCTTAATCTAATCAGTGAATTGATCCTGTGAAGAGATTAAATGGGAATTGAAGATGGGTAGGGTGTGGCTGGAGGAAGTGGGTCTTTAGTGGTGTGCCTTTGGAGGTATATATTTGGTATCTGGCAAGTGGAGTCTCTGCTTCTCGATCACCATGTGAGCTGCTTCCCTCTGCCACACTCTTCTGCCATGATGTTCTGCCTCACCTCAGGGACCCGAGGAATGGAGCCTACAGTCTATGGATTGAGACCTCTGAAATCATGAGCCCTCAAATAAACTTTTCATTCTTCTACAATTGAAAAGATTATTGGATCTCTTAGTCACAGAAGTGAAAAAGCTGACTAAAACAGATGGGTTGAAAATGTTCCTTTTTCTATGGAACAAACTCCCTCATTTCTGTGTATGGATGAAGTACCATTTGAACAAAGAATTTACTATTCTGGATGTCATAGTTTCCACATGATAGATAACATCAGTGAATGACAGTTAATGTAGTAATTTCATCCTATATATGTAGGAATCTCCATTTGTTATTTTTGCCTAAAATCAAACTACCCAGAGTATCACTCTGATTGAAAAATTAATGCTAGAAAATTCATGTTGACTTCTTGCTAAATCTGTTTTTTTTTTGATATTTTAATTAAATTGCAAAAGAATTTAAAATACCCATACAAGAACACAAAACTATTTTTAAAGGTTTATAAATTTTTTGTAAATGAATTTAAGAAGTGAAAAATGAATAAGAAGTAGTTTGCATGATTGATATTAAACCTTTGTGAAAATAGCCTGCAGTTTTTATTTTTATGTGATTTCTACAACATGCTGTTTCAAAAAAAAAATCATGGGGCACTGATTACAAGTGACGGAATACAGCTCAAACTAGATTAAACTAAAAGGAAACATTTACTTGGGCTCATGTAAAGAAGGAGCTCAAGGAGTGGATCGTCCTTAGAGATATCCAGATCCGGGAACTCAATGTTATTTCTCTGTGTGAATCTTGGAATTCAGCTTCACATCATGTTGGCTTCATTGTCAGACATGTTTTCTCCATCTGGTGGAAAGAATGGCCCCTTTAGGGTTCCAGGATCTCAGTAAGAGGTATTTCTTGCTTTCTTGCCAATTCCCATTCATTTTAGGGCTTCTATGGATCCAGTGTGGGCCCCTGGCTGACTGGCAGCTCTATGGAGAGGACTACTTTTGACTGGCCATTCTGTACCACAAACATGTCCTTCAGGTCACTCTTCCTTATACTTACTAAAGAACACTGAGGAGAAGTCATGTCACACAAGTTGATTGTTGTTTGTAAAGGTCGTGGAAACTTATGTAAATCTTCATTTTGCTAGTTGCTTGTAGGAGAGTTTCAGATTTTTTTATAAAATGTGTCATGGCAAGGACAGTATGTATGGACCCTGGCCTCAACCTCACAGTGTTCTATGTGTTTACTGAGGATTTAAAGTGAATGCTGCCATCTTAGGATGGCTTAATCTTATCCAAATTAGAAAGAGAAGCTGAGAGAATTGGCTAGGACCCAGAATGCCCAACTGGGTCATCTGCTGTAAGTTCTTGAGGGACATATGGAAAGAAACTCCTCCAAAGAACATTTTTTTAATTTTTGCTTAGTGCTTTGGACTCCAGTCTGATTTTATTCTCTTGATAAGCTGTGTTGGGTTCATGCAAACATTTAGGAACCCTTTCTCTTACATCTTTCACATCTTCTCCTAGACTCCTATTTCTGTCTTTGGCCTTGCAAGTATTAATGAGTAAATGTCAATAACAGTTCTAAAAGGAAGAGATGGGAAAAGCATTTACTCAACATGGGGTCGTTATTCTCTGGCCCTAGCATCTGTCTCTACCATGCAATCTCTAGCTGTTTTTTTTCCTTAACTATCCCATGTCTTTGCTCCTCTTTGTTGAAATATAGAAAAGCAGAACAGGATGACTAAATTCTGCTAGAGTTTGGACAGACACATCCCAACTCAGGCCTGGTGAAGGGTGAAGTGATTAATGTACAGAACAGTGAGAGTGGAAAGGACTGATGGAAACACACAGGGAGACCCCTTGTCTGTAAAGCAAGTGGCTCAGCTCCTATGGCAGCTCCAGGAAAGAGTGCAGTGACTGGCTTTTGGGAGACAAGCCCCTTTTGATTTGTGGATCAGAGCAAAGGAATCAGGTAGAATTAGTTCATAATGTACAAATTCATTATATAGTAAAGATTAATTTGTAGATAAGTTTATGTTTATACGCAATAAACTTGAGTTAGTTCTAGAGTTATAAATGGCATGTAGGTTCCTAGGCCTTTAGTGATGGTAAGATCATAATAATCGATATTCATAACCTCACATATCAGACACAGACATTGTTGTGAATATACAGTATTTCCTCTAAGGTCCGATTCAAATACCAAATAAAAGCCAGCTATGTGTATCATTTAATGTCACATCAGATGGAGTAAAATGTCATTTCTCTGAGACTTTCCCTGTATTGATTTGTCTTGCTCCCTGTGGGCTCCAGCAATGGTCTGTACTTGTGTAATCCCTATAAGGGCTTTTCTATGTTGGATATGCAAATGGATCACAGTCTCTGGATCTGATACGGAATTCCAAAAAGAGGGGCCGCAGAGAACAGTAG
Source organism: Xerus rutilus (assembly GCA_028644305.1). Lineage (NCBI taxonomy): Eukaryota > Metazoa > Chordata > Mammalia > Rodentia > Sciuridae > Xerus > Xerus rutilus. The sequence continues at coordinate 8,640,188 of CM053410.1, forward strand.
AACAGAGGAATTATAAGTATCTGAGTGTGGAGCAGAGTAGCTCAGCCAGAGAAAGAGGAAGAGCTTCAGTTTCCAGAATGCAGAATCCAGATGAATCACATACTTGAGAAGTCACAAAAGACTGAAAACTGAAGGGTTAGGATTCAGAAGGGTGCCTGGAATGCCTGGGTCCTTGCCACACAGGAGCTGGGGACATGGAGCCAGACATCTGCAATACAAAGGACAACAGGGCAAACAAAGGAGGAAGAGATTTGTTGGGGAAACAAAATGTAATTCTGAGTGAGTTTATGCTGCTCCAGAGGCTGACTTGAGTGCCAACAAGGATGATGTCAGTAAAAATGGAATTCTCATTTGTTTTGGTACATACTTTATGGAATGCATTCATTTCATATACTTTAATTAATTAGCTCTTTGTATTTTTTATATCTACTTTCTAGGTCTGAAATCTCCTTTTTTAATTCTCCAACATAAGGGTTACATTCTGGAGAGTTTCATGAATGGAAAAATCTAGGGCACATTATAAAATAATTATAAATATGGACACAATAGAGGAATGAGTTAATACAAGGTAATTTGAATTGTCTGTAGTTCTCTTTACAACTCTGTTTTTCCAAGCTCTGTCAAATCTCAGATTATACCATAAAGAGGTTACTATCATTATTGCTGTTGTTCTTTGCAGGAAATATCATTTTTGGCTACCTATTGTTCTGTGCAGTTTGCATGAATTCTTTAATTTAGTGCTAGTATCTCTCTAGGAGGTGGATACAAGCCCTACTGTGAAATGGAGAGCTCTGAAGCTAGAAAATACCACTACTTTTATCTCAAAGCTCCATATTTCAGGTAGTAAGATGGGACCACTTACCTTCCTTTTAACAGAGAAAGATCTTTCCAGATTTAAGGTATCTGAAGCATCATTACCAAATTTAAGTTGAGGGAGATTAAAAATATTAATGCACTGCCATAATTGTGTCAAATATCATATTATCTTTTTCAGAGAATTAAAATGTTACCAAAAGAGTGCACCACCCAACCGTCTCTCCCTCCCTTCCATGGCTCTATCCTGAATTATTCCCACGCATGGGCCTTCATTCTGAGAATGGATCTGATGTGACATATTACATCCTTGAGATTGAAACCAAAAGAAAATTCTGAGGTTTTTCAGTGCTGGGAGCATAGATAAGGTGCCCAGTAGACAGATGTTTCTCAAGATTAGTTCCCCATTAGCATCCTCACAGCATGTTAACAAGAGATTTTCCTCTATTTAAGTATCTCCCTGTCTTTGCTTTCTATGTTCTTGTGGGTGAGAAGGAAACTCGACTGGGACAGTTGAGGTTGCTCTGTTGGTGTCAGGCAAAGAGGCCCCTTGACCTAGGTGTACCCTACCTATGCTTTCCTTCAGGTGTCCACCAAGTGGTAGTTGACTACAACAATGATTGCAAGCTTTGGCGTACTTACCACATAAACTATAAAGTCATGAGGTGACAAGGTGACAAACACCGATTGAAGAAATTCTTGTTCCCCCATCATTCCAGCAGGACTACCTCGGTTACACCAAAGTCTTGGAGCACGATATGGTGTCTCCTCTGCATCCGCATGGTGAACCATGGAGGACATGACCACCTGCACAGAATGTCTAAAAATGGAGTCTCTTCCTCACATCACATAATATTTTGCAAGTGAGTGGAAATAATAGCAATGTCAAACTACAAAGGACAGAAAATGTGTCAAAATATTTGTCTAAAACTTACAGAACTATAGAGGATATAGAAAATCAAAGTGAATTCTCTGTATTTATATATTTATCTGTTGATCAAAGTCCAAAATAGGCCATAACATAGTTATTTTAAAAATAACTTGGATCTAGTTTCTTTCTTGATATAGAGCTATATAAAGGCAAAAGCAGTATTGATTACACTAAGATAAATTTTGCTGACATTTTTAACAATTAAAAATAAGTGACCTTCACATATGATATTTAAACAGAATATCTTCCCCTTACAAGTAACAGTTATTTATTATTTCTTGGTTGTTTTTCCAGAAAAAACAAATCAGTGCCTATGTGCATACTTGTGCACCCACAATATAACATTTTTAGTCCAGTAATACCTGATTGTAACTGTCCACCTGCAAATAGCCTGCTCAGGTGCTGGCCATTCCATGTTCTGCTCAAGCACCATTAACCATGCACGTAATAACAGATAAGGTGCATTTTGGTCTTGGGTTTCCATTACATTCTTGTTTGCAATTCAATGGAGAAAATTTTGTATTACTTTAGCCCCGATTACTTTGTGCATCTTAATAAGTTTGTAATGGAACAAAGAAAAATATGTAGATACATATATAAAATTCATATCATGCTCAAAGACCAAAATAAAGTCTAAGAGAAACTACCAAAGTACATGACAGAAGAAGAATTACTAAATACATATTTATATGTTTTGATAATTAAGTTATTCCCACAATAGAATGGATACTTGAATGTAACTAGATTCTATGTGTATCCTATATATCATTATACATATTGAAAAGATATATCACAATGACATTTGAAATATATGAATGCAATTTTCCCTTCTATTGAGCTCATGCTTGCTATACTTGGTGCTCTGGATGATACAAAGAAAAGACATGGGGATTCTCAAGGATGTTACTTTAAGTGAGGAAACAAGTACCTGCAAAAAGAAACCCAGTCATGCATTATAAATATGGCCAGTGCCTTGCTAGCCATCAAAATAAAGGGCTTTTTATAATCTGTAGATTCCCAAATAAATATAGAAGTCCTGCTTCCTTTTAAGTGATTTCAAAGTGCACAGATTGCTTGGTACTATGTCGAGTTGCTGGGTGGGAGGGTGCTGGAATGAGAGGGCAAAAGGGAGGGATAAACCAAAGTAGAAAGTATATTTTTAAAATCATGTATGTCTGTGTATTCCCTTAAGAAGGGTTGCCCCTCCTTAGGATTCAGAATACTGATAACAACTGTGCCCTGCTGCACTAAAAAATGAGACTGTGACCTGCTTTATCTAGGAAGAACCACACTGACCGTGAATTGAAATGTGATGAATTCCCATTGAAATGGTTTTGTAAACATGTTTCCTTCTTGGGGCAGGAAAGACCTATGTGCTTCACACTGGAGAATGCACTTTCCCACACTCCGTTTCCCATTTTCTTCACTAACTTTTATTGGACACAATTATGCACTAAATGTCATGCTGGGTGCCAGAAGCAACAATTTCTGCACTCAGAGGATTTACAAGTGAGTAGATTGAAAAGAGGTGCGAAGGCAGTGGATGTGGAAGAGGGGGTTAATGACTGACGAAGTCTTAACTCTGGGGTTAGGGGAAGCACTGGGGAGCCGGGGCATGCTACAGTGCCAGGCTCAGCATCTCCACGTGCCTTTCCTGACCCCAGGTGATCTGAAGGCCTGGAGCACTGAGAGAGGCTTGGTGTCAGTAAGAGTAAAGAGACACTATGACGAAGTGCCAGCGAAGCACTGGGCATGCAAAAGGGCTGGTGGAGTGAGTGGGTGTGGGGCTTATTATTGCTACCAGTGCTGCACAGGAAGTGGATTCAAAGCTCTGTGTTCTAGCTCTGCAATCCAGGCTTCCGTGAGCCTGATTCCTCACCTGCAAAACAGGGATCATAAGAACACCTACCTCATTGAGTCGTTTTTCCAATTTAGGTGTGCTGTGTATACAAAAAGTGCTCAATAAATGTTCCTTATCCTCTTCACCATCACCATCATTTTCACAGTGACAGGCCTGGGTTTGAATCTTGTTGTCACACCTCTGTCACTGTTCCTTTGTGCTTCAAATTGGAGTTTTCTGATACATTAAAGAAAAACAGTGCCCATGTAGATTTTTGGGAGGGTTAATTTGGACAAACATGAAATCCCTGCTCAGGTCACCAGGACACAGCAGACACACAAGGAGAGTTAGACTTGACCTTGGCCAAGAAACAGACTCAAGGTATTCTCCATTAGGCATATTGGTCCTCTTGAAAATTGGTGGCCACTCAGACCTCCTTCCCCTCTCATATTTTGTGATTTGGAAAATGAGCTATCTCTGAGGATCTGAGAGTCACTCCTGCTTACCGCTGTCTCAACCCTGGCTTGCACTGCAGTTACATCTTGTGGCTGATTATAGTCCTTTAGAGTTTATCTCTGCCACCTCTGTCCATAGCCACATACGTAATAAGAGAAGGCGAGGCAGACTGTCCATAAAGTCCAGGGATTAAATGAGAAGTAGATAATAGACCAAAAGTTATTCTTTAGACAGCTCATAAAACATCAATTTCATAATGTGCCTTTACATCTGTGAAGCCTGCACCCCATGACCTTTGAAAATACCCACCTTGGCAAATTCAATTGTAATATATATTTTTCCCCTAAAATGCAATAAAGTGTGACTGAAAACGTAAGTGACCTCTTCACATCATTAGTGCTTTTATACAAAAGGCGTAAAGTAATTTATAAAGCTATGAAAATACGACCAAGCCGGAGCCCTTGCTGAAACTGTTCACAGATCACTAGAACAAGTTTCTGTGCTTAGCTCACTGTACAACTGCCCAAGCCACATGTCCAAGCCACAGCTGGACTCAAGAGCCCCTATTTAACTTCTTCTAATTTTCTTTGCTCTCTCCAAACCAGCATATCATTATAATTTTGAATATAGAGGAATGGTATTATTTTAGAATAACAAGACCAGTCATCAGACAGTTGTTCAGTGGCTTTGTAGCACCAACGACAAGGAATGAGGGTCCAATCGCTGACACTTGCCTGTGCAGATGAGGCTTCATGCACTTCTGTGAGGCTCGGCTTTCCTCTGCAGTTATGTACAGGTTTCCTTTTTTCTTCTGGGTGAGTTGGGTGTTGATAAATACAAATGGTCACAGGAGGGAACGGCGGAATTCAGAAGAGAAAACCAACAGAGAGTTTCACTGGGTAGGTAGTCTCCTTCAGATTGAAAAATCAAGACATCCAAAGAAGTGAGACTTACATGAAAAGGAAATATCAGGAAGTGCCAGGTCTGTGCAGAGCACTCCGGGAGAGAGAAGCTGGGAGCGGCGGCCTCAGGGTTTGAGGGAGCTTGGAGTGGAGATAAGACCTGGGCAATGAGCAGAGGGGAAGAGATATAGGGATTTAGAGTAGGGCAGAGGCCAGACACTACTGGAGGTTTGAAATGACCTTCATTAGCACCTTTGTTTAAAGAGTGCATCCAGGCCTTGCAGGCCGTATGCAGTGGGTAGCAATGGGGCTGATGATGTAGGATCACACAGATGCCATGGAGAATGGAAGGAAGAGACTCAAGAGAATCAAGGAGAGTTGTTAGGAACAGAGGGATGTAGTCCAGACTAGAGATAGCTGTGGCTTGGGAGAAGGGGATTGTGCCAGTCCAGGGTGGGATGTATTTGGAGATAGAGTCAGCCAGATTTACCGATAGAGTGGGCATGTGCTCGAGAAAAGGAAAACTGCAGATAGTTTCTTCTAGGTTCCAGGCATTGCATGGCATTGTCCAGGAGTTGGCATAAATCGCCTCATTTTATGACTGAGATTCTTGGGGCTCAGATGGGTTTTGTAATTTGCCCAAATTCACAAATCTTGCAAGTACGGAAGTAGAAAACAAACCCAAGACTTTCTGATTCCAAAACCTAAGCTCTCCCTCTGTGCTACTTCTCTTCATTTCTGTTTCAGTTCCAAGATTAACAGTGCAGTTAGCTTTCTCTTTAATTTCCCAAGATGTACTGTGTAACACTGAAGAAATATTAAGAAAGAACTGCAGAGTCCCTTTGCAACGTGGATCCCAGGCCAGCCCAACCCTCTGTGGTTCCCGTCGTCTGGATTTCAGTGTAAAGCATGCATGCTTCTGCAACAGCAGCGTGGCAACAGATTGGGAAAAGTTACAAGCTGAAGTCCCACATGCGACTTTCACAATTGTCACGCTTTTGCCTCCTCTGGTCTGTCACGTGAATGAAGAAAAGAAGGGCAGATCCCCTTCAGTGAGGAGCTTGGTTGAGCTTTCCTTTTTCTGAGTTGGATTACAATACAGTGTTTTTTTCCTTCCCATTTGCACGTTGTATACAAAGTACAAGCTATACTTCCATTCCGAGGCTTCCTGTAGTTTCCATCACTGGTCATGTGACAGCTCCATTAACCCCCTAAACCCAAGGTCTACAGCTAACTATCTGTTTGTTGTTAGCTCCTGAAGGGTTAGATACTTAACTGAAGAGCAGATTGTGCTGAAGTCCTCTATTCTCTCTGATCATGGTCTCCAAATAGTCCCTCTCATTTTTATATCTATTTATGTGTATTTTTATATTTGTGCTTATTTTGTTCCAGATAGATTTGGGACAAGCACACAACATATTTTTTTTTCTTTTGGTAATAGAGATTGAACCCAGGGACACTTAAACACTGAGGCACATCCCAAGCCCTTTTTTATTTTTTATTTTGAGATAGGATCTTGCAAAGTTGCTTAGGGCCTTGCTAATTTGCTGAGGCTGGCTTTGAACTTGCGATCCTCCTATCTCAGCTCTTAAACTGCTAGGATTACAGGTGTGTGCCACCACACCCAGCAGCACATGACATTTCAAAACAATTTACTCATTTATGCTGATGGGTGCAAATTTGCTTCTAGACTCTGAACATTTTCCTCTAGTCTGTTAAAAACCAAGAACAATATAGAACACTTTTCTCTCTATCTATAGATATAAACACTTATCAATATCATAGCATCTTGTACTGATTCATTCATTCATTTAATATGTTCATTCATTCAGTAGATGTTTATTGAAGCTCCTGGTGATTCTCAGGCAGGAACTGAGAACACAAAAAGATAATATATTCCAGACATTCAAGGCATTTATGGAACAAGTCAATTGAGGCTTACTTGCACTTTTAAAGATTATAGTTAGAAATAATTGCCAATTCAGAGAGAACACTTAGGGACCCTCAATCTGGTTTTCTGGAGGCCTGTTGACTTCTGAGTACCCTGTTCCATCTCTGGCCTGTGGGATGCAGACAATGCTCCCAGCATCTTTTACTTCCTCACTGCTCCAGAGCAGTGTCAATCGAATTATCTTGTGTGTTTATTCATACTTCTCTCTGTGGGAGATGAGCTCTGTGGTGTAAAAACTTCTCTATAAATCACATGACGAGTTGGAATCTTAAGTGCCACAACATTGCCACAGGAACAATCTTGATATTAGAGTAAACAAATGATTTCATAGGCATCCTCTGAAGTGGCAAACACCAGGAATGTTTACCCTAGAAGAAAGTGACATAGATCATTCTAGGGAACCAAGAGCTTTGAGGTGTATCAACAGAAGTGATTTTAGCTGGAATTGCTATGAGATCATATGGTCCAAGTCGTGGTCAGAGTGTTTATTCAGGTAACACATCCAGGTGGAAAATTCTTCCACTATCAAATCATAGAAATCAATTTTTCTGCCTATAGTTTAGCTCAAAACACTTTATGAAGAGAGGATGAGATAACTTTTTGCCAACAAAAATTACAGATTTAACTGCATCTGATTTGAGCAATAACAAGGGCTCCAACTCATTTGGGAGGAGCGACAGCTAAGAGCATGTCCATGGGCTGTGTTCCTCCCTTAAGGAGCACTTGTTCTAGAACACAGGTCCCAGCGGGCGTGCTGAGTTCCTCTGCATTCACATTCTTTCCTCCCAGACTTATTTTTGCTTTCTGTTTGAGTTGGCTTGATTTCCTTTCGCCCCAAAACTTCTCTTGAGCCCTCCCGTCGGGGATGCAGAAGTGGATGGCCATTCTGCCCACACTTCACAGAACTCAATGCCAAGTGTTGTCAAGAGTCACTTGACGTCAAGGCTGACTTTTAAATTTGCCAGAAAGCCATTCTTTGAGGAGCGTTGGACTCCATCACTTTCTCCCTTTAGAGAGCTGCCACAGGCTGCTGGAATTCAAAGCCCAAAATTGCATTTCTAAATTTAATCCAACACATACATAGGGGAAAGAGGCTTTAAACATTGATATGAGCTTTTTAGAAGTCAAGGTGTTTTAATTTATCATTCATATTTTTCTTCCTCCACTAATTTTCTTTTTATACTTTTAATAAAATTTAAAAATGTGTACATATTTATATATCGTATCTTAGAAAACATATTCAACAATCATTAGTTTCTTTCTTGTCTTGCCAGCATATATTTGGTTACTGTGGGTCCATGGATGAAGTGTGCTACAGATTTTAATAAAATTTTATTTTATTTGAAGGTTTGTCTTTTGTTTGTTTATGCTTTTAATTTGGGGTCCATGGGAATCTCTAAATTCACCTCTAGAATCTGTATAATCATCTAATAATACCTTTGCTGCTAACTCCTACTTTCTGACAGAGTGACTTTTGAAACACTTCCATTTCTCGTTCTATTTAATGTTCTCTCTCTCTCTCTCTCTCTCTCTCTCTCTCTCTCTCTCTTTTACAGCCCGTCATGGAGTATTTGTTTACCAAATGTTACTTTTCTTGGATCAAATCTATTTTTGAGGAGTGCAAAAGCAAACAACTGTTTGAAGCTGTCAGGCTTCATTTTATTTATGCATGAGGAACACAAATAACTTGAAAATGACCTAGCATGTTTTTCTCAGATTTAGATAGAAAAACTGCTTCCGGGCAATGTTTATACCAAACTGTTCATGCCAAGTTTCCAGTTTCGGTGCCAACTGGTTTTTACAGCCAAGTTGTAAACCTTCGGTAAACATGGCTTTTAATGAAAAGGCCAACACAACCTGAACCATGGCATCAGGGGGGCAGATGAAAATCCACTCTAAGGACAGAACTTTGGTAGGAACAATAGGAGAAATGAATGGACCAGCTATAAAGTGCCCCCCTAACATGGAAAATATACAGATTTTGATTCCTGAATATACAGTATTTGATTCCTAAATCCCATTAGACCCACATAGGCACTTTATGTGTTTCCTTTAGCTTCGTTGCTGAGGAGTTTTTTGCTCCGGTTGATATCTGCCTTACTTTCACACGATGGCTCTTCCTGAATTTAGCCACCTACTATGGTGGGGAAGAGGTCTTGATCTTTTGATATTTTAACTTAGGATAATGTGTTCACCAGCATTGGTCAAAGTACCTATGAAAGAAGAAAACATTGTCTTCTAAAGTCAATGGAGAAGCACCCATCCCTGTCAACATTCTCAACTCTAATATGCTGTGTCCAACGTGTTCTTTATAAAACCCAGAGAAGCTCACATTCTTTTGTTGTTATCCTACAGCTCTCCATTTCCTTGGAGTAAGATCCAGACTTCTCACCAAGTGCCTCAAACCCAGCAGGTGAAGCTCCTTCTGATCCTAACATGTCTCCTCCCTCCACAGCCTCAAAGTCTCAGCTCAAGGACACAGACCCTCTTGCTGTTTCCAGATCATCCCAAGCTGAAAATTTCTAGGAAAACTCTTTATCTCTTGCTTATTCAGCTCCTTCTGACTGCTGAGACCTCAGTAGAGACTGTGCTTCCTCTGAAAGGCATTCCCCAGAGACTCCATTGGAAGGAGCTCCCACCAACCCTGTGCATCTCATTTCCATCTATTGCATTTTTGGGTTTCTTCAAAATGTACACTGGGATTCTTATGGTTTGGATGTAAAGTGTCTCCCCAAAGCTTTTATGTTAATGCAGGAATAGGAGTCAGCTGACTATGCACTGAAAATTCTGGAACCCTGAGTCAAAATAAATTTTTCCTCCTCTACGTTGTCACCATCAGGTACTTTGGTCACAGCAGTGAAAAGCTGACTACCACAGTGATCCTTCCTTTGCTTATGAATTGATTTAGGGATATAAATTGGATTAGAATGCCAACGTATAAAATTGGATTAGAATGCCAATGTATAAAATTTTCAACAATTTCTTACCTGTATTCTAAGATTGGGCACACAGAGGATACTCAATGTACTTGTTAAATAAAACAGACGTTTACTTACTAAACCAACATTTCTTTACAAGGCAAAACACCCGGTGCAGAGGGTTCAGAAATGGATGATTCACAATCGGTGAGCTCATAGAAGAGGGGCATAGGCTGTACACATCCTACGTTATCACAGAGGACCAGCATCAGGGTCAGGCTATGACCACAGGGCCCAAGCCATAGATTGCTGGACATAGTATATCTCTGCAGGTGCTGAGGGATGAGGGAAGGCAGCAGAGAGACAGGGATGAGGAAACTCCATTCCACACTTACAGTGTGTGTGGCACATGCTCCCTGCTGATAGCATGCGTGGGACCCTGTCTTCCCAGGCAGAGTTCATAGCAGAGCCATGACGAGAGGTTCACAAGACTGCTGTCCTGTTACTCCATGCAGCAATTGACTTTGAAATGGGAGCCAGTGGTTTCCTTTTGCTTAACAAATGAAACAGTTCAGGCCACTTGGGAACTTGGAGAAAGTGATTAGCTTTGAGGTATCTTAGTCACCAGAAAGAAAACTTCTTAAAAAAACCACTCTTATCAGTGGACTAAAGTCTGATGCTTCATGTATAGTTGATTTCCTTGTAGAGACCCAACTAAATCGGAGATACACAATTTAGAGTTGTCTACACACCAAAAGGAAGAAAGTTGTTTCAGTTAAGCGCTGGTGAGCAGTTTTTAGTAGTGCTCTGCCATACTGAATCCAAGAATCTCAATGCCACATACCACCTGCTGTGCTTTGAATGTTTCTTTCCTCCAGATTCACCTGTTGAAATCTCCACTCCATGGTAATGGTATTCGGAAGTGGAGCCTTGGGGATGGGCTTCGGTCCTGAAAGTAGAGCTTATATGCTCTTATAGAAAAGGCCCCAGAGAACCCCTTCACCCTTCCCACCATGTGAGAACTCATCAAAGAAAAATCTGTGTATGACTCAGGAATTTGATCCTCACCAGACATCAAATCTATTTGTCTTGGAATTCCAGCTGAGAAATAAAAGTATGCTTAAGCCATGCAGGCTATGGTATCTTGTTAGAGCATCCCAAATGGACAAGGTATGTCTCATCACAGTGTCATAACATAGGCCACAACCCATTTGGACACATCAAACTAGTCTTGAGAACTAATGTGATAGAGATTTGAAGGTTATAATACTTTGTGCAACACAGATACACATCAGTGTTCAACAGAAAGGTCCTAACTCTATTAATGACCACACTGGAGTGTAACTTCTTCGTTTCCTGCCCTGTCTCAGCTTCTATCTCCCACTTCTCAAGCATGCCTCCCTTGGAACATGCCTTCCTTACTCATCATAGTCCTCTCCCTGCTCCTGCCTCCATCTCTCATAAGCCACCTCTAACGTGGACTCACAGCCACCCTGACAACCAGCTTCATAGTCGCAGATCCAGTGGGGGATGCCTTGAGTTTTACATGTCTGGTCTGTTTTCTGAATTTGGCATGAGAAAAAAATTCTTCAATTTTTTGAGGCTACTGGATTTTCACATTAACCTAGATTAATAATTATCTTCCAGGATTTGTGCCTTCCCAGCAAATCCTCTTCCTATCACACTCACAGTCATATTTATCAGTAATCTTTTTTTTTTTTTTTTGTACCAGGGATTGAACTCAGGGGCCCTCGACCACTGAGCCACATCCCCAGCCCTATTTTGTGTTTTATGTAGAGACAGGGTCTCACTGAGTTGCTTAGTGCCTCGCCCTTGCTGAGGCTGGCTTTGAACTCGCGATTCTCCTGTCTCATCCTCCCTATGTGCTGGGATATCAGTAATCTTTTGCAGTGTAAAATTATTTATTTGTTGAACACTCCGCATGTCCCCAGCACTCTGTGTGCTACTCCTTTTTTTTTTTTTTTTTTAGGTACTGGAGATTGAACTCTATTGTTTGAAGTCGTGCCTCGTGGGTCTCCTCCACGAATAAGGATCCTGAGAGACGAAAAGGGGTCTTTGGGGAAGACGAAGTGGGGTTTCATGGGACGAGGTTAGGGGTGACGGTCCGCGGAGTCCCTCCACCCAGACTGGAGGATAGGTAAGACTGCTCTGCCGGAGCAAAATGCAGAACCCGTTTAATCCAGGAAGTACAGAGGTTTATATAGGGTCCTCGGACCAATCACGGCCCCGAGGTTACAACCAATGAGGAGAATGGGAAAAGAGGGAAGGGAGGGCTTGAAGGTATAGGGAGTGCTCCTACAGAATTCAGGGGCACTCGACCGCTGAGCCACATCCCCAGCCCTATTTTGTGTTTTATGTAGAGACAGGGTCTCACTGAGTTGCTTAGTGCCTCACCATTGCTGAGGCTGGCTTTGAACTCCTGGTTCTCCAGTCTCAGCCTCCCTAAGTGCTGGGATTACAGGCTTGTGCCATCGCACCCGGCTGCTACTCCTTTTAATTCTGACAACCATCCTGGGCTGTGGCTCCTTTAGACCCAGCTTTACCAATGCCAGATCTGAGGTTTACCAAGTTAAGTGTTGCCCTTGATGACCTGAGTGCCTTGTAGTAGAGATGGCATTTAAACTCAGGCAACCAGGTGACATATTTTAGGTGTTTGTCTGTTCATATTGCAAGAATATGCTGGGGAAATAAGTCATGGGTGAGTCTGCAGTCTCAGAAATATGTGACTCCACATTCCAAACAGTTTTAGTTCTGGAGATCAAATTTTTTAGTTTCAGCAACCTTACCTCTATCTTACTTTACTGACCTTTTCAGGCTGGAGCTTTCTGTACATTCTGTTAAGAACCCCGGGCCCATTCCTGGCTCCTTCCTGGGTCCTGTGTGCCTAGATGCTGTGCCAGGCCTTGCCAGTCACCCCTGGTTCTTCTGCCCCTTCCAACAGCTAGACATCTGTTCAGGCAGTGGCTGCCCAGGCAAACTGGTCACCAGATGCCATCGACTCCCCCCAACCCCCTCCTCCCTCAGTGACTCAGGCTTCCCTCAGCTCCCATTGTCTGCACTCACAGGTATCACAATGGAGTCAGGTCTGTAGCCTTCCCTAGATTAGTGTGGAAAACAGATCTTTGTTATTTGTTTCCTTACTACCCAAATATTTTTTTTAAAAGAGCAGGTTTGCGTTTTATCTTTCAGCCTGAAACTAGTTATCACGTTCACTGGAAGATACTTTCTCCTGCCCAGCTATGGTTACCCTCCCAGTGGGAGTTGCAGCCCTGCCCTTGGCCTAGAAGGACTGACACAGAGGAAATGGACCCTGCATGTTCCTGTGGTGGGAATCGGGGAGGAGTCTCCCTTTTGTGTTTGAATGAAACACAGTGCAACAAAATAAAACAGCGAGGGGCTGATCCTGTGAGCCTGAACTGCCTGCCTTACGGAGAAGAGCCTTGCAGTCATTCGAATCGCCCTTGAACCAAGGAGACTAGGGACAGGAGAAGCTGAGCATCTGGGGACCCAGTGATGGATAGGCCCCTTTACTTATGTCTTGATTTGGATATCCTATTGAATGCTTGAGATCTGGGGGTTCACACATCATAGTAACAGATTTCAGAAGACACTTGCCTGGGGACAACTAAGTGAAGAACCCAAGAGAGGCGAGGATTGAGTAAATTGGCACCCTGAACAGGAAACACTGTGCAAAGTCCCAGGCATCTATTGCTGCCCTCATTACAAGAAGAAAGGTGCATGGGGCTCTGGACTCACTGCTAGGAGCCCCAATTTCCTCATCTGCACAATGAGGGATTTTGTAAGGCAGCTCTATGGTCACACTGGCTCTCAGCATCTATAGTTAGTCAGAGAAATGTCTCAATCATAGAAAGTATTTTTATAGAAACCTTGATGCTGGTCCACTGGAGAGCAGGTATTCACATATGTGACTAAACTTTTTACCAAATTTCAATGATGCTGATCTTCATGTGAAATTTAGTGTCTCCAACACTATTCCCCAAACCACCCAAAATGAAACTTTTGAAAATTTTGGAGAATATTCTCTTTCTTGCTTTTCTGTGGATACTTTAAAAACTTTTTTTTTGAATAATTTTCATTATATTTTGAATAACTTTCATTTTTCATGAAATATCACTCATCTTGAAATGAGAAGGAAATTCTGTTATAATATTTGAAAACATGGATGAACCTTTAAGACAGTACACTGAGTAAACAATGCCAATCACAGAAAGACAAATACTGCCTGACCTCATTTATATGTGAATCCTAAAAAGGTGGAGGTCAGAGCAGTAGAGAGTGAAGTGGAGGCAACCAGCTGCTGGGGGTGGGCAGAAGGGGAGAGGATCAGTGGGCTGAAACTTTCAGTTCTAAGATGAATACATTCCAGACAACTAATGTATAGCATGGTGTCTTCAGTTAATAATAGTGTATAGTACACTTGACATTTGCTAAGGGAGTAAATTTTAAGTGTTCTCACCACAGATGCATACAAAAAGGTAATGTGAGGTGATAGATATAACAATTGAAATGTAATGTGATTGTGATAATCATATATATTATATATAAACATCACACTGAACAATTTTTTGTTTCCTTTTAAAAGAGCAAGTTTGTGTTTTGTCTTTTAGCCTGAAACTATTTAGTTATGACATTCACTGGAAGATGCTTTCTCCTGCCCAGCTGGAGAAAAATTTATTTGTTAATTATTTGTTTGTTAATTATACCTCAATAAAGCTGAAAAATGAAAACAAATAATAATAATAAACTAAAAGTGATATCTTAGAATCCCAGTGGAAGAAGAAGAAGATCGTGAAGAGTTTTTGTGGAGATGAATGAGAATCCAGATAGAATAGCCCCAAGGAAGTACAGCCAGAAGGTTTTGGTGAAACTCTAGTGAGGGAATTTTATTGTTCATTTTTAACTAGGACTAATTTCTCTGTTTCCCTACTGTTTCTCTCAGAGTGATTCTGCTGCATCGGCCTGAGCTGTGGAGATGCTAGGGGAGCTCATGTAGGCATCCAGCGACAGGAAGACATCAAAGGAGAGCCGTTACTCAGGCAGCAGCAAACAGATGCTGCTTCACATGCCCTTTGCCAAGAGTCTTGGAGCTGGAAGTCTCTGGGGCCAATTTAAAAGCAAGTTCCTGAGAAAAGAAGCCGGAAAGTTCTCTGAAAACAGTAGTGGGAGCTAATCTCTAATAAAACAAAACACTACCATTCATCTGGAAAGATTTCATACATCAAATACAAGTTAAATAAAAGAGACAATTTGATTAGCTGATGCTGATTTCTTTTTTAATATCGACTTTGAAAAGAGTTCACGGCCATAAAAAGGCCAAGATCTGACTTTAAAGCTTTAGACGCTAAAGATAGATCTAACCATGCATTTACAAGAGTGCAGTGTGTAATAAACATGTTTGTAAAAATAAAATGAATGAATGCTCATGAATTTTAAATGCCAAATAAAGAAAAAAGAACATAAAAGAAAGAAATAATAAATTCAAGGCCCCCGTCCCAACACTGTGTACAACATTTCACACGTGCACGACCAGCCCATTTGAACATACTTCACAGCCTCTCTGGCCCTGGTTTCTGGAGTAGCTGCTGACCTGTTCTGTCTCCATGCTTTATCTGAGGTCTAGAGAACCTCACAGTTGGATGCTGCCTCATAGCTCTGCATTTGAACAACTATACCAAAATGCAGACATGGGTAGACCTGTGCAGACTCCAGGCCCAATCAGAATAGATATACTTTGAAAATGTGCTGACTTTCATTCCTTTTGAGTACAGAAGGTGAGCACCAGCTAAGTTCTTTGAAGTTGCTGAAGATGCTGGAGATGTGGAGGAGTATGAGAGGAAACTCCTACAGCCTCCTATGGAGATTATTCTAGGGAAGGAGGTCAGGGGAAAACAAGCAGGAAAACAGGCAGAAAGTATGGTCATGAAAAGTAGCCTGTAGTCTAGGAGACAGCGATTGTGATAATCCAGAGGAAAGCATAAAATTACAGATAAAGAGAAATGTTTGATTGCTGTGTATTTTTAAAAGCCACAGCCTTGCTCAAAAACTAAGTATTAAGACCATGAGAAAGAAGAAAGAATCAGGGGATTGAAATACCAACTGGCTTACTAGTAGGATTGAAAGCTGGGAGAAGAAGACAACAGAGGATCAGTCAGGAAATGGAGATGATAAACATGTGGCTGGACATACGTGTGCAAAATTCCAGTAGGGTAAGACTCTAGATAGCACGGGAATGCAGAGAGCCCTGTTTACCCCCATGTGATCGAGTGTGGCCACCCAGGGAGGGCGTCAGGACGGTATGAGATAAGAAAGGCACTCCAGTGGCTGCTTCTGTGGAAGTCAAGCCCAGGAAGAGAACTGAGAAACTAAGGAAGAGCCAGACAAGTATGAAAGACTTTCAACAAGATAAAAGTATTTCAAGAAGGAGGGATGGGCCGGCTGAACAAATTCTTGCTGATAGGTTAAGTAAACTCAGAAAAGAGAAGTGACCCTTGAGTTTGGAAACATGGTGACACTGGATGCTGGCTGGTCACAGCAGTTTCTGTGAGGGCATGAAGACAGCAGCCCATTGGAGGACACATATGAAGGATGAATTGATTTATTATGTAAAAGGGAAAAAAATAGCAAAATTTCTTCAGAGAGCAAGGAAGGGATTCTATCTTGTGGATTTTCTGGTTTTTTTTCATATTTAATTTATTTATTTGTTCTATTTAGGCTTACATGATAACAGAGTGCAATTTGATTGTACATAGATAGAGGATAACATATCAATTCTCTAGTTGTAAGTTGTATAGAATCACAACATATATGCAGTCATACATAAAGTTAGAGCTTTCACCGTTGTTCCCATGACCTTCCCCATGTTATGGATCAGCATCCACTTATCAATGAGTACATTTGGCATTTGGTTTTCTGAGATTGGCTTACTTCACTTAGCATGATATTCTCCAACTCCATCCATTTACCTGCAAATGCCATAATTTTATTCTCTTTTATTGCTGAGTAATATTCCATTGTGTATATATACCACAGTTTCTTTATCCGTTCATCTATCGAAGGGCATCTAGGTTGGTTCCACAGTTTAGCTATTGTGAATTGAGCTACTATAAACATTGAAGTGGTTGCAGCACTGTAGTTTGCTAGTAGTTTTTAGAATGGAAGGAATTTGGGATTCATCTCTGTTGACATCTAACTAAAAATCGTGAGGAAGCTTTAATTGTGCATTCAATCATTTGCTCAGCAGACATTTATTGAGTCCTAAACATTGTGTTAATCCCTAGAAATCAGTTAATATGAGGCTCTTCACCTCGGCTTCTTAAGAGAGATCACTAGTTAAACAGATGATTTCAACCTTGCTCTCCAGCCAGTAGTCAAAGCTGTTGTTTACAGTAGTTGCCATAACAACTGATTTTAAAGCTAAACAGCTAGCCAATTTCTCTAGATAGCTGAAGGAAAACCATAAACAAATGTGTCTAACTCGCACGTATGGCCCATCACTTTTATTAACCGACTGAGACACCTGGATGTCCTTGTGCCTCGGTGACAGGGTTGCTTGTGGTTTATGTGAGTGTCTGACTCTGAGTCATGGGACATAACAGATGGATATGTGGTTTCCATTTGACAATTGATTTGTGTGCTGTTTTACACATTGCAGAGTTTTTAAGCTGGTGCCTAACTTAGGTTAAAGTTTCTGAACAGCTCTCTACTGCAAAAGGGCCTCTCATCACTGAACAGATGTCTTTAACCATGTGTCTCTCTGATTAACACCAAACTTTAGGGTAACTTTGGGCAAGGTTTTTTCTGTATTTATTTATGAGATTTATGCTAAGCCTGTATGACCATTGTAGCTCCTAACTCTGGGGAGGGAAAAGCATATCAACAAAACCAGTCACTGAAGAATGGAAATGCAGCCAATTAAAATCAGGTTGCTTGATTTCTACAGTGGCTGCAAACCAATTTGACCAGATTTTTGTTTTGTTTTGTCTGAGTTGGATCTACTTCGAGAACATCAATTTTCACATTGTGTAGGCTCTTTTATAAAGGCATGTCATAAGGGTTAGTTAATTTAGTGGGTCACAAAACAGACTTTTAAAATGGAATACAGTCAAATAAAATAGATATAACTCATGAAATCATGGATTGCACTATCATTGAAAAGGTTTAAATAAAATTTAAAAAATCAGAATGCAGCTGCAATATGGGTTAGAGAGGTTCTGTGAAATTATGTGTGCAGGTGCATTCTAGTGAGTTAAGAATCAGGATGTAGGCTGGAAGGAATAATTATATATGATCTTTATGTTCCTGTTTTGTATAATAACTTAGAGGTTCACTTTTCCTTCCTTCTTTCTTCCTTCCATTCTTCCTTCCTTCCTTCTATTATTAGTGAAAGTCAAAAAGAAGATAAAATATTTTATTATAGACTAAACCTCAGATGGTAGATAAAGACAGAATGGAAAAATCATTATTACATTTTATCTCACAATTCTAAAGAAGCTCTGTAATTTTTGGAAGTAGAACTTCAAATAAGCTTTCTTTAATTTCATTAGAAAGAAAAATTATAAACTTCAAAGTTTCTGATTCCTCAGTCTTAGGTTCTACCCCCTTTATAGAACACTAAGCTTTTATTTTTAAAACAACTTTATGACCATACCCCCTACCCCAGAAATAACATAAAATTTCATTTTCGTATGTTGAATAAAATTTAATGACCTGAAAAGTGAATTGGAATAGTGATTGAATTGGGAATAAAAAGAAAGAGCTCTTTATCAACATTCCCTTTAAATAAATATTATACAACTGTGTACTAGAGAAGGGGATTGAGATAAAGTAAACAAGACAAAACAAATTGGAACAAAAGCTGGCAAAGTTCTTTCCCTGAGGGAGCTTAAAGTCTAGAATGGAAAAGACATTAGTCAAATATTATAAGAGCAGATGCACTGGTGCTAGATATTGGTAATGAGGAGACTGTATATATATGGGAATGGGAGTACAGGGGAACCTTATGCATTTTCAACTTTGCTATGAATCTGAAACTTCTCTAAAAAACAGCCTATTAAAACAATGAAACAAAATGAAACCACCAAAAAGAACAAAACTTATAAAACTCTAATAGTAAAAGAGCTAACATGGGGAGGGACCTAGTACCATGAGAGGGTTTTATTTTGATGATTCAATCCCACCCCCTATCCATTCCCCTCATGGAAGCAAAGATCTAAATAAAAAGTTAGTGTGGATCAGACAAATGGTTCTGTGTTCTGCAAAGACAGAAGAGTACATTTGAGTCCCAGCAATAGAGTAAAGTAGGGCTTGGCCCATTTGAGAATGACCAAGCCTCTGGGGTGGATGTGGTTGAGCTGCAGAGAGCAAGTGAACTCTGTGGGAGTTGAAGCTGGGTGAGGGGGCGGTGCTGATCAGGTACTACTAACAGTGGTGGGAAAGTAAGGTTTTTAAGATGCTATAACAACAATTTATTGTAAGAAATTTCCTCTATTATTTCATTCATCTATTTATTTATTTTGTGGTGCTGGAGATTGAACCCAAGGCCTAGTGCATGTGAGGCAAGCACTCTACCAATTGAACTATAACCCCAGTCTCATTTCATTTATTAAAGAATGATTTGCAGTGAAATGCAAAAATCAGCAAATTTTAATCCATAAAACCCATGTAAGTTCACCACACAATCAGAGTAATCTTATAATCCCCCAGGGACCTCCTGTGCCTCCTACTCCACTGCACCCCTCCACAACTAATGATTATTCTGACTTCTACCCCATGGATGAGTTTTGCCTTGATAAAAAACTACTCATGTCTAAAATGGCATGGTGAATTTCAGTAATGGTGTGTCATGCAAGAGAAGGAAGACACACTCGTACTCATTGGAGAGTGTATGACTCTATCACAACGAAGCCCAGCATTTCTTTATGAAAGAGTTCCTTTGCCTTTACTATGGAATGTAGTTTGGAGAGAGACAGAAGGATTTGGCCATGAACCAGAGAAAAAATACCTTCCTTTTTGTAAGAAAGGAAATGGGAATTAGCGAATAGCATGACACCAGTTAGTAGCATGCTTCTATAGAAGGACCCCTGAGTGTGAATCCTCACTCTGCCTAATGCCAGCCCTGTGACCACAGGAGTTTCTTAAACTCTCTCTGTCTTAGCTTCCTCATCTATGGATGAAAACCAACTTGTGCTATCCACAACACAAAAGTTGGAAAGATCAATAGGCTTGATTCCCTACTGACTGCACCAGGGAAGCCAAAGGGACTGATAGGCAGCAATAACAATTTTGGTCAGAAGAATTCAAGTTCAAGAATTCAGAAGAATCCACTCTTGTGTAAAATTCCCAAAACACCACCACGAAAAGATGACTTTTAGTAAAGAAAGAAAAGACAACTCTTCTAAGGGCAAACTGAACACACAAAAATTTCAGACAACTGGATCAGAATATTGGTGTTGGAATCCACATTATATTCTGAGGACTGCTAATAAGGCTGTTTCCTCTTGTTGTTTTTTGTAAATGATAAATCAGGCAATATACGATAAAGTGCATGTGCTGAGTAGTAGGCAAGCAAGTTCTTAACTACCATGAATGTGGACCAGTAATATTTTCAATATCACGTGTTTACAAAGTACATACTATAAAACAATTCCAAATTCTTATCAAATACAAATACAATTCAGGGAATAAGCATGGAGGAAGATTGGCCATGGCCTCAAAGATTTCATAAAACTTCCAATTAAATAAGAAAAATTACCATAATTGCTGAACGGCTCTTTTGTGGTGAAGAAGCAGTTCAACAAATTTAACCTGCACTTTGAATCATGTAAAACAACTTGTTTTATAATTGCTGTCTTCCTGTTATGATGGTAACTTTTGTAATTGCTATTGCTGCTACCTGGAGTATAAAATTAAACATCTTTTTACAGAAAAAAAGCCTCTTTCTCTTTCTCCTCTCAGATAACACAGGGTGATTTTTAAAAGATCTCAGGCACACAAAATGTTCCTTTTCAATGCTTTGGGAAGAAGTCTTCAGAAAGAATGAACCAAACACAAAACACAAGAACTTTTAAAAAAATATACCTGAAGTGAATTGTATACATATGAACTCTGTCAGACTGGTAGGCTGGTGGGATTTCTTTCTGATTAGATGTTGGAATCCTATTTTGGGATTTTCCCTTTTCCTGTATCCATTTTTATTTCTTAAATAAAAAAAAAGGGTTAGCAGCCTGCCAGTGCACAGCATTCTGGTTTCAACAGAGAAATCTGAAATCCAGGCCAGGGAGAAAACGATTCTTTCATCCCTTCAGCAGTTCACAGTGTGAAGTATTTGCTGTGGACTCTGCATCTGAAGACCTTTGGGGCCCCAGGCTCCGGCTCTGGTGGCACAGAGCCCCAGATAATACTGGCAAGTTCTCATTAGCTGCATTGTCTTCTGAACTTGACCTTCAATATGGTACCTCACGAGCTTTTCTGTTCTTGCTTTTTAACTTTTACTTCCAGGGAAGCATGCTATGCAGCTTCAACAAACCCCAGAGGAACTGGTGACCAGGTCTGGAACAAGATCAAGAAATTCAGGTTGCAAGAAAAGTTAAGTGAGGCAGACAGAAAAAGGCACAGGTTTATGTTCCTTCTTTTACAGACATTGAAAGCAACTTTGTATGCTTATCTTTTGAAAACAAAATGGAGAGTATAAACTTTTATCAATGGAAGGAAAGAAATTGAAGCTTTACTATTAAATCTAAGCAATGAGCTCCTGGATATCTGGCTGTATCTGCAATCCCAGTGTAATCTGCAGTGGAGGAGAGTGGTCCTGTGTGTTTGAAAATGTCTAGCAAAGCATTCTGGGGAATCGAAAGCATGTGAAATGCATCCTAAACTTCAGGGTTGGGTTGTTGGCTTCCACGAAGCATCCATGAAGTGGAGCTTTAGATAGGAGCTTAGGAGCTGCTCCTGGTCCCTTCCAACCAGGGGCAGGGCATGCACTTAACCTCATTCCCACAACTGCCTTGTAGGTGAACCCAGAACCAAACCTCTTCCTTTCTTTTCAGATCCTCTATTCTCTTTGTCCTTGGATCTCTCCTCTCTTTCTCCTCTTTTTCCCTACCAATTGTGCCCCAGCTTAACAACCCCATTTTGAGTAGGTCTGCTAGGGTGGTCTGAGAGTAGGAGGAGGTAAGTCAGTGTCTACCAGGGAGCGGGGACACTCTCATTATATCCCCTGAAAGTTGTTGTTGCTATTTCTCTAAAAGAAGCTCCCTCTCTTTTTCAGTTTCGAGATTTATTGTCAGTGTGTCCCCTGAGTAAATCTTTCTTTAAGAAGCAAGGCTGAGACTGGAGAATTGTGAATTCAAAGCCAGCCTCAGCAATGTCGAGGTGCTAAGCAACTCAGTGAGACCTTGTCTCTAAATAAATCACAAAATAGGGCTGGGGATGTTGCTCAGTGGTCAAGTACCCCTGAGTTCAATCCCAGTTAACCCCCCCAAAAAATAGTTCAGAGATTGAGTTTAGAGATGGCCTACACCTATGATGCTAAAGTTAGCCTTCGGTTTATCATAATTGATTTTTCATTTTGAATTTACTCAAGACTTCTAAACATTTTAGGTACTATACTACACACTCATGATGCTAACTTTGCCTCATTACTCATGGAGTGAACATTTCAATAAGAGAGGTAAACAAGTGCAATAGGTTAGATCTGGAATGATAGTTAAAAGCTTGTTCTCCATTATGACAGCACTGGGAGGTGGTGGATCTTTAAGAGGTGGGAGGTCTTAGGATGTTGAGGGCATGGCTTCTAATGAAGAGTCCTTATGGGACCTCTTTTCTTCCATTCTTTCTCTCTTTTGCTTTCTGGCCATGAGGTGAATGGTTTTGTACGATGCTGTTTCCATCCTCTGCTGCCTAGTCCCAGGCCCAAAAGCATAGGGGCAAGAAATCATAGACTGGATTCCTCAAAACTGGGCTAAAAGAAACCTCTTTTTAAATTGATTATTTTAGATATTTTGTTATAGTAACAGAAAGTTGACTGAAACGACAGGGATTTATAATGAAATGTGACAAATGTTAATAAAGATTTTTATAAAATGATATAATCACAAAGGAGAACTTTAAAAATCTCTTATTTTATGCACAAGAAGTTCTAAGACTAAGATTAATTTTGTGATTAGCATAAGCTAATGATACTAGGTGAAGAAATTGAACACCTCCAGTATCTTGTGTTCTTAAGTAAAATATTCTTAGCTTTTAGACTATGTGGTTTTGAATCCTGGGTCAACCACCTATTGGTTTTATAAATTTAGTCAAAGTACTTAAATTGCATGCCTTAGTTTGCTTTTCTGCAAAATGTTGATAATATAACAATACTTAAGTCATAGATTGTTCTGGATAATTAAATTAGTTCATACATGAAAAGTGCTTATGTCCGTGCTTGGTCCACAACAAGAACATAATAAACTCACTCTATTACTCTATTTTTGTGGTGGTTGTTTTCATCATTGTCTGTATTAAAGTATCGTCTTACCATTTTTTCTTTCTAGTATGGAAAAATAATTGAATTGAGCTGTACTTCAGGAAACTGAGACCAACTTGGCTAGATTGACTTGTGTTACCATGTGGCAGAGTTGGAAAGGCTCATAGGTTTGATTCTCTACTGATGGAGCCAGGAGAGCCCATTTACAATGACTAGTCTAAATAAAAGTTTTGGCAAGAAGATTCAAGTTCAAGAAATCAGAAGAGTCTAATCTTGTATAATTCCAAAAACACTTACCAAGAAGATGACTTTTAGTAATGAAAAGGCAAATTCCTCAAAGGGCAAACCCAAATAATATCAACAACAGGATCAGATTATTGATGTTGGAGTCCACATTAATAATTTTATGATTATTAATGGAATCAATGTCAGTCCATTCTAATTGGCTAAAACACACATAATATTATTGTAGTGTTTTATCTTGATATAGATTATAAAGAACATCTAGATTATAAAGAAAAGATCTCTTATGATAGATAAATATTAAGTATATGCAGGCACAATCTATTCTCTGATTAATAATTAGGCTAGAAATTAAAAGTAATTCTATTTGTGTCAGGATCTTATGTCTCAAAATTCTCATGTCTTACCTTAAAATAGTAATCATATTTTCTCAGTTTGTTCCAATGAGTTCAATGTGATTATAATTACCAACATATTATAACATGATAGAATAAATGAGAAGATTTTGATCCATATATGGTAAACTCAAAAACATAGAAATAGAAAAAAAATTTTCAAACAAGGAAAATTTGCAAATATAAGATAAAATAATTTTCTCTTCATACAAAGATGTTTGGTTATTTATTCCCATGAAATAGACCACTCTAAAACATAGTGACTTAAAAATAATAAAACCAAAAGCATACATAAAATTTAGAAATTAGATTCATATTTTTGAGTAGATTCGTGGTTTTTGAGTATATCCTTTATAAATCTATAATTAGGGCAAGGCTCAAAGTGGAGGTCCTGTGTGTTTCATGTGGTGTAGAGTGGGGTGAAAGAATCCACTTCTAAGCTGGTGCACTCACACAACATGTATTTGGAGCTGGTTAGGAGCTCAGAGAGATTTGAGAGTTGTGGCTTCATATCCTCTCCATCTTTGCCTCCTCATAGTCTACTTGGTCTTCCTCCTAGCATGGTGGCAAGGTTCCAAAAATAGGCTTTCCAAGAGTGAGGAAATAAAAGTTACCAATTTATTAAGAACTGGGCCAGAAATGGAAACAATGTCACTCCCACCATATTCAATTGGTCAAGCTTCCTACACCTCAGTTTCCCAAAGAGGAAATAAAGACCTCACAGAAGTACTATCAAAAAATTGGGGCTTGTGATTTAAAATCTCTAATCTCCCTTCAGACAAACATTGTTTACATTTCTTTCACATACATAATATATTCACTATATGGTTTAGGTATGAGGTGTCCCACAAAAGCTCATGCTCAATGTAAGAAGGTTTAGAGGTGAAATGATTGGGTTATGAGACCCTTATCCTAATCAGTGTATTAATACCTGATAGGGATGACCTAGGTGGTGACTGTGGACAAGCAGGGTGTAGGTGGAGGAGTTGGGTCACCCCGAGCATGTCGTTGGGGTTTAGACTCTATCCATGATGAAGAAGGTCTCTCTCTGCTCCCTATCATGTCCTGAGCTGCTTTCTATCCCAACATGCCTCTGCCATGATGTTCTGCTCCACCTTGTGCCAAGAGTGATGGAATTGTCTAGCCATGACTGAGATCTTCAAAACCATGAACCCCAAATAAACTTTCGCTCCTCTAAAATTGTACTTGTCAGATCTTTTGGTCAGAGCAGTGAAAAAGCTGACTAAAACACTGACCTACTTCCAATACTTCTAAGAGTCTCATCAACACTGCATCAGACTAAGCCTAGGAATTATCACTAAAAATCAAGTGTAGGCACATATGAGGCCCTTCAAATATGGGTTATTTAAGCATAGCACCTAAGTATACCCCCCTTACTATGAAAACAAGAGTAGAAGACAAGTCCACTGCCCCATTATAGTCAACAAACAAGGGTAATGTAGGCTGGGGCACCTTTCATGTTCTCAACAGATTGTCCTGTTGAGAAAAAAAGACATGTAGTGGTGACTACAGCTACCACGGTCCTGCATTCATTCATGTGTGGCCAGTTCCTTGACTGTGATTTATTTTGAACCCCTGAGTATTTGCTCTACCATTCATGGTCCTGTCCTTTGGGGTCTTTGTGTCATTCTCTGGATCATCCTTCCTTTCTGTAAGAAAACAGTTTGTAACAAAGTGGCTTCTGCAGTCTCTTCCAGCCCCTCAAATGTTGAGGGCCAAAAGTCTCTGGTTTTAAACCACTTCTGTCCCTTTTTCATTTAACATGATGCTGCTTCAAGCAGAAAAAAATTATTTTAAAATCTTGTGGGTTCTCTGAATATTATTTGAATTTGCACCATTAGGCAGAAGCTAGACCGCAAATATCTTTGCAATAAGATCTTCTCATACTTGAGTTGCCTTGACCATGCTGTGGGAGTGAAACTCTTCGGATTCTCAAATTCCATATGGTTTAATGGGGAACTTCTGTGTGCCGTGCCCTGAATGCCTTTGGAGAGTCTTTGCTTCTCTTAGGCGTTTGTGGAGTGCTGTGTTAGATCTTCCTTGACAAGTGGTCTATTTATCCCACCTGGAAATTGATCTTTAGCCTGAGGCCCTTTCTTACTTCAAGAATTTTTTAAATCATCTGTAGGGCCTGGGAATGTGAACATCTTTTATTTACAAACCTAGAGAATCTTCATTCCTTTATAGTTGAGTTTATTCTTCCACATATTTAATTTGAAACATCATCAAAATCTTTTAATATTTTAATGAGAGTTTCTTCTTTTTTTCCTCATTAGGTACATGCTGGGGACTGAATTTTGTTCTTCCCTAATCCATATGTTGAATTACTAATCCCCAATTTATAATCTTTAAGAAGGTTTTAAAAGAGGTTGTATTGTAAAAGTTGCTCTGTGATCCAAAAGGACTGGTGTCCTAATAGGAAGAGTAAGAGACACCAGAAATCATCTCCATGTGAGAAGCCCTCACTAGAACCTAACTGTGCTGGCACCCTGAACTTGGAGGTGTGCAAACTCCAGAACAAAATATTGTTTATTGTTTATTGTTTAAGCCATCAGTCTGGTATATCAGTTATGCAACCTGAGCTAAAACAGCATATTTCCCAGTTTCACATTACCTCAGGCAACAGAAAACATACTAGGCTTTCTCCTCCTCCATCACCAGACTCCACCCCCCAAGTCCTCCAGCTTCTTCAACATCTTTCTCATTTTTTTAAAGACATCACAAACAGTTGCTTCAAGACCTTATACTTCCACCAATGTTGTCCTGAGGCCCTTTATATGTCATTATTACTTATGTTGATGCTCCATAGAATTTTACTGAAGCCTCTTTTAAGGTCTTGGTAGCTTCTACCTGACACCATCCCAAAGCCAATATCCTATATTTTAGGAGTTGGTTATGGTAGCTCCCTGCTTATGGTACCAAATTCTGTTCCCATTATGTACAACTATATAATAAATCACCTGAAAACTTAAGGTTTGAAACAAGAATGATAATTAGTTTTGTTCCTGGATCTAAAATTCAGACAAAGTCTGGTGAGAAAGGCTTGTTGGTACTATCAGAGGTCAGCTGGGTTTGCGCGTGAGGATCTCTTCTAAGATGGAGAAGCAACATGGCTAACAAGTTTATGCTGAGTGTTGGTTGGGAGTTCACTTGTAGCTTGCTGAAGGTTGAGGGTTTCTATTCTTCTCCTCTTGGGTTTCTGTTTGGGTTGCTTGAACTTCCTTCCAAGAGAGAAATAGGAGAAGGTGACAATTTTTCTGCATCTGGCCCC
This sequence comes from Xerus rutilus, assembly GCA_028644305.1. NCBI lineage: Eukaryota > Metazoa > Chordata > Mammalia > Rodentia > Sciuridae > Xerus > Xerus rutilus. Next base: position 8,667,436 of record CM053410.1, read on the forward strand.
TTTACCCCAAAATACCCCTTTTCTCATACTCTTTTGGTCAGATTATCTCAGAATTCAGATTCAAAAGGAAAGGACCTAGACTTTCAACTCTTCATGGAAGAAGTGTCACGGAATTTGGCACTATAATTTAAAACCACCACCATTTAAAAAAATTATGTATCTTAATTATGAGAACATAATATAACCAAGAATAGGGAAACTGATAAATACATTTTAACAAAAGTCACTTTCAATCATATTATTTGCTTCAAAGAAAAGAGTATACCTCAAGAATTGAAAATTAAATCATTTAACCCACATATTAACACCTATATTCTAAGACAGTGGTCCACTCTATAGACATAAATTTAAAAGATTTCATTCAAGTTCAGGGCTATCTCCATGAACTTGTTTCATCATTTTAAAAATAAAAACAGTAGATTTTACAGCACAATCATAGAAACTGAACAAACCAACCCACATTATTCCCAAGTTTCATGTTCTATAACTTAAGTCATTGAGCTTATGTTGTAGCATTTTAAACCAATAATCTATAAATACCAACACTGCACAAATCATTCTAGCTTTTTATAACACACTGTCAAAATAAATGTATCTTCCAGGTTCAAACACCCAAGGAAATGGTTTTAGGAGGGTCTGACATAAGGAGATTACATTTAGTTTTAATTTACATTTAATTTGCTGTTGCATTTGAGGCTATTTATTTTCAAGCAATGTCTTTTTTCTCTATAGTCTTTATTCCTTTGATGTACAGCTCCATAAAGATGTCAGTAGAATTTTTCACCTTTCTACCAGAGGTCTTTAAGTAATTTCAGAAGCATATTTTATTTCTGATTTTATGAATGCAGAACTGGAGACAAAGGGGCTTTCAGTCAATTGCTCAGGGACACAGAGAATCTGCAGCAGCTCTGTGTGTGGGTGTGAAAGTCCTTCTCTCTCCTGGGTATCCTCTTCTAATTGCTGAGCAGAGCCACCTAATGTGCACTTTGCTCTTAGAGAGCAATAGTTATTGTTACTGGACTGGTACAGACTAAATCATAATCCCATAATATGTGAAATTTCTTTTTTCAGTAATTTAGTGCCATATTTTTCTGAAACTCAATCCCAGAGTTCAGTAATATTTTGTCTACTGACCTGTGAAAATAGTTGAAACGACTAATGCACATGCACTCATCCGTGTGTGTGCGTGTGTCTGCGTGTGTGTGTGTGTGTGTGTGTGTGTGTTTTATCCTAATTGCTTATAGCCCCAAGAAATTCTTTGCTGTCTACAGAGCTGGAGTATCTGATCTCTTCCTTGATAGTTAGGGATGCAATAGAGACAGCAAATCACTTTTTAGGAAAGTCAAGTACAACATTAGGCTTCTTACAGAAATTAAGAACACTGGGAACAATTGGCTGGCACTGAAGATAATTAATTTAATTGCTCGAATTAATGTTACTTTAATGTTGGAATTATATTTTTGGTTTATCTTTACTTCTTGACACATTTTAACCAAATACTTTTTTCATTTCTTTTTGTATTGATGCATTATACATAGTAGAATTCATTGTTGCATATTCTATAGATACACAATATAACAATGCAATTTGGTCAGTTTTGCTCTCCAGCACCTACCCTTTCCCTCTCCTCTTCCCTGCTTTTGGTGCCCTTCCTCTAATCTTCTCCCTTCTGTCTTCATATCCCTCCACCTTATATTCCTAATAATTTTTTTGTAATAATTTCACTTAAATGCCCTTTTAAAACAATAAATTTCTCCTTCCTCTAGTTCTCTGTCCAAAACTCACAAATATCTTTTTCTTAGATTTGTCACTTTACAACAAAATAACATTGATCTTCCTTTATATCACACACTAAATTGAAGTAAGAACCAGCGGTAAATGTTTTTCATTAAATATGCATACTTTAAAGGAATATTGAAGTCCCATACAGAATCAATGAGCTCTACAATTAAAAAATAACATCATAATACAAAGTGTTGCTTGGTAAGAGGCAAGAGGTGATTCAGCAAGCTTAGTTGCTCTGGGCATAATATAACCCCCAGGGGGATCAGTGTACTTATCACAAAACCAGAAGGACGCCACCAGGAGATCTTAACTCACAGTGTCCTTGGTGGGTCTATTTGTCCCCCCTGGGAACCATGAAGCCTAACATTCATCTGGGACATCAGACCTGGTTCTAAGTGAAAAATTAAATCCCTGTTGAATCTACACAGCAATCTCAGGAAGTGGGAATTATTAGCATTAGCACCATTTCACAGGAGAAGAAGCTGAGATCAGACACATTTGTTGAGGTCGTGAAAGAAGTGCAGCTTCCCCTCGGAGATGTCCACCTCTGAGCCCACGCTCTCAGCCATTGTGTAGTTCTCACTCTGACCCTGGTGCCTCTGTGTGTGCACATATCTTTGTGAGGAGAGAGGCATTAATGAATTTCTGCAGGAGTAGCTGCAACTGTTTCCATATTCTAGGAGAGTGTTGTCTGAAACAAGGAAACCTCCACCTTCTTTAGGCCTCCGCAGAACTCCAGCCTTCCCTGATCTGCATTTCAGGAGCTGGACAGAGGTTCCGATGGAAACAAAAATGTCTAGTCCTCTAAGAACTGTTTTCATGTCTGTAAGTTTCATGCTACAAGTTGGTAAAGGAAATCAGAGACTTTTTCTCCCACCAAAGCAATTAAAAGTATAGATGAACACATATTAACTACATTTTATTTAAAGGTAAACTGCAACTTGGCATGCGCTGGAAAATTTAGAAGTACAAGCAATCTTAGAAATTATCTCCTTTATTCTCTGACTTTGAAGTTTGGAACTTAGATATGGATGGTGAATGAGTTACCCTCACATAGCTAGTTGGTCCGTGGCCCTGATACACAAAATCCTATTGCCACATCAAACTACATTAGAAATGGAGATGCTTTTGTGTAGGAAATGAGTTCCGCTTCATCTAGTAAAAACCTGTATCTCACACCTGCTGCGCAATAGCTGTTTAAACAAATGTGAGCTTCGCTTTCTGGGCTCTGCTTTATACCATATGTGAGAAGAAACGTGATCAAGTGTCACTTAGTGAACACTAAGTGTTGCCTCCCATCACTTTTAGGTGGATTTTCAGGAACTGGTTTGGGAGCAATGGAGTGGGTGACGAGAGAGAGGACTCCGTGGTTATTTTAAGTTGCGTAACTGAGGCTCAGCGGCCCAAAAAGACACAGTTACTGTGCTATGGGTTTGTCTTAGGGCAGAGCCCCAGCTCCCAGCCTACCCTCTATCAGGTATCACAGAATGCAGCACACTTTAAAATTATTTTTGTTTTTATTGTACTCTGCATGTCTCTGCTGGAGTAAGGTAGTAGTGGTGACAACTTACTTATCAGTCACTTTTAAAATGTCATGTTAATGGTGACAAAAGCATCCATTAAGACATCAATAAACTTTCTCATTTCCCTCTGCTCAGCTTTAATCTTCCCAAAAGCCCTTTGGGGCTTTCCATAGAGTTCCCGTCAACATCTCAATAGACTTTTTTAAAAAAACAATTTATTTGTTCTAATCAATTTTACATGAGAGCAGAATGCTCTTCGATTCATTGTACACAAATGGAGCACAATTTTTCATTTCTCTGGATGTACACAAAGTAGGGTCACATCATTCGGGCAATCATACATGTGCCTAGGGTAACGATGTCTGTCTCATTCCACCACCTTTCCTACCCTCATGCCCTTTCCACTCCCCTCTCTCCCCTTTGCCCAATCCAAAGTTTGGACAAACTCATCCCATGCCCCTCCCCCTCAATTATGGATCAGCATCCACTTGTCAGAGAAAATATTCGCCCTTTGGTTTTCTGGCATTGGCTTACTTCACTTAGCATGAGATTCTCCAACTCCATCCATTTACCTGCAAATGCCATGATTTTATTCTCTTTTATTGCTGAGTAATATTCCATTGTGTATATATATCATTCATCTATAGACTTTTGAACATTTTCTTACATAGTAAAATGGTGAATTGCTACCTTGACCTGGAAGAACCTCTTGTGTGTGGAATCTGAATGGGTAATGTGCCCTGTCCTTTGAGATAGCCCTGGCTACCAGACCACAGGTGAGACCTGTGACTTTGCAACTTGGTTTTTTTAAGTCAAGTATTTTCCCAGCAAATCCCCTATACCTGTTTGGAATGAGATGGAGCAGGAAGGTTTTAAGCTTAAATCATTTTAAAGAGGTAGGTTTATTCAAAGAATACAAAATATTGTTTATACCTTTTATTCCTAAGTTCCTTCCACAGGAATCTGGTTTTAAATTCCTATAACTGCATTTTATTTCTGACCCAAGGAGATCTCAGAAGCTATATTCATCTAGGTAGTGGACTCTAATTCAAAAGATTTTTTACCAAATTAAAAAAAAAATCAATGAATAGCTATCCTAGTTAGAGTTCTCTAAACATTGCTATTGTGTATAAGCAATGCTGAATATGCAAAGTGAGTTCTTAACTACTAGACACATAAATGAGATGCCTTCCTTTATGAACTGGTGATTAGAACCCAGACCTGCAGAACTTGAAAGGGTCAAGCCAGTGTTACTAGAAAACAGCTTACCTGTTCAATTTTGATTTTGAAGTTAATTCTCAGCTCAGTGCACTAGATTCGCTCTGCTCTCAAACCTCTGAAAATACACCACCTCGTCTTCTGTGCAAGTATCACAAGAAGAGCTGCGTTCCATTCAAAAAGCAAAAACTATTTTGTTCCTGTCTTCAGAAGGTGGTTCTGACTTACACACACCTTGTGACAGATCTTCCCTGGACTGGATCCAAGTGGTGTGTTTACAATTTTATAGAAAAGTGAACAAAACAGAATGGAAAGGAGAAATAAAACATCATCCTGCTACCTCTGGGAGAGGGTGGAGCATCCCTGATGGAAGCATGTGTTCATCTTTTGAAAAAATCTTTATATGCTGCTCTTTTGACATGGGGCTTCTCTGCTGAAATCTAAGGGTCACACATTTTATTATAATCCATCCTCTCCAAGAAGTAGGTCGAGGAAACATGTTGAGGCATATTTTGGTCTGGGGTTGAGCTCTATGCAAGCAGCTAATAGACTCCTTATGCAAAAGATTCGTAGCTTGTAATGCAGCTACAAGGAGTGAACCAACACATGAAAATATTTATATTTTAAAATATGATGCAGTTATTTGGGAAATTATATTCCTTTCAATTTGGGGTCTATTTTCAGGAATGATTGATATTTTACTTACAAGAAAAAAATGAATTAAAAAATAAAAACTCATAAATGAATTGAAAACAGGAAATTTATCTAGGGTACTCTTTCCTAAGCCAGGATGGCAAAACTGAAAGAGTGCAACCATATAAATTTGATGTATAAGGCTGTTAGTCTTTTGTCTTCTTTTTAGGTGTTATCTATAATAATTGCAGTCCAAATCTACAAGAAAAAGCAAAGCAGATTCTCAGAAGCCTATTTCATTAGACATTTCATCTATTCTACTTTTAGGACAGGAAGTATTTTGGAAATATGCAAAATTAAGTGTCCTGGGTCATAAGGAAATGAGGAAGGAATTCTTTGGAGTTTTTCAATATTTCAGTGTCTGCAGCAGATACCAAGTGCAATGGTTTGGAAGTATCTTCCAGAAACCTGTGTTGGAAACTGAATTCCTAATGTGACAGCGTTGGGCAGTGAGGCCTGAAAGGAGAGTTCAAGAGTGGGGGCTCCTCCCTTGTGAATGCATTAAGGCCTTTGGTAAAAAGGCCTGAGACTGTGAGTTTGATCCTCTTGCTGGAGCTCTCTTGTCCCTGTGCCTTCTATCATGGGATGGATGATGCAACAGGAAATCCAGATGTGGCTCCTTGATCTGAACTTTGTATCCCCCAGAACTGTAAGAAATGCACCACCCAGCCTGTGGCATTCTGTTATAACAATGCAAAATGGGCCAAGACACTAGCACTTAATTATCCCTGGTATAAAAGAAGAGAAAAGCTTCTTTTGACAAGAATGCATAGTATTCCCAGGTTCTCTTCATCTGTCCCAGGATGTTGCAAAGGCAGTCACTGCTTTCACTTCCCATGATGCCATGCCGCTTTTGGAGTGCTCGCTCTGTAGACATTTAGGCAGCAACTGAGGATCAAAGAAAATATTTACAAACCCTCTTTCACAAACCTTTGTCACTCTTTCCTCCTCCTTACCTTCAAAACCACACACAGTCAACAACAGAAGTCTAAAGGAAAAATACACCCAGGAAAAGGACAAGGAAAGAGAGAGAGGAGGAAAAATGCTAGAGTGTAGCCTTCCCTCCGTGTGGGTTCTATTCATGATGCGAATGGAAACAGCACAAAGCCAGGCACAGGAGGGCATGCCTGCGGTCCCAGCGGCTCAGGAGGCTGAGGCAGGAGGATCGAGAGTTCAAACCTAGCCTCAGAAACTTAGCAAGGCCCTAAGCAACTTAGCAAGAGCTGTCTCAAACTAAACTAAAAAATAAAATAAAAAAGGGCTGGAGGGTGTGGCTCAGGGGTTAATAATCCCCCTGAGTTCAATCCTAGTATTAAAAAAAAAAAAGGAAATAAACAGCAATCCACACATTGCTGCTAACTGGAGACAACTGACTTGTGTTCCTGTGTGTCTTGTCTGCTCAGGTGTCCACGTACCTGGAGTTGTATGCACCCCTGAGAGAATACCTTTTCTTTGTTACTTCTTTTCTCAGTCAAAAGGTAGCTGCATTTTCACATTGCAGAGCAGACCTTGGACAGAAGTCTGAAGCATTTTGTCCCTCCTTGGGGCATGTGTACTCCTGCCTAGTCCCACCTCATTGTCAGAGACCTCCTAGATTCATGTGTCAATCATCTTCCAGACACAGCCCATGAGAACACAAGACCATCTGGAGGTCTGCAGAATGTTTCCATGATAATGGTTGGAACTCAGTGCATCCTTTCATACCTCAAAGATTTTACAGATGGATTTTGGTTAGTTCACGTCTGGTTTCCATGTTTTGAAAGTTAACCTCAATTTTATCATCAAAAGTTTTATTTCCATGTGACACTGGATTGACCTTTTCCTTAATAATGCTCTCCTGCAGATTTGAATTCCTATTGAGAGGACATCTTTGGCATTGGCGACTAAGCAGATCTTGCCTCTGGATAGGGAATTTTAAAAAAAGACAACATACAAGGGGCATTTCTTTTTTTTATACTGTGTTCATTTTGCATGTCATTAAATCAAACATCACTCCTGGATTTCAGATAGCAATAGCTAGGATTACCTGCAATTATTCCTAAGAGGAGTTTCTCAGTTCTTTCCTTGTCTCCAAAGAAAGGGTCCTAATACTATCTACTGCTCCATAAAGGGTCATAAAAAAGAAACAAATAATAAACACACAGCCAGTTTTATTTCTTTCAGCTGCTACACAGCCCCTTTGCCCCTGACTGGGGAGATTTCACCCCTCCCCCATACGGTACACACAGACGAGTGGTATGTTGCTAAGCAAGCTTCAGAACAAAAGATTATTTAAATTTTCTGGGTTTTCAATAAGTACCTGTTATCTTGCTTTAGCTGGAGCAAATGCTATTTGCTGTACCACCCTAACCCAGAACTGTTTTTTCTATTCATCAAGTGCAGGTTGTGCCTTATGGAGGGAATATTCTGACTTGGGATCACATCATGTGCTCAAGGGCAACCATCCTGTGACCATAGTCTGAAGGACTTCTACCTTCCCAAGGCGTTCTGACTGAGTTAAGCTGTTCAGGACATCTAAGAATCATTACCCACAGCCTTCTTTTAGCATTTTAACTTTTATTTACAACAGAAATCATTGTGAATGGCCATGAACCTTTTTAAAATTTGAATCAATAATAAAACTATCATGTATTGAATTCTTTTAATGAAACATTTACACATACATTACTCAATCCCTAAGAAAGCACCAAAGAATAGATATATCTACTATCTTTGATAGGAAATTGAGACAGAACTAGTGAAAGGGGCTTGGCCAGGAAGCAGGGACCCCGAGAAGAACTCCATTCAGATGGAGCAGGGAGCCACCCCCTTTTCATTACAAAACTCTGTCTCTTGAGCAAGGGGCTGACAAATGCAACTCACCTTTGATAAAGCTTCAGAATCAAATCTGTTCATGCTTGTGTATATTTTAGAAGAGATCATTTAGGTCAAGGGGAAATGTCAGAGAGAATCTCTCTTAGATAGCAACTCCATGGTTGTCAATGAATGGTTCTTGCTTTTTGTTAGTTGGCAAATTTAATATTTTTAACACAAAAATTTTCTGGGAATCCATAACTGTTTTTTTTTGTGTGTGACAGATTTCAGAGGGACACTGAAGGAAATCTGGAGCCGGAGCTGGCAACTGGCATAATAGGCAAAGAGTGCAAACTCTGGTTAGAGTTGCTTCAGTTTTGAATCCTCACTCTCACATTTCTTTCCTCCCAGATGGACTCTCATGCTCCTTATCTCTCAGGTGGACATAATAATATTTGTGTTGAGAAAACATCTACCCATTGACATCCTTACATAAAGAAGACAATACTTGTAAAGTGTTCAGCAAGTTCTTGATACAGAGTAGGTAACATAGGTTGGGCCCCTGAGAAGAAGATTCTGAGGTGGAGATTTCCTGGGGGATAGTCTCAAGAATGACATATAGAAGGAGTCTGAGGTTGGGCATGGCGGAACCAGAAGCTGAGCTGGGATAAAGCTGCAACAGAGGCCTCGGGGATTCTGGGACAGTTTTGTGAATCCACAGTTTTGTGAATTGAGACAAAATGCAAGGGTCTTTGCTATCTTACTGGAAATGCTCATTTGATTTGGTAGTTTCCTGGGGAGGGGTCACACATCTTGGGTAAGATGCTTGCTAGGGGTGAGAGCAATTGCTGTGGAGGAACTCAGCTGTCAGCCTGTAGCATGCTCTGTCCTTGGAAGAGGAAAGTGTCTCCATCCTGAGACTTGATCTAGCAGCACATGTCATCATCCGTTCCTGTAAGTATTTTATAGATTTTAAGGGGCATAATTATTATGGTTCATTATTTATTGATTTGTTTCATTAGAATGACCAACAGACATTCTCATAGCCACCGTCACCCTTGACTCACTGTAGCACAGGAAACAGAATCATCATCTTGCCAAATGAAAAATGGCCTCATCCAGTCTTGGATGCTTTGATACATTAACGTTCGCCTACATATTCTCTAATCTATCAAAACCTCTTACAAAACGGTACAACCTGAGCTGGGTGTTCTGGGTCATCACTTTTTTGGTTGTCATTGTTCTGGGCACAGTGCCTTCACTAATGACATTTAAGCCTCGGAGCTTCGTCTCGCTGTTCAGCTTGCCATCAACAAAGGGCCTTCGATCTTTTATTCTTTCTGTGTAGTTGAATTGGTGTGCAGTTCACTATTTTCTGGAGATCATGGATCTATGTATTTTTTTCTATTATATTTCATTTAGTTAATTCTTAAACATTCACACCTTGTGCGGCTGCTTCTTTTTTTTTTTTTTTTTTTTGGTACTGGAGATTGAACTCAGGGGCACTCGACCCCTGAGCCACATCCCAGCCCTATTTTGTGTTTTATGTAGAGACAGGGTCTCACTGAGTTGCTTAGTGCCTCGTCATTGCTGAGGCTGGCTTTGAACTCGTGATCCTCCTGTCTCAGCCTCCCTAAGTGCTGGGATTACAGGCGTGTGCCACCGCGCCCAGTTGACTGCTTTTTTTAAATCTGTTGACACTTGTGTCTTTGGTCACCTTTCCCAGGTGTGTATCAGGCATCATAATCCCGTCTTCTTCCAGGGGCTTATAACACCTCCATGTGCTTTTCAGCAGATTCTGCTACTGTCAACTCAAGCATTTCTTTATCCATTTTTGCTAAGTGCTTCTTATACGCCAGAAACTCTTCTATTTTATTACTGGGCGATTAAAATTAAGCTTTCTTACTACCTGTGTTTATACTTAGACTGATTCACAAATCAATCCTCTTTTGACACAGATCGAAACTAGTTGTGAATCTAACTCCATGAAGTACAATTCTTCCTCCATTTATTTATCTTTGCTCAAAACTCAGTGTACGGTGCACAGTAGGGCTACCTGCCCAGGCATGGGACCCACTGGAGGATGCCTGCCTGTGTACTCTTTGCAATTGTGCTCCGACATGCCAAGTGCAGATAGTGAGACTGACCTTTCAGCATCTTTTCAAACAATTTCTCAGAGTAATTTTATGTTGTAGAATTTTACATCAAATAAAAAAAAACGGCTTGCACTTTGTATGCTTTTGAAATTTCATTTTCTTGTAGTTCATTTTTATTGTAGTTGAAAAAATTATCAGACCAGAAAAATTTGAAACAACTAAACAACCAGGCAAAATCTGAACTTGTCATTGATCATGTATGTTGAGAATAACCTATCCAGAGCACCCAAAATGACTCAGCAGTGAAGTCATTTTGTTTTAAATGACCTTGGATAATTTGAGCTTGCCACTTTATGTTAATTGAAGCTCTTTTTTTAAAAGAATTTTTTACAAAATAAATACTAGGCTCTTCACTACAGGGCATCTGAATTATCTGTGAGCCTTTAGATGTCCTTAGAAACTGGGATTCATGATCTGGGCCTGGGAGTTTTCTATTTTTACAGGATTTTGTCTATTTGCCCTCTCTCTTTAGCGCTAATGTACTGGCAGGTGTGACTTAAATAGTTCAAATGAGAGAACGACAGTATGGAATGAAGCTTAAAGCACGTTCAGTGTGATTCATGTTCTAGTTCCTTCTTTTCCATTTCTATTATTCAACAACAACAACAACAAAAGAATGGCCACTATCCACAAACTAGTCCTTATCTCAGTTTCTGTGTCTGTTTCCCAAGAGCTGAGCCATAGCCATAAACATTCATGCGTAAAGCTCTCATTTCACACGTGTGTACATGCCACATGCTAGGTACAGGTTTAGGGACAAAGCACTGCAAAGTCTGCTCGTCCCATTTGTGCTTTCTGCAGAGTCTGATTGCACATCCGCTTCCCCTTCAATGTGCTCTTTCATCTGCCTTCTCATTTGTGCCCCGATGGCACACCTGGACTGTTGCATCTTTCTTACATTGAAACTGCAGGGGTGCATGTTTCCCTGTATTACAATGAGTGCATTAACTGCAAAAGTAGCACTTCCAAAACGTTCAGCACTTATGTTAGTGGATTTGAACAAAATTACCATGGATTTTATCAATATCTTTTACTCTTGATTAAAATCCATCAGAAGGTATTTTTACTAATGAAGTAAATTTCTGGTGATATTTTGAATAATGTATTCAAAAGCCATTTTCACTTAAAATGCTGAATGTGTGCAATTATATAATAAGGGGTTTTCCCTTAAATTGAGGATATTCTTGCTTGCATTTCTGTTTTAATCTTGTCTACAACATGATACTCAAGCCTGAACTATAAGAAGGAATAATAGTCAACACATCGGAAAACTATGGGACTCAATACTATTTTACATTTTATTTGATTGCTTTCAATAAGATTTTATGTCTTTATGAAAGCAACTGATTATTCTGAGGAAGAGATAATGTGGATGCATGTTTTTTTAAAAAAGTTGGATTTCCCTTTCCCGTCACTGATGGCCTTCATAGTCAGGAGATCCATCTAGCCAGGAGCTAATGGAAATGAGGAGACCAGGAATGGTCCTCTCTGGTGGAGGAGCACTTCATCACTAGTATTGTGCACCACTGCCAGCAGACAGGGAAATAAGAATAGATTTACTTTCAGCTGGCTTGCATATTGTTTTTAAGCCTCTGTAGACAACACACTCCTTACTGCCTCTACCCAGGACATCGGGTTCCCTTGTCTCTGCTGTGTTCTTGGTCTGCCTTTGGGATCCTGACATTTGGTCTTAAAAACATAAGTAAGAAATTAGCTACAAAATGTCGATGCTTGTTGGCAGCTTTACCAAATAGGAAAAAACATGAGTTTGCCCTTAACTTTGTATTCTGTGTCAGATCTTGGCTAGGGTTAAAAGGTTGAAGAAAATTTTATTTCTTTTCATTAATTTGTTAGGGTGAGGAGATAATATTTTTAGCACTCTTTCTAATAATCAACTAAATGTGACATATTTACACACAGACTTCCTTGCCTCTGAACTTATTTAAAATCATTTTTAATCCTAGGAATTGTTTTACTATCATCTTTCTAGGATTTCATGTCTTTACTAGTTCTGCCTGAGTGTTGAAGAAGAACATAAATGATAAATTGAAGATAAAAAAATGATTTAGTTAATAAATATTCAATATGTGATTTTGGCTATGACTTTGTTTGAATATGTTAAAAGTTTATTTTGGGGGAAAAAAACATGGCTTTTCTTGGTTTCAGGGCTTTTCTCCCCTGAGTAATAGCAAAATGACATAATCAGTAATTTAATCATAGCGATTTTTGTTAGTGACAAATTTAGACCTAAATAGCCCTTTTACTTCAGTCCTTTACTCTGTAGCAGCTACCACTACCACCCTCTGGGGAGAGGATTTAGGAGCTGTGGAGGCAATACATCATTGTCTGGGGCTCTAGGCCTGGGCTGAGGATGGCTTCTTTTCCTGCCTTTGACACTTGCTTCCTTCATGTGCATTTGCCTGCCTGCATTCCCATCTCTCCTGGAAGCAGCCCTGAGGACAGGCTTTGCATCCCCCCCTCCTGCCCCTGCACACAGGGCTTTCCTCAGAGTGGCCACAGCCAACGTTGGCTTGTCAGATGAAACCTGCTTGTTCCTCTGTAGTGAATCTGGATTTCAGTTCAGGTCTTTTTTTCCAGTAAATTTCTTTGATATTTTGAATTTGATTGAACACAATACAAACTGCAGGTCATGAGGTAGGAAAGCCACACTCAAGGGAATACTTATCCCCTGGAAACCAAGTAAGAAACAGAGGTAAACTTCACAGAGAAAATGGGTTTGGCAATGTCAGATGGCAGAACATGAGACTCCTCATTCCTGCTTCTGGGAAATGTCCTAAGCATGAAAAATTAATGGAAATAAAAGAATTTAAATCAGTCCAGAAGGATCGATCAAAGAGAATTAAAACAATGTGATTCCTAGGTGACTTTTTCATCTTAATTCCCCTTAGAACATATAAAGCTATTGATAGCTACAATGGAAAAATCTATTCTTGTTTTTTTTAGCCTAATTTATTATTTATATATATATATTTTATTTTTTATATAGGGGGAAAGGGGTTTGAAATTAAAGTAGAAAAGCTGAAGGTCAACCATTATTCCAAAATGATAAAACTTTGATTCAAATGGGATTTTTAAAACTATAAACTTACTTTTAATTTTTTTTGTTGGGTCAAACTTGGGTTTTCTTGGAGCTCAAATTATACTAACAAAAAGGCACAATCAGAGATGAACTAACCCATTTCCTCTGGAGACACAAAACAAATCACGAAGCAGCAGCTTCTTCTAGATAGCCTTCCTCATGCCCACTCAGTTCCTGGGACTCGTTTCTGAACCTTCCAGAATTTTCACTGCTGGTGGCATGTAGCTCGGTGTATAATAAAAGGGAAACTTCTAACGAAACAAGGGAAACATTTTTTTTTCTTTCGTTGACAAGAAGAAAGCTGTCCAAAAGTTGCTTTTCTTTTATTCTTCATGAAAAGCAACACAAAACAAAACAGAATCAAAACAAAACAAAAAGCCCATGGGGAGATCTTGTATTTGATGTCTTAGAGCCAAACCTTAAGCCTCCAGATCATCTTCCAGTAAATGAAGAATTTTTTAAAATCCATTTTAAAAAAAAGAAACTCTAATAAAGCAGTCTGCATAATTGGTCTCTACTCATCAGATTGATTACAGCCTAGGGTTAGCGATGTGTTTTTGATATATGTGGCTTTCTTAAAAACAAGGAAATCCTGTGCTGCTAAGAAATCTCCAGTTGCTATAATTCTAAGAAATCAAATAGCATTGCCTAAATAAATTTTGTATTACTTTAGTGAAGACCTAAGCTAAAAGAGAAAAATGCTTTCACATACAACAGGAACTTTAAATCTCATTTACCATTGAATTCTCATACTCTAAAATGTGGTCGTTATTTTAAAGGAAACATCTATAAGTTTTTGGTGCACCAACATATCTATATCGGGGAATTTTTATCAAAAGATAGTTAAACCATTACTGAGGACCAATTTGCTAGCTAGAAAGTTCAGCAGTAATGTTTTGTGATGAACAAAACTGAAACCTCTTAGATAGGAGGAATTTGTGCTTGGTAGACCTTGTCAATTTTCTTCCTTTGACAGTGGCTATAGGAATAATCAAAGGAGTTATTTTTCTCCCATTTTGTGGTAAAGTTAATTAAATTTTATCTTTCTTATCTAGTTACAGGGTTTATAGTACCTTTTTTTATTTTTAAAGTAGTTTCACTCAAGTTCTGATGTTTTCAGTTAACAGTCATACTGAGAGGTTTATCAAGTATCAGCTCTGTGTTTACACAAAGCCATAATCATGATAATTACAAAAGTTAGCTAATGAGCTAACTTTAAGTTACTTTAAATAGTGAGCCCACTTTGGCAAAATAAATCCCAGGGATGCTTTTAAACAACATATTTCTGAGTGTGAAATTCTTTCATTACACTTTAAAATTTCAATTGTGATCTGCTTTCTGACCTGAATGCTTGAGTAACTTTTCATTTGTTTGGATTTATTTAATCAATCTTAACATGCCTAACATGACTTTTTTTTTTTTTCCAGAAAACTAAGGATCAAAAAGACAAAGAAAAAAGAAAAGAAAAGAAAAGAAAAAAGTGCTACATAGCAACAGAACTAAGATTGCAGAAGGGAGAGATTTGGAGGCAAGGTAACAGAAAATAATGGGGCAACAAAAAAATACTTAACGTGAGCCGGGCGCAGTGGCACACACCTGTAATCTCAGCACTTTGGGAGGCTGAGACAGGAGAATTGCGAGTTCAAAGCCAGCCTCAGCAACAGAGAGGCGCTAAGCAACTCAGTGAGACCCTGTCTCTACATTAAAAAAACACAAAATAGGGCTGGGGATGTGGTCCAGTGGTCAAGTAACCCTGAGTTCAATCTCCCGTACCAAAAAAACAAAAACAAAAAACTTAATGTGAGAAGTTCCAGGAAATGAAGAAAACAAAGGTAGTTATAGTATGAAGAAAACACAGCAGTAATATTTAGCTGAAGGGAAGCTGGACCTGGGAGACACCCACTGGTCGTTTCTGTATCTATTCTTTTATTCTCCTTTCCTCACCTGTCCTCAGAAGTGCCAATGGCTGCCTCTGTGTTGGTTGCCTGATGAGAGAAGCAACAACAACAGAAAGCAGGGAAGACTGGATGATAAGCCTCTGAACTAAATTCACCTACTGCGCCCAGGCCCCAAGGGGAAGCCCAGGAAAGGCCTCTCAGAGAAACAGGAAGATGGAGGATGGTGAAGAGATTTCTGGGCATGTTCCTTGTGGTTGTGGCACAGGGTCTTCCCCACTTAGGTTCTTGGTCAGTAGCCCACCCACCCATGGCTGTGTGTGTGTCTCTGAGCATTGCCTGTGATTCCAGTGAGTTCTTATGGGAATGAGTTATTGTCTGGGTTCTAGGGCCAAACAGAAAGGTCTTGCAAGGGTAAGGTAATTAGGTCATTGTTCCTGGACACATAATCCAGTCTTTTCCAACCCAGCAGAGTGGAATTTTTATAAAGAATTAATAATTATTCATAGACTGTTTTGACTTAAAGCATATTAAAAGATATTTTATTTTTCCCCTCACTTTTCATACCCTGTTTTCCTGAGCTTTGGTTCTTCCAAGCCTCATATCTTTTCTTGGAGGAAAAACCACAAAGGGCCCCTGATGTAACACTTCAGGCACTTTTCATCTCATTTCTCTTTACAGTCTCCCAGGAGAACAGCCTATGATTTATCAGAAAGGAGGCAGGTCAGCCCTTCTCAGGGGCTGCCATGCTGCTGGAGATCTCAGAGACCCGGCCACGGAGCAGGAAGATAGGGGCCACGTTGGGTACAGCTAGGGGTACACCTGCTCCAAGGCTGTGGGCTGAAGACATAGGGTGATTCATTTACTTCTTGCATCTTGCAGCTTGATTTGAATTTGCTTAAGCGACCTCTGAAATCCACTTTGCAGCTTATCAGCCTGGTCCCTGAGTTGGATCTCTGAGGAAATCCTCCATTTGCTCTCTGACTCTTCTTGCTACTCCCATTCTGTCCCTGACCAGTTGGCTTTCTCTTGATTCTCCCTCTTTCCCCATGCAGCCTTTGCCTAGTGGCTGCACTCACTTCTGTGGACTGGACTGTCTCCTGGATCATTATCCCAAGGCCACATCTGTTTCTGGAATGTTTAATAACTTCTTGACATCACCACTTGGATGTGTAACAGTTACTTTACACCATACTTGCCTGGAAGGATACTAGACATCATCGTCTCTCTAAGTCTCTTTCCCGAATGTTCTCTCCCAAGGTATAGTAGATTGACACATGGATGGGTGGAAAGACAGACAGAAGGATAGATAGAGAAGAACAAATGGATGATAGGATGGTACTATGATTTGATTATGGTTTATCATCTCTGAAACTCAAGTTGAAATTTAGTATCTGTTATAAGATAATATGAGGTAGAAATAAGTGAGACCTTTAAGAGATGACCAGGGCCCTGCCTTTTGATCAGATTACTCCATTCATGTGATTAATAGGTTAATGGCTTCATGTTGTCTCAAGAGTGGACCTGCTATAAAAGCCAGTTTGACCAGGCTTTTTCTCCCTGTCTCCCACCATGTGATGCCCTGAACCAGTGGAAAGTCTGCCAGTAAGAAGGCATTGATTTACCAGGAGTGGCCCCTTGACCTTAGACAGGAACCATAAGCCACAATATATCCTTCCTTTATAACTTACTCAGTCAGTGGCATTGTGTAACAATCAGCAGAAAGAAGATTAAGACCAGTTGATAAACCAATCAATCAATAGATGATAGACAGAGGTATCTTGATTTCTTCCAATCCACATGTTCAGATTTCTTCCAATCCACATGCAATCTGCTGTGGCTTCTATTACATGATTCCACAGGCTCTCAATATGCTCTATATTGCTAAATCAACAATATGCTCTATATTGCTAAATCCTATGTTTAGGTCCCCAAATTTATTTAACGTGAACATTTAGGAGTATTTAATTTCCTTTGGGATCCTTCATTATTTCCTGATTTTCCTTCTGCTTTACTGGCTACTGTTTCCTAGTCTATTTTTCTGACTCTTCCCCATCCTCTCAAATTCTAAACATCAGAAAGAGAGAGAGAGAAAAGGAAGGAGGAGGAAGAGGGAGAGGAGGAGAAGGGGGGAGGGGGGAGGAAAGGGGGAGAGGAAGAAAAAATGGTTCCAGATTTCCTTTTTTGTGACAACTTTCTCATTCCGGTGAAATTCATTCGGATATGTGACTCTGAAGACACATCTTTTTTGCAAATGACTAATTGTTTATGTTTCCAGCCAAGACTTCTCTCCTGAGCTTCAGACTTGTGTATGACTGCCTATTTGACATCACTAAGTTGTCTAATCTATTGTACAAGTTTAGTACAGACAGAAGAAAACTCTTAAATTAAGTAAGTAGAAATATAAGTAAATGACAAGAATAACAGTGTTCTACTGGTCCTCTCTGTCCCAGGGAGCAACCCTCAGTGGCTCAAATGCCAAATTTACAAACTGTTCTTAATTCTTCACTTTCCTTTATTTCATACATCTGCTCCATTAAAATTTCCAACTGATTCCAACACATGTGCCCACCTCTCTCCATATCTATTACCAGTGTCTGAGACCAAAATATTATTATCTTTCATTGAACTTGATCAAGTAGATTCCAGAATTCCTATCTGATCTCCAATTGCATCAACTCTTTCATTATTATTTTTCTGGTGAGGAGGGATACCAGGGATTGAACTCAGAGGCACTTGAACACTGAGCCACATCCCAGCCCTATTTTGTATTTTTATTTAGAGACAGGGTCTCACTGAGTTACTTAATGCCTTACTTTTTTTGCTGGCTTTGAACTCACTATCCTCCTGCCTCAGTCTCCTGAGACGCTGGGATTACAGGTGTGCACCACCACGCCCGGCATAACTGTTTCATTATTCATTTACACCACCCATATTTGTTGCATGGCCTTTATGTTTCCAACATTATCCATGTGGCCCGTGTACAACCTTGTGCAAAATAGAGTGCTGGCTCCTGTGGTGATTGTAGCACAAGGAGCAGAAAGTAAACAAATATGCAGATAACCACCTACTGTATACCATGGGCTTGATAATGGTCATGAACAGGAGAAATATACTTGGGAAAAGATGGCAGGAGTGGTGGAGGGCACCACTGAAGGGCTCTTTGTGACAAAATAAAAGAGAAGCATGTGGATGTGCCAAGGAAGAGGGCTAGGAGCAGGAGTGTGACAAATTCTTGGGTTATTGCATAGGCTTTGGACTTCCTTCCAAAGGGTAAGGCACTGAATACTTTGGGCCAATAAGTCTTATCATCTGAGATATGTTGAAAAGATCTTTTGAGCAATGGGTAAGGGAGCACAGCACCCTATAGTCCTCTCCACACACCATTCTTGTCCATGACACTCTCTACATCTTGCTCTCCTAACCTGCTGGGGGGTCCCAGGGGCTTTCTCTTTCTCCGTGTAATTCAGTGTGTGCACCAATTATCGGGCTTTGCACGCCTTCTCTACTGTCATGGTACCTGCCTTCATCTTCCCATCTTCTCGCTTTTCTTTCCCGCTCAGGCCCAGCTCAGTGAGCACCTCCTCAAGTTGTAGGACTGTGTCACTCTCTGTATCACCATCATTTGCTTATCTCTTTGTATTGAGAACTAGTTGATATTTCATGACATTTCCATTCATTTGTTAAGGTTAATATGTCCTATTTTACCCCAATAAAATGAAGGACCATAAATGTATATGGCATCTTGCCAACTTTTATAGTAGCTCCATTCCCAACACATGGCACAAATATATGTTGAATAAATGGTCAGTGACCTTTGTGTTTTGATTACTAACCAGAAGAAAACATTTTTGTGTTGTGAAGAGATGGATATAGTTTCTATTTTTTAGAAGCTTATAATACAGTGCTATTGACAGTAGGTACATGAATGGTTAGATAATAGATACATCTGTATAAAGATAGGTAGGTAGATAGATTGAGGTGATGTATAGCAATATAAAGTCCATTCTAATCAAGTAGTTTCTTTTAATTTCTACCATTCCGTTACTTCTTGGTTAGACCTTGGCATAATGCTCTAAACCAAATAAGTGCTAAATAACTCTTTGTTGCCCACTTAGCAATAGTAGTAAATAAACATTTTTTGACCACTTAAATATGATGGTAATGAATGAATGAATGTAGTTTAAGTTTGAGGAGGTCCTTAAGATAGTCATCATAGACAGGTCATCAAGATAGTCTCTTATACAACATATATTCCACAGAAATATATGTGGATGTTTTAAACCCACAAAATAATGCATTTGATTTGTGGGAAGATTTTCTAGGGCCACAGAAGTGCTTACAGAGAAACAGAATTAGAACAGTAGACAATACCCAGTTGTACTCAGAGGCTCCTGGAACGTCATGGATGGTTTAGACATCGCTGATGGAGGGATCACTAAAGCAAGGACTTGGAGAAACCCCAGAAAGCCCACAGAGGAGGCCACGTTTGATTGAAGTTATCCAAAAGATGTTGAAGATAGAATTGAGAAATGACTCCATTATAAGTGTTCAGGGTTAGACTGGGGTAAGACTGGATGCTGGGGGTGGGTGAGTCGTTGTTCTTAATCATGGACTCAAATACATGAAGGCTGATGCGACCAAAGTTAGACACACACACAAACACCAGGTCTGTATTGATGAGATTCCTCAAGGATCCCCAAAGTGAGACCCCACTCCTCACTGGCACTGTGCAAACTGAAGCTCCGAGAGTTGCAGGGGTCACTCAAGGAGACTCCTTGTCTATCAGAAAAAAAATCAGAGTCCACCTCCTCCCCTACCCTTCCTACCAAGGTTGTCCAGCCATCACGTGAGAAGACACCAATGTGATATGCATAGGGATAGACAAGAGCATGGAATTTTGTGAATAATGTAAGCCTCTCCAAGCCTGAATGTTTTGAGATGGCTTTCAGTTTGGTGCTTCTAAACTTTTGCCTTTGGCAGGTTAGAAGGGAAGTAGGAGAAGAGGGCAAAGGCTGGGTGGGGCTGAGGACAGAAAGGGCGTCAGACCAGAGCATCAAGACAACATGGTGAGTGCCCTGTGACCTCTTGGGGGGGAGGGCGGTCTCTGCTGTTCTACTTTGTGGACAGATGTGCTGCTTCCCCACTCTCACCTCCCTGTGGATCTGAGTTGTGGCTTTTTACCACACAAGCTTCCTCCTCTGACATCGCATTCCAGGTGCAGGATGATCGATCTATCCCCTCCCTCTTGGACTGCTGAACTTCTTGAGGCAGAGAGTGGTGTCCTGATAGCTGCAGTGCCCCAGCCTCGCGAAGCACAGGATCAGGCACTTTTTCAGCAAGTTCACGGGCTTGCTCCTCGCCGCCACTGTCTTCCTGTAGCTCTTCTAGTCCTTCTTACTGATGGGGGAGAAAATTGATGGCAGGTGGATGCAGTGACCTGAAGCCCTGCGATTTCTCCCCAGCATCTTTTTTTCTTCATAAACCTGCCTCTCTTAGGCAAGTGGAGTCCAAAGAGGTGACATGATTTAGCATTAGAGTCACACTGGAGGAGTCTGTGGAGATCAACTGCTTCACCCGAGTCCTTTCATCTTCTTTTAATAGTCTTTGTTTCTATTTTGTTTGTGAAAACACTTAAAATTATATTTGAAAACAGATGTAGTACAAATAAATAATAAGGAAATCTCTGAAGTCACATAGCTCTGCTGCATCAATGTGCCATCTTTTTTAGAATTTGTCTTTCTTTCCCCCATAAACTGATGTTCTACCTAAGGTAATGTTTCATATGGAATTCTATCCTGAAAATTTGGAATAACATCCTTGTTGCAATTATAGCACAAGGCACAAGCTATGCACTTAAAAAAAAAGAAACGAAATGTTAGAATTGACTCTTTAGCAAGTCTGCACAGATGTGTTTTGGATGGAGCACTGGCCTGCACCACCTCATCATGCATCTTTAAAGGAAGTGGTTTTCTTAGAGTAATTTCAGCCAAAAAAAAAAAAGCCCTAAAGAATTATCAGCATTTTTTTGCAGTAGAAAATGGAAACTGGAAAATTTTTTATGACATTTTTTGGTAGTATTATCAGCTTCATTGTATTATGAATTATATCAAATGTCCTGATAGAAAGTGCTATTACAGGAAACATATAAATTATCTATATTTAGCTCAAAAATAGATTATTCTCACCCCAACCATAATCACCATTTACGATATACATTTTTTCATACATAGCTCATTTTAATAGTCAGGGTATCAGACCATAAACACCAGCCGTTTTCTTTAATTACTATCCTATATTTTGAATGAGCTCCTATTAAGAAAAAGCTTTTAGCATGCTAAAATATTTACAACCATTTGTTGAACTTAAACCATTAAACAGAGAAATAATAACAGATTTAATTTTAGTTCTCAGGGAAAAAAACAATGAGTGATCACACTCACTGTGGCTAGAAATTGGCCAGTTGGGTTTTGGGGGCTAGAATTCCATTTTCTTCCAGTTTTTCTAATTGCAGTTTTTATTTTTCTGTAAGTGAACATTAGGCAGAAACACATGCTGAGATTTTTAGTTTGGATGGTGGATTCTGAGCCTTTATTTATAGACCTCCTCCATTTGCATTGTGGATAAAGAGCTGGAGAAATGCTTTTCTCTTATCTGGTTAATAGCCCTGATAGAGGCTGGAAAGCAGCTCTCTGGCCAAAGGGAGCCCCAGGCTGTGTGCACCCTGAGTGGCTTCCTCCTCAGCCACAAGGCAGAACAAAAAGAAGGGAGGCCAGGGACACTTTGGGCCTGATTTATGCAAAAGTATAAGACATTTTAGTGTTTCAAGGAGATTCTATATAGAAAACTAGAAGCAGTTAAATAAATCTTAAACACCGCAGCAGAGGTCAGAAACTGCTCTTTCTGGGTTACAAAGTCATTTTACTTTCTCTTCTGCTCCCAAGGCGGTTGAGCAGTTGGTGGAAACTCCTGTCAACTGACCTAAGGAGAGATGACTGTGATATACATGTAGGGGGCTGCCAGGTGTGCAAAGGCAGCGGACAAAAGAAAAAGCTACCACAGTATTTTATTGTCCCTAATCCCCAAGGCTCAAAGTTGGGGAAAGTAACAGCACAGAGAGGAACATTTGCAGGAGGTGTAGAGACAGGATCTTCTGCCCTGAGGCCAGCCTCTCTGCCCATTCCTGCAGCAATTGCCTTCAGACAATTCAACAATGGAAATAGTGGCTTTTTCATTTATCTATTTATCCTGATTAATAATCAATTTCTATCTCTTTTGAATTCTAATATTAATATATTTGCTTCCTATGACAATAGTTTTCAGAGTTAGTTGTGTTCCACAGCAAAATCTATGCAATATATAAAAACATATCAAAACATTCTATTGTGGTGAAGTCTGATACACTGTCGGAAAACCCAGGTCCAGTCCAGCATTTAGCAATAAAACAGTCAGGAGGATAACTAATCCACACTAGACTACCATAGAATCTGTTTTTGCTCTTTTTTTTTCACTATTCTTTACTTTTTTGACTCAGAAGATGAAGATCCATATTCTACACACTTGAATTATACTAAATCAGAATAACTGGGTTAGAAATAAGAAATTCTAATACAGAAAACATCAGAATTTCTTCATTTTAAATTCTTTATTAAAATTTTGTGTTTTTGATGCTGTCTTAGGATTTTAGGGCGGAGAGTTGGTGAACGATTAAAAGGTCTTTTAGAAACACTATAAAATAAGTAGAATTTAGTTCACCTCAGTCACTGTGAAGTGTTCTGGTTTGTTCATAGGCACAGAATGTCAACAGACAATTCCAAAGTAAGAAGATGAAGCCAACCAGAAAATATGCAGTAAATGGTTCAAACTTGCTGTGCAGTCAGGGTTCTCCAGAGAAATAGCACCAATAGGACAAGCATATATAGAGAAAGGAATTTATTTTAAGAAATTGGCTCAAGTTATGGAGGTCACTGATTCCCAAGAAGTGCCATCTGCAAGCTGGACACCCCCTGTTCCATAACTGCCTTCAACTGATTTGATGTGGCCCACTCACACTGGAAAGGGCAATCTTAGTTAGTCTACAACTCACATGTTAATTTCATTCTACAACAACCTCACAGAAACACCTGAAAAAATGTTTGATCAATGATCTAAGCAGATTGTGGCCCAATGAAGTCGGTGCATAAAAATTCAACATCACCCTGCATGATTCCCATAAATTAATATCTTGTTCTAGTGAAACTCAATTTTTTTGCCACCCAACGCTTTCCTACTCCTCTGTATTGTTGCATGTGTTGTTTCTATTCAAGCCTCTTTATCTATAAAGCTTATTTACAGTGGTTCAACTTTCAACTCTTTTAATGTTTCTAACCTTCTCCCTTTTCTTTACCACTATGGCATTTCATACCTGCATTTACATAGTACCACCAGCATAGTTGTAACAATGAACCATTTCAACTGCTTAGAGGACTCATATTAAAAGATAATTATAAATCATTTACTTAACTTTTAAATTTTACAATTAAAAAATGAGTATTTCAGTTCATCGCCGGCATGAATATAAATATGTGCACACCTTTTTAAGAAAGTAAATTGGAAGCCAGGCGCGGTGGCGCACACTTGTAATCCCAGCACTTTGGGAGGCTGAGACAGGAGAATCGCGAGTTCAAAGCCAGCCTCAGCAAACGGTGAGGTGCTAAGCAACTCAGTGAGACCCTGTCTCTACATAAAACACAAAATAGGGCTGGGGATGTGGCTCAGTGGTCGAGTGCCCCTGAGTTCAATCCCCAGTAAAAAAAAAAAAAAAAAAACAAAAACAAAAAAAAGAAAAAAAGAAAGCACATTGGAAAGAATCTTAAATTTTCATATCCTTTGATTCACCATCTTTATCTCAGGGAATCTTCCTCAGATAATAATCTCCAAACATGTAGATAAATTAAATTCATATAAAATCCTAGTCAGCTGGGTTTATAATAGTAATAATTAAATTTCAACAATAGATAAATGATAGCCTAATTATAGCTTATCACAGGGTGGTCACAAAATACCAAAAGCTTGTTCAAAGTCTCTAATGGCATGAAATGTGCTCATATTAGGTGAAAAACACAGTAATGTGATTACTATATAAACATACGTACAAAAAGGAAAACTAGAAACAAATATTCCAAAAATATAACCAAGTCCTTTTTTCCTAACAGTAAATCTATAGATGCCCCTTATTTATCTTTTGTGTGGTTTTATTTAAAAATCACTTAATTTGATATTTTTGTCTTAGGTCAACTCGTTTTGCAATGTTTCATTTCAATTTAGAAAATACTACCTGAGGCTGGGGATATAGCTCAGTTGGTAGAGTTCTTGCCTTGCATGCAAAAGGCCATGGGTTCAATCCCAAGCAACACACACATACACGCACATACAAAGAAAATACTATCTGATAAAAATTTTAAGAAATCAAATATTCCTTTTACAGATTGCATCTTGACCAGACCAAGGTTGTTAATATGTAGTAATTATTTCCTGTGACAAACATTTTTGCCTTGTCTTTCATGACTTGGAGACCATATAAGGGACTTCATATGCCAAAAATACCACTGTAGGTCTTTGATTTGTATTATTGATGCATGTATTGGACACTTACACACAAATATGTGACAGAATATAAAGCTAAAATTAGGAGTACAGAGTAATAAATATTCATTATTAAAATGTTATCTCGCACAAATGGAGAATGAGATAAAAACCGTGCAAATTAAAAATGTTTGTTACAAATACTAAATCGATAAGACTGTCATACATTTCACTTTAATATTTTCCTTGACATAATATTGTTAAAACAACAATATTTTGCAGTACAGTTTCTTCTTTCTGAAAGTCATAGGACAATAGATCAGCAGTGAGGCAAAAGGTTGTTCTGACAAGTCCGAAAGCTTGAGAGAGAAAAAAAGAATTGGAAAATCTAATCCCAGAGCCAAAGTTACTTTGCTTTAAAAAATGCATTGAAGTGATTCTATGGTATTTTTTCATCTTTAATTTTTTATTGGTGCATTATAGCTGCACATAATTGGGGGCTTAATTCATACATGCTCACAATATAATGACATAATTAGGACAAAATCATTCCCCTTGTATTTTAAACATGATTTTCCATGAAAAATCACCTTTGGTAGATATAAAGTCAGCTCGAGGCTTTTTGTCTGGATATAATCTTTTGTTGCCATGAGGGTCCAGACCCTCTTTTTGGTGTTTCTATATTGACTAAACTTATCAAATTACTGTTAAACAGCCATAAAATCAGTCCACAGAGGCAGATCCAGGATCAGAACACAATAGGAGCTTCACCTAACACATTCGGTGCTCAAGGTTAACACTGTCCCCACCAGCCTCTACCAAATTCCCATTTGATGCCATTACATCCAGCTCTGCGGGCATCCCTGTGTGCCCTTTTCAAATGCAGTTGCTCTCCACGCAGAGGCAGCTCTGTGCCAGGGATTTCTGTGACTATTCTAGGATGCCCAAGGGCATTAGCAGAAGCCATGGCAGTGGGGGTGTCAATCTGAAGTACTGCAAGCTGAGGGTATCACTAATCCTCATGCAGGTCTCAGACCCTCTAGGGCACATCAGTCCCTTTCTCCTCAAAACTGATGTTTTAAATTATTTAATAACTGAACGAAAGCCAAACTCCCCCAATGCACTACAACTTTCTTCCTTTCCTTTGACATGTCTCCAAAATGTTAGCAGAAGCTTCTTGTATCTCTGTGGTTCAGTTTATGAAACAGTGCTGAATTGTATTTGAGGGTCTAGATGCTTGAAGATGCACTTTCAGCTGTGGGAGTCAATCAACATTAATTAATATCATGGAAGGTGTTTGGATCTCCTAGATTGTACATCATTAGTTGACATTGTCGAAGGTATTCATATCTCAGGTATGTGTGTCTCAAATAAATACCTTCCACAGTGCCTTGAAACTGAGACAGAGAAGAGAAGACAACAACAATTATGGCTTCTAAAATCGGATTTATGGTTCCAGACCTCTGTTGCTATGGCAACAACAATGGCATTCTCGTAATTCATCAAAAATGTATTTCATTCACAGAGTACTTACATTTCAGGACTGTTAGTGAAGATTAAATGAGTTCAAGCATGTAAAACCCTTAGCACGGGGCCCCTGCACAAAGAAACACATCACAAATGCTAATACTAGTAATGCTAAACGCTCTTTAACTCACCCAGGACTCGATGAACGCTTCTACTTGCTGCTGAGTGTTTTAGACAATGCCAAAATAAAGGAGCAATCGATAAAATATACACTCTGATGGGACGTGTCTTCTGTTGTTCACTCGCATGCTGGCAACATGGAAAGGAAGGAAAATAAGATGGAGTAACAGGAAAGGGGAAGGAGGAAGAGGGCATGGGATGGCAGATGCTTCAGCTGCATAACAGTTGGTATTTACTGAGGGCGAACTCGGCTGCACTTGCATGGCTGAGTGCTGCTGCGTTATCTCACACAACCTCTGTGATGGTCCTTCCTAGAGCCAGGCAAAGCGAGAACTGGAAAGTCATGTGCTGGGACAGCAACACTCTGCAGACAGGTATTTCTTCCAGGCCAGAGCATCTTCCCCCTGGAGCCTGTGGTCTCATGTGTCACCTGTGAGAAAGCAGGGCTGCTCTTACCTGAGTGCAAAGGCCTTGGTTATCAGGGCAGTGGCTTTCATTGACTTGTTTGTCTGAGATAGACCAAGTGCCTCAACAGTTACGCCTCTGAGGACTGAGAAAAGAGTGCTGGGATGGCAGCCCCACTTGGGTAGAGTTGGGCTAGTCTGGGACTGAGGTTACCTAAGTCCACTGAAGTAAATAATGGCGGGTCTCTGTATTCCACACTAATAATGTTAAATCCATTTTAATGTGTAATTGATGCTGTTTTCCTGAAATACATTTGACTTAGACGCTCAGACTTAATATTTCCAGTGTTTGCTTACTTTCAACAGATTCATTATCTGCCTTGAAAATGTTAGCTGGAATCAGTAAATTGCTTTAATATCTCCTTCAACATTTAAATTTTCTACTTGACAATATTTACTTTTTTGATAACTGCATAAAAGATATAGAATTATTAGAGTCCATGACACAGTTTAAACAGATATTATATCATCACCAAACTCTCAGTTCCATTCTAACCCATGTCTGCCCATTGCAACCTCAGAGGCTTATACCTCTGACCTCTGGGACAAACTGGCTCCTTCCCATGATAGCGACCTTGGAAATTTTTTATGTTTCTGTCCTGGAGATTATACCCAAGGTGTTTTACATCTGAACTACATACCTAAACCTTTTTAACTTTTTATTTCAAGACAGGATTTTGTGTTGCTGAGGGCCTCACTAAGTTGTTGAGGGTACTCTCTAACTTGCAGTCCTTCTGAGCTGCTGGGATTAGAGACACACACCTCCACCCTCACACCTCTGGCCAATCATGGGAGTTTTGATGAGGGTTGTCTGTCTATATGAGGTTTTCCCAGGTTTCTTGAATACGCCCTAGTTTTGTGTTTCCTAACTGTTGTATTTTTCTACCTTGAATGAGCACAGATTTTTTTGATTTTTGTCTAAAAGTGTCAAATTTAAATTAGAATTATAGTCAATCCATCTATTGTATGATCTAAATGTTCAGGTTTTCTGTTTGCATAAATGTACAGATAATAGTACCTAATCTTGAGGCTGCTCTAAGGATTAGAAAACACAGGATACATAAAATTCCTATCACAGCATCTGACATTATAGCTAATGACCTGTGGCATGAGATTTGGTTAGGACATCACCCTGTGAATAAGAATGCCTCTGTCTACCCAATGGCTACCTTAATCACATGAACAAGATCTTTCACTTACTTTGTGGCTTTATTCAGGAGAGGTGGCTTTAATTGCTGCATGTTCTGAATACTTTATATGCAGTATTTCATTTAATCTTCAACAATTAACCCTCTGGGACAGATACTATTATCTCTGCTCTTTAGGTGAGAACATACGACACAGTGAGTGAGGTTCACTAACTTGCCAACAATCTCATAGTTAGTACAAAGTCATGGAGCAGACATGAAAATCCAGCCCATGAATTTTTCATCACTACTTTAGAACTGCTTCCGAGAGAATTGCAGGTTCATTTTATGCAGTCGGTCTTGTTTTATTGAACCCTAATGCGTAGGTATTATGAGATGCTTAGATTCTAATTCTTGTATCTACTTTTTTAAATCATTAGCAAAATTGAATCCATGTGCCACTCAAGTTTTGCAGCAATGGATAATTAGAGGTTAGAAAAACCTTATTGTAACATAAATAACCACCCCTTCTCTTCTCAGATTTAACATCCTAAGTGATTACATAATATCTTTAATAAGCACTCACTCACAGCCCCTATAACCTATTCAATTCCAAAAGCCAAAAAAAAAAAAAAAAACCTTTTAAAACATCAAAGATACAGGCTAAAAAAAATGTACAGCTCTGTGTGCTTTTGTTTCTTAAACTTAGTCCCTGAGCTGCTTCTGCAGGGACTTCTCTGGGGATCCTGTGTTTCCTGCAGGGTCAGAGGGTCGGATGTGCCTTAGAATTCACTGGTGCAGTGATTGGCAGATTGGCAGGGTGGGTGTGGAAGCCAACTCCCTCACCTCGGGTGGGGCAATCCGAGGCTCATCTACATCCTGATTCCCTGAGGGTTCTAACTGCAGAGCCCTGGGACTCTGAGATGTAGCTATCACCCTGCTCTTTCCTCATTCTCGTCTTCCCTGGCCAGTGGTGTTCTAATTGAATGTAAAATCTGGTCTCAGTTCTGGTGAATTCTGGTCGGTTTCCAGGGAAGGAGGCCCAAGACAGGAGGGAAAACGTCCTGCTAAATGGTGGAAGTCGAAAGGTGGTACCCTGAGGGAATCAGCCCTTTGGACCCCATTGGGGGCACCAATGGTAGCCTTTTAGATGCATCTTCAGTTAGCTCTTGGGTTCTGTGGGGTCTACACATTTCGCTTCCATTTTCAGCATCTGAGATTTGCAGATGAGTATGAACCAGATACACTTCTGATATTTGAACTGACCCTGAGAAATTAACTCTTTCATAAATGAGTCACCTAATGGCTAACACTGTAGAAAGGTGAGAGAAAGAATATAGGATGTTGTCCCAACTCTCTTTTTCACTTTACATTTATCCATAAAGTTGGAACACCTACTCTTTAATACATCTGTAAAATGTTCTGATGTTAGTAGACTAAGTTAGGACAAATAAAAAACATTTTTAACAGATATTTGAGATTCATCTATGTATGTGATATAATGCAATAAGCTCAATAATTCAAACTATAATTCAACACAATAGATATCAAGAATGTCTAATATGGGCTGTGGTTATAGCTCAGTGGTACAGCGCTTGTCTCACAAGTGTGAGGCACTGGGTTGGATCCTCAGCACTACATTAAAAAAATACATAAAAGGATATTGTGTCCATTTACAACTAAAAAAATATTTTTAAAAAAGAACATCTAATATGCAGAAGTGGCTCAAAGAAGAAGATAATTAGATTTATCGATGATCCAGCAAAAGCTTCCTGAAAGATGTTACTTGTTTCAAGAGAGAAGGTAGTATGTCTTCAGGTGCACAGGTATATGAGGGTTCTCCAGAGAAATAGAAGACATATATAGGATACATATATAAGAGATGTATTATAGGAACTGGTTTACAAATTTATGAGGGTTGAGAATTCCTGCAATCTGCTGTCTGCAAACTGGAGAACCAGGAGATCTTGGTGATATAGTTAAGCCCAAGTCAGAAGTCCTGAGAGCCGGGAGGCCAATGTCAAGCGCAAAAGCCAATGGCGGGGTCGGTTCCAATAGATGCCAATACTGAGAGCAAACTCCCCCTTCCTCTGCCTTTAGTTTTCCCGAGGCCCTCCATGTGATGGAGGATGCTTACAGGTACTGGAGATGGCAGAGCTTTACTTCATTCACCAATTCAAATGCTAATGTAGCTCCCTTACAGACATTATCAGGAGTAATGTTTTTCCTGTTGTCTGAACATTCCTTAGCCAAAGTAGGTTGACACATAAAATTAAGCATCACAGCAGGCAATGTTGTTCTGGACTGGTGGCATTTCAGTTAGAAGGAACAGTACACCACTAGTGTGAAAAACAGCAACAGCCACAGCACTGGGGAATCCAGGTGTGCTTACCCTTGGAAAATGAAGAGCTAAGGCCGGAGGTTTTCAGCAGCTGACTCTGGAGAGGTTTGTTGTAACAGGAAAGCTGAGCCTCTTGGCAGCCTTGCATGAGGATTCCTTTAACTAGAGGACAAATCTGGTCTGGTCTCCGTGCTATCTGTGCCAAGGACATTCCAGGCCCAAGGATAGAGAGGCAAGGGGGACTTATCAGGAGGTAAGTGAGGTTTCTGAAGAGGCGAGGGCTTGGAGGAAGGGAGTCAGGTAGGGTTATTAGGAGGAGAGATGAGTTCAAGAACATGGAGTAGGAGGAACCTGCAGATCCGGAACTGGATTTGGGACACTGGGAAGGTCGTCTGTCAGAGAAGTATTTGATCCGGGTGGATAGGGGCCCATACATCCAAGTAGGAAGCAGAGGGCCAGGGCTGGTGTGGCAGGTGGGTGAAGGGAAAGGACAACTTTGATTTGAATGGATCATGAGACCCAGGGAGGAATGAATGGCAAGTATTTTAACATTCAGGATTGCAATAGGGGTGAAGATTTTTCTCAAAGGTCTAATGAGCAGTTTTTCTAAATGTTTTCCAATTGGACCTGAAGTGTCAGATACAGTAACATTTCATAGTGGGGAGGGGATGGCAGGGTGTTGCAACTGTCAGACTGGGTGCACACAAGTCTGGTTTTGCTTTATGTTTAAAACCATAATTTTTCAGTTGTAGGCGCCAATGAATATCTTCAAGGGTTCCACCCAAAGACTTTTATAGCCATTGTTAAAAATAGCAAGTTCAAGTGATTCGTAAATCGTCTGTTCCACTGTGAGACTTTGACCTAAAAGAGAAGGCTGTTGTTTCTTATTCTGTTGAGATATCAGAGCGCCTCCGTTTTTAACAGTGCATCTGTTAATATATATTGATTACTATTGTATGGTGAACATTGTGGCCAAAGAGATGTCAAACACTCGCTGCTCTTTGTGGGTGAATAATGTATTTCGAGAGAGACGATTTCAAGGTGCTAAGGAACAGAATAAGCTGCATATTTTTTCTCAGGAGTTAGATAATGCTTTGAATTTAGGGAAGCAAGATCCACCACCCCTAAGAGTGTCATGGTAAGAGTGCATACCTTAAACTTCAGCTGGGTTTTGAATAAGAAGAGCATCTCTGTTAAAATACAGGAGATTGAAAAGCACAGTTCTCATCTTGCCACATTTTAAATGTCATTGTTCATAATGGTGAAGATTAGAATCTATCTGCTAAACAATGGAAAACATCTATGACGGATGACCAGGACCTATTGCTGTAGAGCGTCTGCAGGATGAACTGAACACAATTTTATGCTCAATTCCTCCTCCCCCGCAGGAGCCGCACCCCATCCTCAGCAGGGCCTGCTCAACTGCTGTACGTGACCCAGGGCCCTGTGGGAGCCTCGAGGAATGTCATGTCCAGGTTAACAGAAAAAAGAACTGACTGACGTGAGTGGCAGCATCTTAGCCTCATTAGATACAGTGACTCCACATCAAGGTGATGGGAAGAGAAGGCACAGCTTAGACCAGGCACAGATGGGTCACAGCCAGGACAGGGTGGCACATGGCTTTTCTTCCTCAGAAGCACACTCACAAATGTGTTTGAAGGAACAAGAAACCAGATTCTTTATTCAATTAGGCAAATATTATTACAGGTAAAAATGAATATACTAGTCATTAACCAGGTAACTAGTTAATTACAGTTGAAATAAACTGTGAAGGATTATGGGAGGCTCAGATATTATATTTGAGAAGGTTTGCTCTACTTCAGGGAGGCCAAAGATCTGGTTCCATGAAGAAGGACATTTGAGACCTGAAGGGTAGGTATGATGAGCTAAGAAAAGCAGCTGAAAAGCCAGCATGTGCCACACAGGCATGATGCCCTGAAGGAATTAAAACCCACGGAAAGCAAAGCAAACCAGGGAGCCTGAGGCAGAGAACACAGAGGAAGCCCCCGTGGGCAGAACAGAGAAGGCAAGGCTGGCTGTGGGCTCCTCCAGGGGTTCCGCATGCAGGTGGAGCTGTGGGAGGCTGGGGTGCATGCACCGTCAAGAGGAGTCAGAAGCAAAAACAGAAGCAAAGAAATGGTGATGAGGAAGGAAACACAAGTTGGGTTTTTGGCAATCAATTATCTACACATTAACTCTCATCCAAGTGACTGCAAATGCCCAGATGCTTGACAACATGCCTACCTAATATGCAAATCAGATGGCTCAAGACTCCTCCTGAGATGCCATGGAGGGTCAGGATTTTCACTATGTTAAAATTAAACACTGATATTTGTGTTTTCAAGTTCCTTCTACCTCCCCTGGCACTGGCTTGCTCTCTCTTTCTCCTGATCTTTCCCTCCCTGTGTCTCCCCTTTACATCTATCTCATCCACATGGAAGAAACGCAACCAACCCCACACAGACATTCACATCCACCTGGGCATCTCCTGACCCATCCTGCTCTGTACAGCAGCCTCTACCCGCAGACAGACCCTCCTCTGCCCTAAGGAACCCTGGGCAGATTCCTAGGGAGAAAGTCCATAACTCAACAGTTCATGAAAAAGGAAATGAGGAAGACTTAAGCACCCACTCAGAAACAGCCCTAGAGCCAGAGTCACGTGGAGGGTGACAGGAACATCTGTAGTCAGAAGCTCTGAGAGGCTGCTGGCAACAGCTGCCCCATCTCTCCTGCTAGCTCCAGGCCTCCCAAGCATAGCCTTGCCTCTGCTGATGCCTGGGTTTCTGTCTTGTTTTATGCTGCAAGTCTTGTGCACGTTCAGCCACAGCAGGGGAATCAGCTCCAACTTGGAAGGAAATGTGAAAATGCATCTGGCACAAGCTGAGACTGTTACAAGACTGACTTACTGAAGGACTCAAGATGTGGTCCCCAAGGCCTCTCCCTCCTGTCCAACCTCAAGGAGCTCCAGCATCCTGTCTTCTTTCCAAAGTTGGGCCAACAGACACATGTTTGGAGAGCGGCGGGCATGATGAATGAGCACACTAGGTGTCTTTCTACTCTGGCCATGAAAAGTTCCCAGCATTCACTTTTAGGCACTGTGCCAGGTGCCCTGTGATGTAGTGCACCTTAATGTGAGTGAAATACAAGTTACCTGTACTTTGAATTTGCTAGGGGAAGATGTGAAATCTCAGGCAAGCATCCAGCATGCTCTCTGCATCTCTGGGATTGTTCTAGTCTAAGCACTTCGTCTACATTTATGTGATGGAACCACAGTAAAATAAAGGATCTTCAAACATGGGGTAACTTGGGTCTCTCTTTGATATGTTGAGGGATATATTGGAAATTCATCATGTAATAAAAGGATAGTCGTGTAAAACCACAGTTTGAAAACTGACCCAGAGGCCTGGGATGCTGCTCAGTACCTGTCCATCCCACCTCAGCACGGAATTCATCCTGCTCTGAGCTTCCTCAGTATTCACATTATTCTATTCTCACCTCCAGCAAAGTTGCTTATTAACTCTCCCTCCCAAGTTTATCCTGTCCTGCATTCAGAGGGTGGAAAGAAATCAGATATTCTGGCTTATAAAACCTGCATTGTCAGTACTGCTGCCAGAAAAAAAATTTTTAAGAAGCATGCAGAGAAATGTAAATGAAAATAAAAGTTTTAATTACCTCTTCTGCTTGCTTATTTCAGAAGGTATTGGAAAATAATACCTTTGTGCATAATCAAGAACCAATTTAGAATTCCTAACGTCTGTTTCAGTAAATCAAAGCAGGTGAATGAAATATGGCAGCCAGGAATAAGATGTTCCTAGGGGGCTATCTTTGATGGATCCTTTTAAAAGAAATATCACCATAATAAAACTATTTCTGAGACCTGGATGGGGTCACGTCTTAATGGTACTTGCTGGTCAGGTAACTACATAAGTCTCTACAATCAACCTGCCTGTCCTTTCTCAATGGTCATGCTACAGAAATCAGCAGCAAGGGTTGACCTGAATCAGGGAAGAATGGTTTTCAGGATGTATCTTATCTGCAGCCAACAGTGGCTGCAGTCACCGTTGGCTGGCCGCGTTGGGAATCTCCAGCTTTGCATTGCCAGCTTTACCTGTGCAGATGCTCCTGGAGATACCCTTGGAGAGACCATTAAAAAGGATTTTATTCATGTATTACAGGACACAGCAACAATGGCTCTTCATTTCCCTCACACCACACATTCTAAAATATCTCAGATTATTTTTTCTTTATTTTCCAGAAAACAAAACAAAATATTTCTATCAAAATATGACAGTTTCAATAGCTAACATGAGAATGAGGGCTTAGGTGTGTATGTTGTATCTCTTAAAGTGAAAATTTTCCTACTACAGAAGCGCATGCAGAACATTGCTCTCTCATTTCCGTTCTTCCTGGTAATGTGCTCCCTTTGGCTTCTAAACGCTGCAATATTTCATTGTTATTTCTACCAGTGCTTTCGTAATGAAATTTTATTACTGCCAAAGCAGAACGTCTCCTGCCATTTGCTTCTGGAGAATTTGATTGATCATTTATTCTAAAACCAAACATGGGTTTTTGTTGTTGTTGTTGTTGCCTCTGTATCACTGATTCAATTCCATCACATCAAAACTATTGTCTGAGCCCTTGCTTTGGATGGGACATTGTTCTCGGCACCCAAGTAGACAGGTGGAAATCTTGCTGGCTATCTTCAAGCAGGCCACAGGTAGTCATCACAATAGCTGATACCCCCTGAGCAAGTTCTATGTGCCAGGGACTGAGTTAAAGGGTTAAATTTACTCAGTTAATGCTCAGAAAAATGCTAAGATTTGTGTTAATAGATGATCAAGGAACTGTCTAGCTAAACATTGTCTCTTGTTTTTGGTTTTGCATTTCAACATTTTATCTACCATCTCAATCCCCACTCCGCATTAATGGAACACCCATGACACACATATTTCAGTCCCAGGCCCGGGGGAAAAGAGAGATAGGTAAGTTTCCTATCTCCTACGACTTGTACCTATTTGGTCAGATCAAACAGAACATGTATTTTAAAGGATTTTTATAATTACCTGGTACCGCACATGCTAGGAACCTAATGAGGAAATCAGAAACAAAAACAGAAAGTGCTATAACTGTTCAAAGGAGAATGAAATCAATGGTGGAGAAAAGATACATTTTAGAGAAGGTGTTTGGGAGAAGGTAGAATCTGAACTGCCCTTGAAATATACACAAGAGTTAAATATTCGAGGTCAGTCCAGATTTTAACTGCATCTGAGCCCCATGGACACATCCAGAATCTTTTAGCTATTTCATATCTCTTTCAAAGTTTTCCAGGAGAACATCTTTCTCCTATTAACTTATTTGAAGACTACAGAACAACAATTTGGTGAGCAAAGAAGGTATTTCAAATTGCCTTTCTCTTTTACATTAAGTTTATTTTTGATAGTTATGGTTCATCAACCTGAATTAAAACTATAAAGAGAACTCAGTTATTCCAGTAATATGAAAATGACAGTCAGAGAGCCCTCCCTGGAACATGGGCAGAGCATTCATTTAGCTTTAGCTAAGGTCATTATGCATTACATGGAATATCCATGAGCCACGTGCTCTCTGGAATGAGCAGAAGTATTTGGAATATATTGACATGAGATGTTCATGGGAAAACTTGAAAAAGTTCCAAGTCTATAAAGGGATGAGCTGATGATGGGGACAACACTTTCTTTTCAAAGAGTATAATGTGAAAATGGGGGTGTTAAGATGGGGTGGAGAGGGGAACTGAATCAATGAGGGCTTGGAATCAGAATTGGAAGTCTTCCATGGTGGCAAGAAGTGGCAACCACTGTGCTCACGGCACCATGGCACTCATGCTGATGCTCAGGGGAGGTGTGTGATGTAATCGCTTCGTGAAGTCCTAGGAATGTTTTCTAGAAAGCAGTCATAGAAATCAGAAAAATACAAAAATTTAAAAATGAGGAGGAAGAGTATCTCTTCCAAGGTATTCTCTGAGACAAGCAAAACATGCCAGTCCTAGGAACATGCTTCCTGCACTCAGCCACAGGTCCTGTGTCTGGCACAAAGGCTGGAGAAGACTACAGGCCAAGAAGCTTGAAGAATGGCTTATCAATAGCAAAGGACCAGAGAGGTACCTGGGGACCAAACAAATAAAAGCTGATGGAGGATTTCCTGAAAGGGTGTGTAGACAGGCATGCATGTCCAGGCACAGTGTCCCAGAGAAAGTTTGTGACCTCACAGGGTTCAAGCTATAACAGTCTTCCCCATTTCCCATTCTCCACAGCACTTTCTGCATGTGATACTCAATCATGCTTTAGATTTCATCTCACTTAAATATCCTAGGGGTCTTGCTTCTCCTGTTGCATAAAATTGGCCTATGGCCTGGAAGAGTCACATGACTTTTTTGGACAGCTCTTGATATCTGATCATTCATTTGTTCCTTAAAAAAATTTCACGAAGTAAACAAAACAGGTATTTTTATTCCCAATTTTCAGATAAAAATGTACATATTAAATGGAGCCAAGTGGCAAAGGGAGGCTCCAGTCAGGTCCTGGTTGCTCTAAACCGGTATTGGTTCCTGTGGTCTGCGCTGCTTATAACCTGAGGAGTTCATGGTAAACACGTGCTAGTTAATTACTGGACTAATATAATAAGGTTCCCACTTAATAGATTTTTTATATATCTAATCAAATATAGATTTTCTGAAAGAAGTTTTATTATTTTTTGTTAACTTTATTTGTATTTAGTATTTCATTTGTGATCTAAGAATTAAAAATATACAATTATTTAAAGTATTCGTATTTTCTTGAGGACATCTAACACTTCCTTGTCAATTTTTAGCTCTCTTTAAAGTTCTGAAGATGGGAATTAAACATATATAATGCAGGGAATAAAAATAAGAATCTCATCCAGCCCTATGAAATTAGACCTGAAAACATATTGTCCAGTTGCAAAGTTGCAAATAAATTGTTGCTCCCACTGGAATTTTTAAAATGTGCAATTCTAGTACAATTTTAAATACCTTCATAAATTTGCTTGTACCTCTTCCCCAGAGAGAGAATATTTTAATGTAATGGCACCTGCTTCCATGACATTCTTGGGCAAAGGATATAAATGTCCTTTTAAAATTTAATTGCTCTAAGTTTAGATATATACTCTAATATTACCTTAAACATTTCTTTCCCTCCAGATTTCTTCTTCCTTTTAGACCCACTCTCCAGTCATTTCTTTGCTAATATGCATTGGTGTCAGTTTTTATCTCTTTCCTTGTAATCTCTCTTGATGTTTGTTTCTCGATTCTCAACTCTCTTGCTCAGCTGCTGTTAGTTCCTAGGCACTTAGTACTGAATTCAGATATTCCAGAGATCTGCCGTTCCCAATTCTACTCAATTTTTATTTAAATTATTGTATCATTCTAAGTATATTTTCATTAACGTTTCCATTAGCAACATGTGTACCTGCATCTTAGACATTATTGTAAGGTGAATCTATGTATTTCTAATAGCAAAAGACAAAAGGAAAGGCTTGGGTTATAGAGAGAGAAAGAGGAAAAAAAACATACCCAAAAATAATTTCTGAATTTCAAATGGTATAAACATTTGAAGAATATTGCACATACCCAATTTCAGTGCAATAATAGATCATGACATGGATTTAATCTGGATTCAAATACTGTTTTGTTCTTATTTCTATATGCACTATTTGAAGATAGTAAAATTTGTCATCTTACGTTCGGCTCTGTTTTCCCAGAATTTCCTTTCTCATCTCATCTTGCTAACCCCCTCATACACTCTTTGCTCCCACTCTGAAACCTCCTTCTGGCCAGTTATCCTGTTGGAGGACTCAGTTCACTAATCCACTCTAGCTCGAGCATGGTCAGTGATGGTGTGCCCTATCATTCTCCTTAGGGTACTGAAGTAGCCATGTGGCGGGAGGAATATTGGGGGGAAAGAATAAATGAAAACAGATTGAAAATGCAGAACGAAGTATTTAGGTTACAGATGAAGCACGTGTCAAGGCAGGAATTAGGGTGACATAACAGTGGATGCTGGAAGAGTGAATATGCTGGCCTGTTGCCGTGGATCTCACCAAAGAGCCGACCGAGTGTAGCCCTTCAGATACCATCTATCCTCCAAAGTCTTTCCTTTACATTACAATCATTTGCCTGAAGATTTTCTCCTACATTGTTTTCTGTGTTTTGTAACTTTTATTTTTTATCTAGGTCTGTCATTCATTTTGAATTAATTTGGGGGACGGGTGGGAGGTCTGTCTCTGGATTCGTTTTTCTTCATGTGATATCCAGTTGTTCCATTCGTTGAAAAGGCTGTCTTTTCTCCACTGAATTGATTTTTCCCCTTTGAAACATCTGTTGGCTATATGTATGTGGGTCTGTCTCAGGGCTCTCTGTTCTGTTCCATTGATCCATTTGTCTATTCTTTCACCAATATCACAGTCTTGGTTACTGTGGTTGGCAGTGAGTCTTGAAATCAGACAGTGTCGGCTGTATATTCTTCTCCTTCAATTCTGTATTGACTATTCTCAATATCTTGCCTTTTCATATAAACGCTAGAATCAGTTTTTGATAACAACAAAATAACAATGTTTCCAGGACTAATTTCATAGGATTGGATAAGATTCTTATTTTTATTCTTATTTTTTATTCTCTTATTGGATGAGATTCTTATTTATATATATATGTTATATATATATAACATATATAAATTACACAATTATAAATATAAATATGGGGGCTGGGATTGTGGCTCAGTGGTAGAGCACTTGCCTCGCATGTGTGAGGCATTGGGTTCAATCCTCAGCACCACGTAAAAATAAATAAAGATACTGTGTGCATCTACAACTAAAAAAAATTTAAAAAAATAAAATAAAATAAATATAAATATGTATGTCTATATAATTACCATCCTCAGAACTTTAAAGGAAGTTAAAAATTGGGAAGGAATTGGTATATGTCCTCAAGAAAATATGAATATTTTAAATAATTACATAATTTTAATTCTCAGATTGAGATGGCATTTAATCTACCAGTTAATTTGGGAAGGACTGATATCTTAAAGTATTGACTCTATCTATGATTATGGACTATCTGTTTATATTGTTTTTGATTTCTTTCACTAGAGTTTTGTAATTTTTCTCATATAGATCTCAGACTCATTTTGTTAGATATACACTGAAGAATATAATTTCTTTTAGTATTGGTAAATGGCATTGCATTGTTTAAATTTCAAATATCAATTTTTGATTTATAGGAACAAAGTACATATTAACTTTACATCTTATAACTTTGCTATTATAATCATTTATTAATTGCATGAAGTTTTGTATTCATTCTTTAAGAATTTCTATTTAGACATCTGTGAACATCTGTAAACAACAGTCTTATTTCATTCTTCCTAATTTGTGTATCTTCTATGTAATATTGTTGTCCATTGAATTTACTGGGACTTCCAGTGT
Source organism: Xerus rutilus (assembly GCA_028644305.1). Taxonomy (NCBI): domain Eukaryota; kingdom Metazoa; phylum Chordata; class Mammalia; order Rodentia; family Sciuridae; genus Xerus; species Xerus rutilus. The sequence continues at coordinate 8,707,219 of CM053410.1, forward strand.
GATATTGAAAGGGAGCAGTGAGCAGGACATCCTTGTCTTGTTCTTGATCTTAGTGGGAAAGCTTCTAGTATTATTACAAAATCTTTAACAGATAAAATCAGTTAAAATTTATTATAGGAATTGAACTATGCAAGGTGCTCTGGACACTCCCGTGTTCAATTCTGAAGAGGAGAAAATAACAATACAGGTCGTGATGTATGTGCTCCCATGATAGCTTTTTGCTGAAATCCTGCCACACTTCTGATCACAGCAATCACAGGTCTCTTTATTTGAGCCACTTTCTCCCTCTGCCACACTCCTCATCTTCCCTGTCACCTCCGATGGGCTGGGATATTAATCCAGTTCCCTCTGTATGCAAAACCAAGCGTACCCTGTCTATTGTGGACCTCTTTATCTTGAGTGTCCATTTTTCTGTATCTCTACCCCTTACTTTGTTTTCTATGTCTTAGAGGAAACGATTCTTTGTTTTTCCACCCATATTTCTTCTAAAACCTTTACATCATCTTCAGACTCTCTATACATCAATAGTTCTGTCTTTTGTAGTTTCTTTTTGTCTCCCCACTATATCATTTCTCTCCTACGAAAAAGAAAACCTCTTGACTTTCTAATCATTCCATATAACAAACTTTCCAATGTCAAACTTCCTAGGAGTTTCGGTCATGATTTTCTCACTGAGATCATTCCCCCATCCATCCCTTCATCCCTTGATGCCTAATGTTTCCCCCATGACTCTGCTAACATCACTCACCAAAGCTCACCTTCTCTTCACCAGAACAAACCAGTCCCGCGTTTTTGAACTTCTGCAGATGTGACCTTGTTAGACATACTTTGATTCTCACGTCCTTTTGGAAGCCTTCCTTTCTAAGGCTTCTATAAAACTATATTTTCTTGGTGGTCCTCCATTTTTATAGCTTCCTATGGTTTTCTTCCTCTGTACTCTTATTATAGATGTTTGCAAAATTCTAGCCTTCAGCTACTTTGGCCCTCCTTCTCAGCTTTCTCTCAACCTTGGGAACCTTCTAGGGAAAACTCTTTGTTCAACCTGTCTCTTTACACAATTTTCCAGCACAGATTTCCAGCTCTGGAATCTCTTATGCCTGAGTTGTATACCTCCTATCACTTTTTAAACCGTCTACATCAGTGTACCTACTTGCATCCTAAGATGCACCATGCTCAAAAACACAACAAAACAACAACAAAAAACCTTTTCTTGCTTCTCCTTGTAGTTCCCTTAGTCCCTAGAATATAAGCTTGACACTTTGTAATCATCTTTGAATTTGTCATGTTGGACAACTTCAGAGACTACTATACCCCATCAGCCTTCAAATTGAACTACTATTTGAATCTGACTTTGAGCCTTCCTAATGCTAGTAATCTATTTTTTGTGATTTTTTTCAATAGTTTTGAAAAATAAATCTTCAGTGCTATCAGCTACTCTAATTAATGCAAAAATTCTAAATCCATTTTTATAGTGCATATCACAGTACTCATATGGTAGGCACTGAAATAATACTTGCTCAGTTAAATGGAATTAAGTCTTTTGATTTCCTCTCCTTAATCATTTCTCTTTTATATTTAGAGCTTCATATAAGAAGTTGATGAAATTATTGAGTTTTATCAGATTTTATAATTTTATTCCCTCTCAGATATTAACTAAGGAAAATATAGTGTCTGATAATCGATTAAAATATTAACAAAATTTGGCAACTGGTTACCTTTTGGGATTTTGAACTATATGGCCAAATGAAAAGACTGGGTGAACAAAGAAAAGAAAAGAAAAAAAATTTCTATTATTAAAAAAATAATGTGTTAGAGTCTTAATTGAACCACTTACAATGTTGCTGTTTTGAAAACATGTTTTCATTCCATATGTCTTCTTGCAGTCTCCTATGACTTTCTGCAAAGGTCCCTTCAGGGCTGACAATTATCAAGTTTGTCTCAGTACAGTCTGGTCATTGTTGAAGTAATTAGGTATGAAATATAATGTCTTTCAAAAACTATGGTGTTCAAAACATCTTGTTTTGTTTTGTTTTCTTGTTGGACAATACAACACTACTTAAAAAATCTAGACATAGCCTGTTTTCATGACAGCACACACTGGAAGAAGAATGTACAGGGGTGCAGGCTGTGACTCAGGCTATTCTGAAGACGAGAAGACAGGATCTCTGTCAAAGCCGTCAGCCATCAGCTCAGGTCTGCACCGCCCAACAGAAGAGTAGTCACAAGTACATAGGACCATCTCTGGCTTCTGAGGTGCCATTCACTGCGGAAACAGTGATGCCCAGTAATAATGTTTTATTGAAATAACCTTACCTGCTGAGCAGATCCTTTGGAGTTCCCACATTCAAGTCACAACCTGGCAGCACTGGGGACAGGCTCAGTCACAAAATCTTCTGGCCCTATACTGTTGGCACAAATGGTGCTTTTTGTATTGTTGGTCCAAACAGAATTTTAAATCCAGCCTGGATACCAACATTTCAGAAACCATGAAATTTCACATAAAACTGGATTTCTGGATTCTCTTGAGGAACCTGAATGCCCGGCATTCACACTCAGGGAAGTATTTGGCTTGGGCTGAAAAGTTAAAAACTTTGAACTTTCTTTTGAATGTTTTTAACCCTTTCTCATGTAGCTGGTGGCAGTTTTCACAACATCCTCATCAGCAAGCCAAGAACCAGTTCCTATTGATCATCTTGCACCTCATCTGTCTCACTAGCCACCATCTGCATGTTTCTTAGTGGCACTGAAGGTTGTGACTCTTAGATTATATCAGAGCTCATGGACCACCTGGAGATGACCATAATATCTCAAGCAAAGTTTTGACCATGAGAAAAGATGTTGATTTTTAGGATGAGAGAAAAAAATCAAATGTAACCGCCTACATACCTACATGAGTTGAGAGTCGAAGGAATGGTCTTATACCACATGACACTTTCACCACCATAATGTCTCTGTTTGCTATTACATATATTAAAAAGTGACTTAAACAAAACCGTCATCATTAGGGAATTTAAATTAATTAAGTCGGCATTCTTTTATTTTTAGTAGTTTCACAGACAAATGAAATGCATGGTCTTCAGAGAGACAGTGTGGCCTTGGGATCCCTTGCATACCCTCCCTGAATAAGGCCCATGATCTCTTAGGAGAAGTCTGCACGCTTCTCTGTTATTTAGTTTTTCCTCTTGTGTTAAATAGGAATAGATCTGAAAAATAATATATGTATGAAGGTCCACACAGATTAAGCCTCATAGGAAACCCCCCCTGCTATTTCTGTCCCCCTAATTCTTACTGTTAAGACTATTACTGGGAAGTAAGAGGTGGATCTTGTTGGAATGGGATGCTGATGTACATATTTAGATCAACTCAAGTTCTCTTGGAATCTGGATAAAGTTCATAAAAGGGCATATGTATACAAACATTTGTTTTTAAATACATGGGTAAAAATGGTTTCATGGAGGAATGGCTTTAAGGGGAGTAGAGTGAAAGATGGTAGAATCAGGTGAGATGAGAAAGAAGGGTCAGGAGATGTGACCATGGGCCCTTAGGGACATGGCACATGGCACTCCCCTCCCACAGGATGGTTCCCTGAACGTGAAAGACAGATTGTTGAATGAAAAGACCAAAGAAAAAGGGAGTGGAAGATAGGGAAGAAATAGAAATAAAGATTTCAGCTTCAAATAAATCTTTTTTTTTTTTTTGGTACCAGGATTGAACTATTGAACTTAGGGGCACTCGACCACTGAGCCATATCCCCAGCTCTATTTTGTGTTTTATGTGGAGCCAGGGTCTCACTGAGTTGCTTAGTGGCTTGTCATTGCTGAGGTTGGCTTTGAACTCGCGATCCTCCTGCCTTAGCCTGGGATTACAGATGTGCACCACTCTGCCTGCCAAATAAATCTTTTTTAACATTTTTTTAAAAGGTTCAACCTCTTCTGGAGAGACTGGCTGAAACCTCATGATGAAAAAATATGAAATTCTCCCTGAAGTTGGTTGCTGAATTCTTCCCAAAACCCTGCAAGGTAATTCTTTTACACTTTAGCTCCCTCTTTCTCTGATATATAAAACTGGATGGTGATGGATGGAGAGGTCGAGTGACCATGAATGTCTCTAATCTCACAATTGTCTTGTTTTTCAGTAGGGACTGCCTTGAGCTTACATCCAATTCCCACGTGCTCTCTACTTTCCTGGAGAATGTTCTGGTGCATGATAAAAACTTGATTCCAGGGTCTTTGGTCCTCATTCTCTGTGTTTTAAGTTTTAGGAGAGGAAATTCACTTTTGGCGTATTTTGCAAAGTTTGTTCTTTGAGAGTTGGTTGTAGAAAAAAGGACTTAATGAGATTATCTCTTTTTGAGTTCTCTTTACTAAGAGCAAAGTTCTGTGTTTACATTATGATTCTTTTCAAGATGATTTAAAAGAACTGAAAAAAAAAAAATCTCCCTAGGACCTACTTGCTGTAGGCTCTTCAAGACACAGAGATATCATATATGTAGGATGTGAGATAGGGTCCGAGGTGAGTGGCCTACACATGCAGATTGCACTAAAGAAAGGGCAGGGTCGTGAGGATAGCCTGGCCTGATTTCACTTTTAGGATTGGTAACCATCCATGATTTGGGATATTTTAACCCTTTTGAGAAATGTTTAACTTTCCTTTGAGAGTTGAACTTCTCAAAGGAAGTAGCCCATTTTTTAAAACTCTTCATCATTTAAATAGTAATCAAGACTTGATTTATGAAGGAGAAATTACTTCTTGTCCTGGGGCAGGATGAATACTTACACTTCTGGAAGCTTATTGTCTACCAGCTACAGTGGGGGAAATGGGGCTCACATACCCCCATACTTCACTGGGCAGCCACATTACAAGGCAGATGTTATCATGTCTTTTAAAAATCAGATGTAGCATCAGAAAAGGAGGAATTTTCAAGTCTGTTCCTATCTTAAGGTGGGTAGGGACTTTGTAAATAGCTGATGGAGCCACTGCAAGGCGATTTTATGAGTTCCAATATTAGAAGGTAAAAATGTCAGATCCTCAGGTTCTTAGAGAAGGAAAATGGCCACCAGCTTGGCCTAGACTGAAGCCTTGGATAGAGGTAAGTTGAGGTAGTTGGCCTGGGTTACAGGAATGACTGGGTATAAGGAGGACTGGTGCTGACTAGTATTAATCCTTCCCTCTAAAAATAAAAATAAAATGGTATAAAATTTAACACCTTGTTCATAGGAGAGTGGTGTTGATTTTCTTTTAGTTTCGCCTGTTTTATTACCTTTTATCTTGTCATGTAGCAGAAATCACATTTGCAGCTTTGCAGTATATTTGCAATCATTGGCTCATGTTATTTTCAAATGTCTCAGCATTGCGAAGGCATTTGATCACCTAAAAATAGCGTTTATTGCTTCCTTGAATCCAAGTACATAAGTCTTACTCTGGCTTGTTTTATTGAGTTTTAATTTTTCACGGAAGACTTTTGCCTCAGAAATGTTTATTTTACTACCACATAAGATTTCACTCAGTCTTAGTTTAAATAGTCACTAGTGTGTCTTCGGAAGGCTCTCTTCCTCTCCGGAGCAAGCACCCACCAATCACTTTGTGCTGTTTACAGAAAGTGAGGGTGTGCCTTGTTGGGATCTAAATTATGCACAGCAAATGTGGTTTGTTCTTGGGACAAATTTCAGTTAGAACTCCTTAAATGGTGTGTATATGAAAATTTACTAATTGATTTTGGCAGAGAATGCATTGTTGAATAAAGATATTAACATGGTACATCATGTAATCAACACCACAATTCAGAGTCATCTGGTTAGGAAACAAAAAATACACAAGCTAAATGTAAAGCAAACTACCTGGACACAACCTTATTAGTATAATTATATTTTAGAACACACTTATCTCAAATACATGGAATCAGTTATAATTACCTGATTAAAACTAGAATGGATGCAATTATGATAGATAATGATGTGCTCTGAACATGGAGGATAAGCCAGCTGTCCTTTGCATTTCAACCATAAAAATTCTTCTGAAACTTTCTGAATGAATAAATTGCTTGCCTTTATCTAGTCACAGAACAATGATGTTATTGCAATGTATTTTGCTGATGAACTTATCTTTTCCCTTTTTGGAAACAAGAAGGCAGTCACAGAAGCACTAGGGCTGGACAGCTAGGTTGTTTTTTATCCCCCTCAAATTACCTACAGAGCAAAGCAGAGTGGTCTGTAATGAGTGAGGGTTCAGTTGTAGGAAGACTGCTGATTTTTGCCAAAATTTCTCCTTCAGAGTCTTGCTAAATATTTCTTGAAAGCCATTTAGTTTGGTGACTTTTGTTCTCCAGCTTATATTACGGGTTTGTTCTTATTCTATACTCATTCTCTTCTTTATAAACACATCAATCACTTTTTTCCTTCTTTCACTTTCCTACTTAATCTGCTCATGATGAAACTGCCCCTCCACCTTCTAAAACTATGAATCAACCTACAAGGGAATCCCATAGTTGGTCTATAGGAAGAACAAGGGAATGGCACGGATATCCAGTGTGAGTCAGATTTATGCTGCTATGATAAAACACGTGTGAAGAATGACTTAGAGGAGGGAAGACTTATTTTGACTCACAGTTTCAGAGGGTGCAATCTGTGGTCATGGTCTACGGTCATGCTTGGGCCTGAGACCAGACAGGATGTCATGGTGAGGACCTGGTGGTGCTCTAGAGCTGCTCAGCTTATGGCATCCAGACTGTAGAGAGAGAGAGAGGAGAGAAACCAGAGACCAGAGACACAACATGCCCTTCTAGGGCACAACTTTGGTGACCTTCTTCCATCAAGTAGGCCCTACCTTCCACAACTTCCTCCTCCTCCCAACAGTGCCTTCAGCTGGACAAATCCATCGACGACAACACATCCTCGCAAGCCAATCGCTTCCACAAAGTCCCACCTCTGAACATTGCTGCCTTGGGGACCAATCTTTCAACACATGAGGCTGGGGGGACATTCCAGGACAACCTCTAGACTGGCTTGCAAGTCAAATTTGGTAGAAAGAAATAATTACAGTTATTCTGTGTCATTGGCACTTCGTAGTTAATTGATAAGGAGCCTGGAAATGGGAAACACTTCTGAGAAGAATGAAACAAACAAATCACATAATGCTGCCCAAAGCATAGAGTCTTCTAGAGATTCAAACTGAAGTCGTTACCACTATGCCAGGAGACTCATGAGGCGTGGTTTCTATCAAACTCCCAGTATTGGCCTTTTTTTCTCCCAAATTGCTGAAGCAGTTACTAGTGTGGAATTAGTTTGTTCAGGTGACCTGGTGAGCGGAGGTCTATTTTAAGGGCCCTCGTATTGGGTGAGAAATAATAAACAAACTGCTGAACATTTTACGTGTATCATCATATTGAATGCTTGAACCAGCCTGATAAATAAGAATTATTATATGCCTTACAGATAGTGAATGGAGAAGTGTATTATTTTTTTTTCCAATATAGCCCAGCTGATGCAGAGGAGAACCAGGTGTCAAACTTGGACGTAATTCTAAAATTTGTGATTCTTAACTATCATCCTCCGGGTGGAGCATCCATTGAAAAAGTTTGAGAATGGCAGCTATTAGCTAATGGGAAGGAACACTCCTGCCAGCAGCCATATGATGAAATGTAATTATGAAAGCCAACTTGAGAGCTTTATGCATTAATTCACATGAATTTTTGAGATGCATGCCTTTGGCATTCTCTATTTCATAGATAGGTAAACTCAGAGAAGTAAGTCTATCAAAGCCATTATGGGAGAGGCTTTCTGCATTGTACTCTATGGAATCCCCTGGGCATATGTGGATATGAGTTTATTTAAAATTAATTAATACTAAGTATAAGTACAACTCCAGTTTCTTGGTTGCATTGGGAACTTTTCACATGCTCAATATCTGCATGAGGCTAGTGGCAACTGAAATGAACAGCATCCATCCAGAAGTTTCCACTGGACAGCATTGTCAGATGATCACTGAACTCCTCTCATCTTTTTTTCTCAGTACCACCTGTATTCCCAAACCCTGTTGAATTTAGGTAGCCAAAGGATTGAGTTCCTATCTGAAGAGTTTAGGCAGAGGTAATATACACCTTTCCCTGTCTGGACCAAATAAACTTCCCAGAGAGATGCTACATTTCTGTCCTGTTCTGCATTGGAGCTTTGCAAATTGATAGCCACAAGTGGAAGATGATAGAGCCAAAAAGTGAAAGGAACCCAAGTCTCTGAATTACTGTCCAGGGGAAAGAAGCCTGCCAATTAGGAACTCTTGCTTGTAATATGATATGAACAAGAAATGCATTTCTACTGTGTACTTTTGCTGATTTGGGGTGTTTGTTAGTGCAGGCATCCTCCTTTGAATAATATGGTCATATAATCAATAAGCTTTGGAGATGTGATTTGAACTTAAGACATCTAGAGGCAGAACTTTGCTCTGAACCACCTTGCTGAAATCAGCAAAATAGACAAGCAGCATAGACATGAGTTTGCAAAGAAAAGTTCGTGCAACTAGCAAACTACTACAAAATCAAAGAAACGCAGAGAAGTTTCTCTACTTTCAGGATTAGATAACTTGTGAATGCTAATAAAAATAGCACTATTTTTCATGTTTTTAATTTTATGGACTGAGAACTGTGTATTACTTCATTTAATGAAATAGTAAATACCTTTGTGTGTGTGTGTGTGTGTGTGTGTGTGTGTGTGTGAGTGTGCGTGAATGCTGGGGATCCAACCTAGGTCCTCAAGCATGCCTGCCCCCTGAACTACATCCTCAGTCCATGAATTCCATTTTATGTCCAAGAACTTAGCAAGATTAGGTAATTTGTCTATGATAATTAATTAGTGTGAAGAAAGTATCATTGGTGTATGGATGGCAGATAATGAGCAAGGGTACAGAATCTGAGGGACCTTTCTGGTCATGGTAGTTACCAGCACCCACCCATAAAGAGATTAACATAAAACAGATTAGGACAGAGCTAAGAGGAGGTTGGTTTCACTCTTGACCTGTGCCAAAGAGATAGGAGTCTGTACTGAGGACAAGGCCTTGCTGTGAAAGATCATGTGTGCAAATGTGTACATGTGTATGTGATATGCTGTTGCCTTCATGCAAATGTACATGTGTCCATGTGTAGGTGCAAATGGAATATTTATTGGATAAATCTGTATCAACCCTACCCACAGTACTATTTGTATTCTTTTCCACTAATTTATTTTCTAAAATTGTCAGTTAAAAATAACACTCCTCCTAGTATTGAAAGACATGCATTCCTGAACTAAATTTATAAAAATTACTAGAAGATTCTTTTGTTAGAAGCTGTTCCACAATTGTCATCTTGAAAGAAGCAGAAACTAAAATAACAACCAAAAAGAGAATATTCGTGCTTTGGATATTTCAAAATAAAACATGTAATTATTGTTCAGCTATGTGTTGAGAACACAGGGAACTTAATCAAAATATTCCTTATCCACATGGCACTCACAGATCATAAAGCACACACTTTCTACAAAGATAACACAGTCACATAGGAAAGCAAACCCTGACTCAGCCATCGGTACCACCTAATACCTTCATTCCATGAGTCATCCTAATTCATCTGTGGCTGTTATGATAACATATAAGGCACTTTAGGAGGAATGCTAACAGAACTCTATGATTTAATCATTTTTTATGAAAGAGAAAATGGAAGAAGATCTGGAGACAAGTGAAGGTCATTTTATTCTACATGAAAAATCAAGAATGAAAATTAAAGTACACACACATGCACACACACACACACATACCCGTCACTCAACTAGATGTAGTATATAGAAATCTGGAAAGGAAAATCCCCAAACTCAGCAACACTCGATGAGATATAAATTGAACCAATCAGAAGAATAAACAATATCATATAAATAAATGATTGGCATCAATTCCTCCTCTTGGCCAAGTATTTCACAATGCTAATCACACTTTGCAATAATAATTCTTTACATTTAGTCAGTCAATGGAAGTAATATATAATATATGAAAACACTAACAAATAGAAGAGATTTGCTTAGGATTTGACAATATATAGCTTTAAAAGGCAATAATCAGAACAAAGTATCTGTCCCAAATTTTCAAGAAAAGTCTTTGAATAATGTATGTGATGCTACTTTGAAAGTTAAAAAGAAGTGGTATGCAGGCATTGAAAGAGGATACTTAAAATATATTATCTGTCTGGCGGGACTACTGGGGAAGAAAGGATCCCTTATTTCACAGGAGTGACTATTATGTCAAATTTAGTAAAATCTTGGGCAACATAATTGCTTATCTAAGGGAATTATTTAAATCATAAAAAAGAGAGGAATCCCAATGGAGTCAATTCAATCTCATAGATTTTAAACCTATGGTAAAACTTCTGTGATTTGGAACCTAGTTTCAGGCTTTCAGAAACACTAGATATAAAAATCAAGCGTGAAAAGGAACAACAAAATAAATCAACAGATTAATAAAGCAATAAAGAATGAAAATTCTGAGATAAGGGACTATTGGTGGGGAAAGTCGAGACTTGAAATAGCAACTAACCTAGAAATTCTACTAAGGTGGAAATCTTCAATTGGATCTTGATGCATTTCTTTTATCTAAAATAAGAGGCTTTAAAGAGAGATGAATTATAAAGAATAGAATATCCTTAAGAGTAGAGAATGGTATGTCAACAGCAATCATGGCCCTGTGGGTCATGGGGAAGCTGGGTGGTTCACTACAGGACACAGACCAGTGATGGCGAACAGAACTTTCACCATGGTGGAAATGCCCAATGTGGTCCAGCATGACAGCCAGTAGCCACATGGAATCGGCAGGCAGTTCAAATATGGCGAATGTGATCATGGAACTCATTTTTAAATTTTATGTAGTTTTTATTTTTTAAATTTAAAATTTTAGTATATTGGACAGCACACATAAAGATGTGCCATATGTTTTAACAATTTTAGACAAAATGTCACAATTATTCCTTCAGTTAGCATTTTCACGAGCCTATGACATATCAAGTACTCCACAAAGCACTTGACTTCCAATATTCTGACTGATTTGAATAGTACAGAATTGGAAACTTATTCCAGATAATTCACATTTGTGCCCAGTAAGAAATCATTCACATGAGAGGGCCAAATATTCTTTGAGTTTTTCTTAAATATTTCTGCCTGGCTTGATCAGAGTCTTTAGAAACTCATCATTATTGAAAGACAAATAGATGATATTAGCAGGAAATAGAAAAAAAAGCATTTGTAGAACTATATTGATGTAGATTTAAGGAGAAATGTATAGTGACTTGTATAATTTATATGCAGTCATTGAGAAATCTTAACTGTATACGCATATTGGAATTAAAAAATGTGATGAACATTGTACTTCAGGCATTTCTCTATTTCCAAGGAATCATTTTATATTTTCTATTCATTCAATTCATGTCCCCCCCACCCACATTCTTCCTTTTTTTTTTTTTGACGTGTGGGGTTGGGTTGTCTATCTGACTTCATATTCAAATATGAATTTATGCTGAGTTATGTTTTTGGAGTATCACAATCATGTCTGTGGTCATTGCCTAAAACCTTCGGATACACTAGAGAAATGTATTTCGTTTTCAGGAAACGACATTGAAAAATAGTTCCCAGAGGCGGGTTTCACTAATAGGAATGGTTTCAGGTTTCTGCGTTTTGGTCCATTTTGCATTCCTGATAGGAGTGACACATTGAGGAAGGAATGGCAAATATCAGCTACAGAGAAACAAGAGCCCCTGATACAAAGCAAGAAGGGATTTCCCCTTTGTTTCCCCAGTGGCTTAAAGTAATCCTACCTCCAGTGCAGAGAGTCAGAAGTGACTTAGCAAAATACACTTTGTACCATGGACATGCCTCTGAAGTCAGGAGTGACTCTCCCTCTCCACCCACAGGGGCCTGGAAAGGCACTCTCAGGTATCACCAGGATAGCTGAAATGGGTCTTTTTCTAGCATGGGGCATGTAGGGAACGGGTTCCTCTTCTTCTGCCTCCCTTGGGCTCTCCTGTTTCTGTTTCTGGGCTACCGGAGCTAGAGATGGCATAATTAAGCAAATATTGAACACTTGGCAGAAGTTTTGTTATAACTGGGAAAGTGAAATAGAGAAATGATAGGAAATAGTTTCCATAGTGAATAGAATCAGGTTTAGGACCAGAATTAGAATTGGCTTCTGAGTTGACTCAGGATTAGAGTCAGGGTGGAGACCTTTACAACACAGCCCATGGCTGGTTTTGGTAATTTTATTTGTGGTGTTTCCCAATAATACAATTCTTACAGAGAAAATGCTTGTTGAAACCAGCATCAAAACCTATTGCAGGAGCCCTCCTAGCAACAGGTTTATGCCATTTAGAAAAACTTGACTGAAATTTTCCAAAAATTCCAATAAATATGGTTCTCTAGTGACCCATAAATCTGTCTGGATATAATAATAACATTACATGCTAAAATCAACTATTTATTTATTGTGATGAAATATGATATATAACAGCAATCAGCAACTGTATTTTTCTATTTTTCATATGTAAATATATATCTTATAGATTTGTGTTTCCCATATCTGGCCCAGAGTGAGCATATGGTTATTAAACTTTTATTTATTTGTTTGTTTGTTTGTTTATTGGTACCAGGGATTGAACTCAGGGGCACTGGACCATTGAGCCACATTCCCAACCCTATTTTGTGTTTTATATAGAGACAGGGTCTCACTGAGTTGCTTAGCGCCTTGCTGTAGCTGAGGCTGGCTTTGAACTTGTGATTCTCCTGTCTCAGCCTCCCAAAATGCTGGGATTACAGGCTTGCGCCACCGCTCCTGGCCGGTTATTGAAGTTTTAATTCATTATCAATAATTGTTACTAAGCAAATTGCCTCAGTCATTGAATTTCTTAGGCACATCTTTCTTCCTTGAAGTTTGTTTCCACATTCACAAAAATGTTATTTCTTAATGTTTTATTTCCAAGTGTATAAAACCAAAATGAGATTTAATTAAGACCAATTTGTACTATATTTCTAATAATCAGTGACAGATTCTTCCTACAACAATTCCATGAGATATATGGTACAGGTATAATGAGCCCCCATTAGCTAGGCAGGGCATAAAGATATTTAATGATTTCCTAAAAGCATATAACTTATTGTTGGCAAATAAATGGGTTGTGATCCCTGCCTTCTGGTCGCTAGCCCAGTGCTGACACATCATGGCTGGGATGATGTGGGGTCTGCTCCAGCAACCTTAGCAACTGAAATATAAAGTCAGAATCCACTTATGAACAACTGCCCTTTGTCCAAGGGCAAATCTCAACACATGCCACATCTTAAAGGCTTAGATGCTATGATATTGTCTTTACAAAACACAGAATCATCTTGCCCGGACCACAATCTTACCTTTAAATATTATGCTTGGGTTGCCTAAAGTTCTCAGTTGAATTATCATCATCCAATATTAGGACACACTCAAAAACTTACGACATATTTTCTAAAACTTATGACATGCATCTGTTATCCAGAGATCTAGAGAACACTGGATTTTTTTTTAAAAAAATATTCATTTATTTTTTTAGTTGTAGGTGGACAGAATATCTTTATTTTATTTCTATGTGGTGCTGAGGATCGAACCCAGTGCCTCACTTGTGCTAGGCAAGTACGCTACCACTGCACCACAATCCCAGCCCTGAGAACACTGGATCTTAACAGAGGTGCTGCAGTTTTTATTCATCTGGGCTGACTAGTATTATTGATTTTATTAGCCAACAGCACCAATCTTGGCTTATTTCAGCTTCAAACATTTTGGTCTTATAGTCAGTGAAATTTACATTGTCATGCCATATAATAGTTTTACAGCATGAGATTTTTTTCTGAAAAATAAATATGCTGGCTTTTACTATTTTCTATAGGGTATGACTCCATGCTAGTGAAGCTGGCTGTATATGTCTTCAGTACTTATCACAGCATCTCAGTGTGGGTGCATAGATCTTTGAACTTGGAACTGGCATGTTGGCATGGTAAACACTGTGTTTTTATCATATACACACTTGCACATATATATATATATATGAGAGCTTCTTTTGAATTAATTACCGTAGTCTTCAGTGAGGAAGCAAGGGGCTTTTCTGTATGTGGGTGGGTGGAATTGGATGTATAAAACTAGAGAGCTGAACTACAATAAAAAAAAGCATGATAGTTTAGGTATCTATGACACATATTTTTCAAGTGCACAGTGAAAAATAAAATTTGTCAGGATAGTCTTCCCAAAAGAGTAAATCTCTGTATCCATGGAAAAAATATTGAATAATATAAATCATTATATAGGGCTTCTTTCTGACTGTTTTGTTCTGAATGTCAGATGTTGAAACCTAATCTCCAATGTGATGGTATTAGTTCATGGGGGTCTTTGGGAAGTGATTAGGTCATGAGAATGGAACTCTTATGAATGCAATGTGTCCCTATTAAAGGGATCCCAGAGAAAAATCCCTAGCCCCTTCTAACAGGTGAAGACACAGAGAAAAGATTTGATGCATGAACTAGAAATTGGACCCCCATCAGTCCCAAATTTTCTAATGCCTTGATCTTGGACTTCAGCCTCCAGTTGTAAGAAATCAATGCACGCTGTTTATCAGTCACCCAATCTGTGATATTTTGCTATAGCAGCCCAAATGAATGAAAACAATTTCAAATGGAAGGAAAGATTCCTCAAGTTTTGTCACTACTTGGAAGATTATTAGTGAGACAGAATGACAGTTTGAAAACCAGAACCTGGTCTTAGAATGCAGAAGGAGTCCTGCACTTGGAATTGAAGGCCACAAATCTTGGGTCCATCTGCAGCTCTAGTCAGGTAACTTGCTGCCATAGCCTCTATCTGCCCTGACCCTTCCACTGGTTTCCCAAGGAAGAGAAGCCCAGAGTCTTATACTTTTGACTGTGGGCCAGGTTCACAGACACATAAGTTTTTTTTCAGAGAATTGTTAAAGAATTTTGAGTTAATGATCAATCATTGAAAAGTCCCAAATTGGGCTTCCCATAAAATAGTGAAACCACAGAGACACTGGGGTTTCCATCCTCCATGGCCACCAAACTCTTGAGCCAAGTGACTGTTACCTCCTGAAGGGGGCTGGCTTCTCCAAGACCCAACTGGTACCTAACACCAAGTCCACAAGGGTTACCATTGATCCTCATAATGCCAGACTGATTTTTTTCTTATGCAGATATTTCACTGAATATATATCCATTCAACTGAGTGAAATGAAGTATAGGTTAAGAGGCATGTTTGATTTTCCTAGTACTTCCTTATATTGTCAGTATGGCCATTGCAGGCATTTGAGTTTGTTGCAAGTCTAACACTTGCCAGGAAAAAAAAATCTCAAATTGATTGCAATGCTTCAAAAATTTCCCTCTCTTCCCTCTGGGACTTAATCTCCAGGTTAATTTGCTTTTGGTTCTCCTTGTCGCGCCTCAGACCTGCCAAAGATGCTCTATCTTCAGGGCGTCCTGCTGCTTAATTTGTCCCACTGACACCATATTGCAGGAAGGATGCCCTTTCTCTCCTCATTAAGTAACAGCCCATTCATCTACTTCAGCTTTATTTTGTTATTAATATTCTGCCTATTTTCAGAATGAACTTGGGGTGGTTTTGGATCCGCTTCCCCTTTGCAACGGTACTGTTAAGAGCTTTTGAACCCAATGCCATTCCTGGAGAACCTCCTAGGTTGCGTCATCTGATGACTTTGTATTCATTTTTTTAAAAACTCTAGGATATCAGTCTTGTTCAGCAGCCTTGAAAGTCATAGCCCCTTGAAGAGTGCTTATTTATAAGTCTGGAATACAGCTTTGACCTTGGGGAAATTTGATGGGATGGAAGTCAAAAGCCAACTGGACTGTGAGATTTTTCACATCAGGGTATGGTATTTGATCATTTCTTTACCACCTGAATAATCACAAAATGGGGAGAATTATTCAGTAAGATTAAGTCACTGAGTGACTTTGATCTCATGAGGAGACTCTACTCAGGCAGGTAATCCATTGAAGCAGGATGGTGCCTGTTTTGGGGTGGTCTCACTCTTGGTGCATGGGATGCTCATTTGCTGGCACATCTTCCAGCGCTCACTGCACTGGGACTCACTTCCTAAGCAACACACACTCCACGTCTACAAGCTCTAGGGCTCTGGACCCATGCAAGCTCTATGGCAACATGTTTTAAATGAATCACAGGTCTTTCAACTTAGGTGACATTTTCTACCCTAATCTCAAGACACAAATGAAGTGGTACATGAACAGTCACAACACAGTCATATTTACTTGATGAAGGTCCAAAAATAGTTGGAAAGGAAATGTGAAGATAAAAATACAAAACATTTCCCTTTTATACTGAGATTATTTCTCTTATTAAAATATGGATCCAACAGCGATTTCAGAATTATGAGAATCTGGTAGAAAATGCTAGAAGATTTCAGAAGTATTTTGTTCCCCTAGGAGATATTTGGCATTGTACAGTGACATTTTTAGTTGTCAGACTGGGAAAAGAGATGCTCCTGGTGTCAAGTGAGTGGAGTCCAGAAATGCTGAACATTTCAATGTACAGATACATTCCATGACCATCCAGCTTCCAATGATATCAACAGTGGCCGGAATAAAAAATCCTGGTATATGTGAGTACCTGTGTGTAATATTACATATATGCTAATGTATATACATACAGCATATATACATAATTTTATGTATACAGAAGAGGGGGAGGGGTAAGAAGAGTCATTTGCTTGTCCACAAGCGTTTGATTTTATTTCCTGCAAAACCAAAATATCCCAATGTTCCAGAATAGAAGGATTTAAGAATAATAGATATATAAATTTGGGATTTTTCTTTTTCTTTTCTTTTTTTTAATCTCAATAGATATTTGGAAAAGCCCTTATGGAAATCCTAGAAAAGAACCTCAGAATTCTCTGCATCTTCACTTGCCAGTTGCACCTGGAGTTCTCACTTTCCGTGCCTTGGATGCTGCACTCTTAAAATGAAGGAAATAATGAACATCCAATTGAGAAAAAAAATGTAGTGGTTACTTTTGTTCTTGAGAAACAAAATATTGGAATATTTTAAATATTTAAAATATATTTTAAAATAAATGCATATATTTGTGTGTATATATGTATATAAACTTACACATATATACATACATATATATACATATATATTTACATATATATGTATATATATTTAACTTCAAAATTGAGAAGTTGCAGAGATTGGTTAAGTCACAGGATGTAACCCAGAAGACTGCACAGAACACCAAATGAGAAGGAAGTCTTGATGAAAGAAATTAGAGCTAAATCCAAATTCAAAGGCGAAGGTTACAGGTCTGGAGTTAGTAAGGCCATTATTAAAAATACAGTGGCTTGGATGAAAGACTGAGGACTGGTGGCCTTTGGCCTTTCAGTGAAAGAGGTTGAGAGATTTGAACTGAGTGCAGGTAGACTCAGGAATACAGAGGCCCCATCTAAGCCCTGGACCTTTAAATTATAGAATTGAAAATTAACCCTCCTTGAATAAAGCCAGACTGTTAAAAGAGAAAAAGGACCTGGACCTTACATTACTCTAATTTCCATTCTCCAGTGTCCTATTGGTGAACAATCAAAGGGCAGAGGAAGAAATGAAAAGATTCTTTTTCAAATACTGGATGATTAGAGCTAAGCAAACAGGCACAGGAAAGGTTGGTCATTTATTTATTAAGTCATTAATTTACATTTTTTAATGTATCCACATATAATTACTTCAAATAACTGAAAGTTATGTCTGATAGTCAGAAGGACCACAAATATAAGAACATTGTTACTCACTGAAACTTGTTTTACTTCCCTTGTGTTGGTTTTTACTCCATCTATGTCTAGATAAATATGACCTAGGATATTTACTTTGGCATCATTTCAAAAATTCCGTAAAAATAGGGCCATTTTACCACAACTAGTATGACCTCTTAAATCAGCATCAATGTCCAAGTCATGGACCAAATGAGTTGTTTTTGTTTTTTTTCCTGCTTTGAACCACGAAGTTAGGTGCCCTGTTAAAATCCTCTCGTTTTTCTGTGAATTTTAGGAGCAGCCATTCAATGCATTTGCCATCTCTTAAATGTGATTTATGGCTGCCTCTTTGCCACAGTTCAGTAAGCACAAATAACTCTAATTTAGATAAATATACTAGCCTAGATCATGATTTTAACCAGAACTGAAGATGGACCAGCCTATGTTATCATTCAAAACATTGAACAGCAAACATAAACAAAAGATACATGACAAAAGTCTCATAGCATGCTTACTGCACCTGTATTTGATGGAATATGCTTTGGTTTACCAATAAAGAAAACTGCATTTTAAGGGATCTAGTTACACAGGGTCTGCCCCTGGCATGAATTTTTCAATATCCAAGTGGTGATAAAAAATGATGGATCTGGGCATTTACAAGGCAGCTCTGGACATTTCTTATTTAACTAGAATTTTTTTTCTGGGAATGGAACAGTTATCATTTTCCTAACTGAGGTTGTTTTCCTGTGGGGTGATAGGTCATGAGTTCCCCAACATGTTGTCTTTGTAATATCAACCCTAGGAAAACATACCCCAAATTAGCTTCGCCGTCATGGAATATAGAGGAAACAATGACTAGTTTTCATAGGTTTGGAACAAGTAAAAAGGAGGACACTTCTTGTGGTTAAAAAAAGAAAAGTAAAATTTTAGTTAATTGTATGTAAAACCTCCTCCTAATATGAATGATCTTAACTTAAGATAAAGCACAATTTGTTTTTCCTCACTGAAACTTGTTTTACTTCCCTTTTCATTGGTCTGCAAAAGACTTTCCATTTAGTATATAATATCAATTATTCATTGATATGTCAGGAGAACAATCTGCCTTTCCAATCTTCCCTTAAGAGAATCTTTTATGGGTAGGCAGAGAAAACGGCTACTCCTCCCTATTGAAGAGATCCCAGCAAGATTTCATTCTACCTGATAATGTCGCTCCATCTCTGAAGCCTCAAAATCCACAGCTGTAACTGTCCATTCTGTTAGACCCTTGGCGGACAGCACACAAGGCACCCTTGGAATAAGTCTCTAAGTTCTCTCTCCTTAGCAACCCTGGACACCGAACAGGACTCTCGCCAACACCCCAGGGAAAATGGGAATCTTGAGCTACAAGCTCTTACCGGTGACACACTATCCTGCCCTTTCTAATGAGCAAGTCAATGGCTTGAATGACAAACTGCACAGACATCTAGTGGAGACTCATGAGGGGATCTGCTGTAGGCCACCACAACTTGATGCTCATCTGTAATATGCTTTTTGAAAAAAAATTAAATTTGTTTTAATCAGTTATATATGACAGTAGAATGCACTTTGTTACATCATATATAATGAAGTATAATTTCTCATTCTTCTAGTTATACATGATGTAGAATCCTACCAGTTACATAGTATATACATATATAGGGTAATAATGTCTGATTCATTCTACTATCCTTCTTACTCCCACACTTTCTCTCCTCGCTTCATTTCCCTTTACCTAACCTCTGTTCTTCCCTAGCATCTGCATATCAGAGAAAAAATTTGGCCTTTGGTTTTTGGAGATTGACTTATTTTGCTTAGAATATCATTATTCTCCAGCTCCATCTGATGGAATACTACTCAGCCTTAAAGAAAAATGTCATATGCTTTTTTAATTATTAAAATGATATCTTATTAGCCGGGTACGGTGGCGCACACCTGTAATCCCAGAACTTTGGGAGGCTGAGACAGGAGGATCACGAGTTCAAAGCCAGACTCAGCAACGGCAAGGTGCTGAGCAACTCAGTGAGACCCTGTCTCTAAATAAAACACAAAATAGGGCTGGGGATGTGGCTCAGTGGTCGAGTGCCCCTGAGTTCAATCCTCGATACCAAAAAAATAGATATCTTATTAATTAATCATTATATTTAATTAATTAATTACTGATTATTGATCAAAATATCAATTATTATATCTTATTAATTATTAAAATTATATCTTAGCCAGGCACAGTGGTGCATGCCTGTAATCCCAGTGGCTCAGGAGGCTGAAGCAGGAGGACTGAGAGTTCAAAGCCAGCGTCAGCAAAACCAAGGTAATAAGCAACTCAGTGAGACCCTGTCTCTAAATAAAACACAAAATAGGGCTGGGGATGTGGCTCAGTGGTCTAGTGACCCTGAGTTCAATCCCTGGTACCAAAAATAAATAAATAATAAATGAATGAATAAATAAATAAATGGATGATACAATTTTATCTTACCCAAAACTTAAATAAACTTGATTCTTCCCCAATGTTACAGTTTTTCAGAGATATCATTTTATACCCTGACTTTCCAAAATGATCATGATTAAATAAATAGGCACTGAGTAAACACAGAGTGAATATGTATATCCCTAAATGATTAAAATAAGAAAAGCAGGCTCTTAACCTCCTGAGCCTTCCCTTCTGGAAGGAAACACCGGAATGTGCAATATATTAAGAATTTTAGTTGATCTGACTTGAATGGACATATTTCTTCTGAATGAAGACTTGGGCAACTCATGAGTCATCATTTCATGTGATTAATTGAATGCCACTTAGCAGACAGTGGGGGACAGAATAACAATGTCTTGCAATCACAGGGCTA
>CM053410.1:8728379-8780829 GCA_028644305.1 Xerus rutilus
GCAGCTTCCCACTCTCAAGTTTTCTCATCTCCATGTTGGGAAACTGACACAGGAAAGGACTGAGCAAGGAAGTGCACAGAGGCACTGCTGTGGAAGTTCTTCAGTACCATGTTTCACAGCATGAGCATCTCTGATCCCTGGTAGTCAGTCGTGGCTTGGTGCAGCCTCTCTATCCCTTGGAGTCCCCTCTTCCCGTCTGGCAGAATGGTGTCACTCATGACTGGAAGAAATTACAAGTATTGTGTAAACAATTATGAGTATTGTACAAACAATGAACATACTGGTTTGGCCCATCTATTTGTAAGAAAAACATGTGGGGTTTTATGGAAATGAGTTACAGCCCCAAGCTTCTGGCATCATCGCAAGTAACTTCAGTGCGAAATATCAAGTTTATATATCCTTTCTGTCCTGAAAGAGTAGTATGTGCCACATACTGATGGGGTTCCCATTTCATTCGCTAAAGATTTGCCAACTCACAACATCAGGGAAATTGTTTTTACCCAAATGTACTGATTCCAAAGAAATGGTTATTTTCACAGTAGTCTAGCAACTCGTCACTGATCATTCATATGACAGAATGTTAACTACTTTGTTCCTAATTGTCACTGCACATGAAAATCTCTCAATCTATTACCAATTTCATCCTTGACTTCTAATAGAATGTAAATCTCTTTGATTGTCCTATCACATTAATGGGTGATGATGATCATTGGTTCGGAAGAAATAATCTAAAGTGCTTAGCAGGCTGCTTGCTGGGTGACCTGGGACAAACTACTCGTTGAGGCTTACAAGATTCTGCTGTGATGGAGTGACATAAAGTATATAATAGTGCTTTCCAAACATAAAGCGCTAAATAGGCATGAACTGGGCATCATTTGCTTTCACATAATAGTATATAGTGTCTGATGTCTTAGATGATGTTTGCTGGTGAGAAAGCTGAGAGCTATGAACTGAGTTGCTGAAACATTGGCTGCATTGATTTTATATATATATATAAATATATAATTCTATAATATTATTCTATGCATCAAAATAGAAAATTAGAATAAGAAAATCTTCGCACATGTTGATATTGGGGAAAAGAAAATATATGGGGATGGGTTACCAAGTGGTATGATGGACTATACTTCTGGGAGTGACAAGATTTTACAACCAATCCAAGGAACAAGTTATTTTAGCTTTTGTACTAATCAGCCCAGAACACTTTAAATATTTCACATAGCCTCATTAAAGAAAAAGATATTATTATTATAAAAGAAAATATATAGGCCTCCTTATAAACTGGAGAGTGGTTACTGAATATGATTGTTTTGAATCTTAAGGAAGTACAATTTTTTTTTGTTCTTTCATGTTCTTTCTTACTTATAAAAATATTTTACTTTTCAAAAATCCAAGTAGCAGTATCCTACTATATTATGAAAAGTCAGAAAATAACTGATTTTTTTGTATTTTAAAATAAGCACGTTAGGTGTCACTTTTTACAAAGAAAAGTATGCTAAAAATTGCTCATCAACTTCAGATTCTGGTCTTTGCTACTTTGTCCACATGGGAGATTAGTCAATCATAAATTTCCTCAATAAATACTTATTAATGTTCCACTATGTGCTTGGCTACAGTGACGGGGCCCAGTCCTATTTCTGGTTCTTGGAACTTATTTATGTCAGAGTTTGATTGTTAAAGGTGAGGACCTCCAAGGAAAGACCCCATGTCCACCTTGAAGCCTTCAGGCTGATACTTTTTTGCTAGGAATAGAAAGGCTTGCAGCATGCAAGGGGAGAAATCTTCTGAATTCAGTGTTGTGTGTTTGATTGGCCTTAGAAACTTCTGCATTAGCAATGACTAAAAGGATTCTTAACTCAGAATATGATTGACAAACACCAGACAGAGGCCTCTGTCTTGTACAGGAATCCTTTTACTGATGATTTCAGATGCTCCAAAGCAAAACACAGTTTATTGGCAGTGTCTGGTGTTAGGGAGGAAGGAGGAATGACGGGGGTGACATTGACCTCCTAGAGAATCAGGCTTGTGGGATTTATGGCCCCAGAACAGACCAATGTCCAGATCCTGTATGAAAGCCTGCTTTCTGATTCTGGGAAATTCCAAACCTAATATTGCAGGCTTCTGAGATTTAGATAACCAGCTATTTATTTAAAGTTGTATCCTCAGGTCTATCCTGTGATCTGCACTACAAATATTTGGCCAGACAATGAAATACTGTGCTTAAGTTGTGTCCAAATCTTGTGAAATCTACAAGATTTATTTATTTTACTGTATTCCTTCAATCACTAAATACATTAGTACAATAGGGAATTTATTCTTAAAAGAAAAAATCTTTGAATATTTTTTTCATAGCTTTAAGTCAACTTTACTTGAGCAGAGAGATGATGTTATTCAAAACGTGAATATAGTTATTACTTATAAAAATAGTCTTCATTTTTAAGCAATTGTTATTAGATACAAGGAAATCCCATATTAGTTTAATTCCAAGAAATACACTATATGGCTACCTAATTATTCCAGTTATTTTTCTTTTTACTGTGTGTCTTGAACAGGCTATATATTTGATAATCATATTAAAATCACAGAAAGCAAATTAGTCCTAGTTATTTTTACAAAGGATACCACTTATACCAATTTTTAGTTTGGTGATAATTTAAGGCAGATTTTCTGTGTTATTGATCACCTCTTCAGAAAACTTTAAAAGAATCTGGTATATGTTTCCAAGAGTGAATTTTGTCCTTGACTTTTTATTTGTCTTTTATTTTTTACCTCACTTTAATTTAAGCATCCACATTTTAATGTGTAAGATGTGAAACAGTACCCTTTTAATTTCTTTAGGTTCTTCTGACACCTCCATAAAGAGATACGTCTACTTTTTGTAATTTCTTTGCAGATGTAGGATAAGTCATTATTAAATTCTGGCCATCATTGTACTTGGAGGTGTGAATTCTGTCAAGTTGTATTTCTCCTGCATACAGACGGCTGTACAATGTATTTTGTGAAGGATTTCCAGGAGGCAAGAGAATCAAGTTAGAGAGATTATTAATGTGTTGGGAAATGACCACCTGCCTTGAGTTAAAACATTGCCACTTCATTGCCCTCCTTGGAGATTTGAGATAAATTGCTAAACTCCAGGTAGATTGCTAAATTTGGGCTGCATATGACTTTTCCTACGAGGGCACTAGTGAATTTAATTAAACAGAAATCCATAGGGAAATTCTATGCTTGCTATTTCATGTTTGATTCTGATGCCCAGTAGTAGAGATCATATTTTTAAACTTTTAGGAAGTTGATACAAATGTGCTTGGGGAATCTTATTTATCTGTTGTTTAAAAGGACTTCATGTCAGCTCAGTGTTAAAATCAGTAGTGCTGGTGAATATGCCAGGGGGCAGCTTAGGCATTGATCAGTACCCCAAGACAGCATGGTGCTGGGGTGCAACATAGCTCAAATGCTTTTTTATGCTTTATCATACAGATTCTCACATTATTTCACATTATGTAAATGAGCTCATAGGGGTGGACATTACTCAATTAACACATTTTTGTAGATGGGATTTTTCTTTTTATATCTGTCAACATAGAGCATTATTAGTGCTAAAGGGCAGTGGTAGTAGTCCAGGATTGAGCACAGCAGGTGTGTTACACACGTCTCTGCCAACATCTCTGACCTCTCATTTTTATTAGTAGTCCTGAAAGGACTTCTCAGTTTAAATTTGAGGACATGGAGCACAGGAGAGGCTCCGGTTGAGGCATCAGGCTGAGGCGTCTGCGGTGGACAGCTGCGCTATCGATCTGTTGGGTGAAGTGCCCACATTTTAACCAACTGCTTTAACCAGAAGAGGGGTAGCATAAAGGGTTGGAGCAGGAGGTTCTATAGTTCAGTCTTCACGCCAGGACATTGATATGAGAGGAAGACTCGCTTCACCTACTTCTCTCTGCAGCATATCAGAAAGCAATCCACCTCACAGCATGGCTCGGCACAGGGAACATGATCAAGCTCCCGTTTTTCCAATCCTATGCCATTGTGTTCAGTATCTTAGGCTGCAGCCAGTTCGATGGACAGCGCTAACTCCTGTTTTCCAGGTTTTCACCATGCAGTCATAAAACATGTGGAAGACCTGCCTATCAGCTAGGCACTTTTCCCCTTTGTACATACATACATTAACTTACTTAGGTTTAACAACAAGGCTACTAGTAGGTGCAATGCTGACTCCCCCTCCGTAGATAAGAAAACTGCTGCACAAAGAGGTCGAGCAGCTTGCTCAGAGCTGAGTGAACTGGTCTGTCCAGTGGAGCTCAGAGCCCATCTTCCTCTCTTGAACATCACCAAGCACCACTACTGAACCATCTGTGGCACTGGGTCCTGGGGAAAGAGTCCCCTTGTGAACAGTGCCCAAGTTGTCAAACTAGAAGCCGTTATTCCAGGAGCCCCTTCTGAGTATCCAATACCGGACAAAACCCAGACAGAAGTTGTCTTGAAAAAGCAACCAAAGCAAAAGTCCTCTTCTTAATCATATAGTCAAAATTTCAAGACAGACAAGGGCTTAGAAGTTCACTCCTGATTTCACAGAGGAGGTAATAGTAGCTGAGGGAACTGAAGAGCTTCTCCCATGATCCATACCTGAGGATTCTGGATAGATGTCTTCCAAAACCTGGCCCTTGAATGCAAGGATCCTTCTTACCCTTTACCTGAGGCACCTTGCCCATGCTGTGCACGCTCTAATGGCTCCAGCACACCTGTCTACAGACCTCAGAAGGACATCAGAGTTTGTGGGACCTGAGCACCTAAGAGGAGCAAGGAATCTGACTTGCATTGTGGATGCATCACTAAAAGTCACCGAGCTTCTGTGTAAATGAGATCCATCAGGCTACTAGGAATTAAAACCCCTTCACACTCAAAAACTTTGAGCCTGTGCTTTCTTTTCTCCATCTTCTCATATATATATGTATTTTTTTTCTTTTAAATGAGTATTCTATTTTGAGATCTAAGACCCACTTACCCTTCTACACACTACCACTGAGGGTTGATTTCCCAGCCTGTTTCTTCCCGCGACTGCCTTTCCAACACATTACCCTGAAACAGCGACAAAAAGTTATCACTCAGGACAGAACTTTTTTTTTCTTTTTTAACTTCATCCCTTCTGAAGGAAACATGGTGTTATGTACACCTAGGGAGTACATAAACACTATACAAGTAAAACAAATTGAAATCTTTGTGATTATTTTTCTCCATTGTCTTTAATTTCTCCCTATTTTTTGACTCCTTCCCATTTTCCCTTTAACATAATTCAGAATAGTATTTAAAGATAAGATGTCTACTGGGTAAGAAGTCACACTGGAAGCAGGGAAGAGTTTCATGAGGTTAGGGAGCGAGAGGCATGATCACATAGCCACGTCAGGATCAATTATCTGTTCATGGATGAGACAGGAACAGATTGTCTCTGGATAGAAGAAATGTTTTTCTTAGCTTCCAACTCAGAGAAGGAATGTTGAGCATTATTGACAGGCTGCTTTTCATGTTAAAGCATGCTTTTTCATGCTTTAACATTGCTAACACGGACCCACACGTGCATTCTTCTGCTTTACCTCCAGGGTTTGGAGAATTTTTCTTAACGTAATTGTGGATCTAACTGCATTCATACATATTTATTGGGCACCTATCATGAAATAATATCCTGAAGAGCATAATTAGGACCCTTTCTCCAATTAAACACTGAGATTCTGCCTGCATTTCTATGTCTGTGAGGTTTTTGTGAACAGCCGTTTGTTGTTGATAATTCTGACGCTGCTCCTGAAATGTGTTATTTTAAGAGATTCATATCCTCCATGTGCACTTTGAAACATCTGTTCAGACCAGAACATATCAGGCAAAGCCCTATTTTGCTCTTCTCAGTGAGTACAGATGGTTACATTTATGTACTATGCACTATAAGTTTCAATTAAGTACTGTGATTTAATTTATTTTATTTTTTATGTCTAATGAAATGAATTATTTAAGACAATAAGAACTCCAAACATATTTCTAAGGTGCTAAAGTTAAAGATCTTTAAGTGTGTGTATGTGTGTGTGTGTGACTGTGTTATGTTAAACTGCTGTGAGGTTACTATCAAAACCTGTGTGTTAAGCACAATATTAATGAAAGGCTACATATTTCTTCTGAGTGAATTTTCTAATTCTAAACAAAATCAATTTCATTGGAAATATAGTTTCAAGAAAGAGAATCATTGAAAATTATGATGGAATTATTACTTAACAAAATAATTCATCATCCATCATAGAAATGTATAATAAAATAAATTTTCTCATTGATTACTATTTTGAAAAAAAAGTGATAGCTATTCCACTAAGTAAAAAAATAATGTCAATTTTCAGATGATTTTATTTCAAAAAGAATGATTCTTGATGCTTTAGAACAAAGATCTTCAAATTTTGTTGTTAAGTCTTAATATTTTGCCAAGTATAACCCTCAATCATTTTTAAAATGATATATATTATTTTTCCTCATAAGTTTAAATAATTTAAGCTATTGTTGATGCTAGTTACAAACAATGCAAAATTCAGCATATTATATACTATGGACGTGTTAAAAATAAAAGCATGAAACTGCTCTTTTAAACATAGTCAGTGGGCCATATTTTGGCCCCCTTTTCCACCCTCCATCTCTTTTTCTCCCCTCCAAGACCTCTTCCCCTTCTCATATTGTAGCTCCACATGATATTTTTCTAAACAGCCTAAGTCATTTAATAAAGCATTGTCTATCTCAAGCACATGGCCAGTCTCTTGCTCACGTGAGAGGATTACCTACACTTTCAAAGAATCTTTGTGGAAAAACACATATTGGTGTTCTTGTTGATAAGTTCCAACAGTGATTTCAACAATGTATAATATTCACTTTTAAAGTATTTCATTCCATTTATTATTTAAAGTGCGAATCAATTTGTTGGCCTTGATCAAAGCAGAGATTCTTGTTACATTCACAGCATGTAACCCTTTTAACTATTATTAAAAGCCCTGCCTTGGGAATCAACCATTTAACTAAATCCCATTGAATGATCCACAGAAAGCATTCTATTGAGATATAAGTCACATCAACCGGAGACTTTCATCTGACCCTACATAAAAGTAACCAGGCTATTCTGCAAATGCCTCACAATCATGTCATGGTATGTTTTCATATTTGTACTGCTGGGGGTTTAGACAGGGAATGGCAATCCTGCCCTCTCAGGGTGAAGAAGATGGAATAATAAAGCTACTAAAAGACTGAATGACCCTTCTTTCCTCTCCCCTTATTTTGGTTCTGAATTTGCCCCCAATACACACCACCACAAACGTGGGTTTAGAAAGTTTTCGTCTTGTTCGGTAGATCTTTATTCTTCAACTGACATTAACTTGAGAATAAATATGTCTTCAATTTTATTGTCTTCTTATTTAGAGAGATAGATAGACATTGGTTATTTTGTGGTTTGAATTTTTTTCTTCAATGAGGATTAAGGCAATATTATCTCTTTGAGGAACCAGAACTACAGCCTTTGAGATAAAACTATAATATGAAAAGGTAGATTAAGCTAGCTACATTGGTGCTAGGGCAAAGCTCAGTGGAAGAGAAACTTGCCTAGCAAGTGTGAGGCCTTGGATTCAATCTGCAGCACAGCGCACACAAAAGTAAACAAGTAAACTGGTTTCGGTGGCATGCCTGTAATACCAGAGGCTCAGGAGGCTGAGGCAGGAGGATTGGGAGTTCAAAGCCAGCCTCAGCAATGGCAAGGCACTAAGCAACTCTGTGAGACTCTGTCTCTAAATAAAATACAAAATAGGGCTGAGGATGTGGTCGAGTACCCCTGAGTTCCATCTCCAATTCCCCCAATAAAAAAGTAAACAAATAAAACAAACATACAAAAAAACTCCATTTCCCCCATTTTTTCCTTCCTTCCTTCCTCCCTCCCTCCCTCCCTTCCTTCCTTCCTTCCTTCCTTCCTTCCTTCCTTCCTTCCTTCCTTCCTTCCTTCCTTCCTTCTCTCTCTCTCTCTCTCTCTCTCTTTTTTGGTACCAAGGATTGAACTCAGGGGCACTCGACCACTGAGCCACATCCCCAGCCCTATTTTGTGTTTTATTTAGAGACAGGGTCTCACTGAGTTGCTTAGCACCTCGCCGTTGCTGAGGCTGGCTTTGAACTCGCGATTCTCCTGTTTCAGCCTTTCTTTCCTTTTAACTTTACTCATTTTAGTACCTGTCACAAATGTTACTTCATAGTCTGGATTCATCACACTTCATAGGGGCTTAAAAACACATATACATTTTTGAGGACATTTTATGAAGACTAAAAAAAACAGCAAGCAGAAAATTAGTTACAAAGTAAATTTTTATTTGAAAAGAGGAAAGAAATAAAACAAATACGATTTTATAAGAGGGTGCAAATATGACAACATTAAAATTAACATAATTTCCTTTTAATTACTTACCTAATCTAACTCTGGAATCCTTTTAAAAAATTGGTAGTGTACTCAATTAGCAGTTTCTCGGGTACAAAGGTTTGTTATATCATTTTACAAAATAATTATAAAGACTTAGTGTTTCCTCTAGCATGGTTAAAATAACTATTTTTTTTTTTTCATTCAGTGCTGAGGATCGAATCTAGGGCTTTGGGCCTTGTAGACAAGCACTTTCTAACTACATGAAAAATATCAGTTTATCTGTTAAGGATACATAAGTGGTAAGATTGCAAGATGTTTCAAGATTTTTTCTTAGTTTTACTTTGGTTATGATTAATTCAATTGATGAGCCTCATTAGTAGCACTCAAAATCACTCTATTTCTAGTGTTACACTGTGTGTTTCATGTTAATTTAATCAATACCAGCATTTCTATTTGTCTGTTTAAAATCAGCAAGAATTCCATATGTTTAGATGATGTACTCCCCTTTGTTATTTGTATTACAAATAATCCAGAAATCTTTAATGGCTTCTACTTAATATGCATTTCTTAACTTTAGGTTAATGATTTTTGTATAATCTAAAAAATATATTTGTTCCTGTTTACTCTCAGTGTCAGAACAACTATTTTATTTTCAATACATACGTTTTTGTTTTGTGTCATATCCCATTTGTGCTGGATTTAATAGATGCACTTAAAAATGATTAAAACATACTTATATCTGTACAAAGAAAGAATTTGTAATGTCTTGTCTCAGTGGGACTCCTCAGATTATGCTTTGAAATTAGAGTTACAATGGCATATTCAAGTCCTATCAATTTTTCTTTCTTTCTTTTTTTTTTTTTAACTTGGTACCAGGGATTGAACCTGGGGCACTTAACCACTGAGCCACATCCCTAGCCCTTTTATGTTTTACTTTGATACAGGTTCTTGTTAAGTTGCCTAGGGCCTTGCTAAGTTGCTGAGGATGGTTTTGAACTTGTGATCCTCCTGCTTCAGCCTCCCAAGTTGCTGTGATTACAGGCGTCTTGTGTTGCCGCAATAAGGTAAAATGCTATCACTAAGGTAAAATGATTTCATCTCATTTGCGTTTGATTTCCTTTGCTGAGTCTTAAAGTACACATTTAAATGTCTTTAAAACTATCCTTATGGGGCCCAGTTTCTAAGGCTTAAAGAACCATCATGGGCAGGCCATTTTGTTAAACTGACACCAAAGAAAATTTCAACTTTTCTTCCTTGTTTAAACCCGGGAGATGACTGTCAAAAGAGAACATGAAACTTGCAAGCTGCTGAAGAGTTCAGCAATTCATATCCTTCTGTAGCAGTTACCTCATAACAAGGAACTGAGCTGGGCCCAGCACAGCCTGCCAAACCTGGGTGTCGCAGTACCAGATATTAGACATGGGGTGGGGAATGAGTGCGCCTTCAAAGCATCTTCTGTTGACCTGGTTAAGGAAATGCTTAGATTTGCCATATCACACAGTTATATTCTAACAAACCAAACTCAAAGTGTTTGTAACTCAGTTTTTCTTTAGATGGGTCCAAAGAATGCCTTAAACTTTAAAGCTTCTCAATAAGTGTGTCTCTCTTACACAGTGTCTGACGGTCATACAGTTGAGGAACTACGACCTCAAAATTCATAAATGAGCTGTGATCAGGCCAAAATCTGTAATGCCTTTATTGTCAAGGATTCTAGGGGTTTTGCATAATGCTATCCTGCTCTTAGTCTTCTGAGGCTGAATGACAAAACACCATATATAGTGTGGCTTAAACAACAGAAATGTATTTTCTCACTGCTTTGCATCCTGGGGTGTCCAAGTTGAAGGTGCTGCCTGATTTGGTTCCTGGCCAGGGCTTTCCTCCTGGCTTATAGTAGCCTGTCTCCACCCTGTGTCCTCACGTGGTGACAGGAGAAGTGAACTCTCTAGGACACTAATCCTATGATCAAGCTGCTACCCTTATAATTTCATTTACCCTGAATTCATTTCTTACTCCAGATAGTGACATGAGGATTAAGGCATATGAACTTGGGGGGACACAATTCAGTTCTTAACACCAGACACATCATACTGCCTCTAATAGAGCACTCTACAGGCCAAATGAAGATCTTCTGTTTCATTAAACGTTGACTAAAATTTCTTACCTCACTTAGAAAAAAAATACACTCCTGTACACAAAATATGCTCAACCTCTTTCCTCCCCAAGTCTCAGGGATGTTGCTACTTGAGTTCAGATTTTACATTCCAGTCTCTCTTGCTCTGAATGCCTATGAGCTAAGAAGCCACATAACCCTAACATAATAAATACCACAAAATAAATACTATACCTGCTACATGCACAAGGGAGGCACAGAGGAGGCACAGCTCTGTGGCAGTTCTGAAACCCCCAGGACACATGGTGGCACTTCCCTAATTAGAACTCAAGATGGGTGAGCAGTTCTCCATGGCTTCCAGCTCTACCTTCTAGGCTGTTGGTTTTGCTCTACTGGTTACTGTTTCTCCAGGAAATGTGGCCAGTGCTCCAAGTAGCTGGAGCTAGCTGGAATAGCTGGAGCCTCTCCTATTACGTATTATCGTATGTCAGGTCCTTTCTGTTCGTCTCTACTCCTTCAGTATCTCCCCAGCTTCTCACTGCCTATGTCCTACAACATCTATCCAAATCTGTAAGATTGGTCTATTGCTGCACAAAAAAATCACCTCAAAATTAGCGATTTTAAGTAGCCATATGCATTCATTATTCTCTCGGGAGTAAACCAGCTGAGTGGCCTTGCAGGAGGTTGTAGTTCAGGATGCAACTGGGGCTTCTGGCCTCTGAAGTTCAGAGAGGCACAGAGGATCAGCCAACCTCCAAGGTAACTTGTTCCCATAACGGGCAAACTTTTGTTCACTGCTCTAAGAAGCCTCAGTTTCTCTCCACAGACTGCTTGACTGTCCCCAGGAGATTGGCAACTATTTTCTCCGGAGCATGTCATTCAAGAGAGAACAACATGGAAGTAGCAACGTTGTCATGGCTTGGTCTTGCTTTGGAAATCACAGCTACCACTTTTGTCTTTATTCACTATAAACTAGTCACTGAGTCATGCCTACTTTCACAGGAAGGAGAAATTAGGCTTTGGCGTTGAAGGGACAACTGTCAAAGAATTTGTATGCATATTTCCAAATCCCCAGGCAGGAGCTAAACAACTGTGTAATTTATGAGACTTCGTAACAGATAAACCCATAAGTAGGACCAGATTCTTGTGGCTTGAGTGGGAACCTGGCTCCAGTTATCTCTGGTTATCATAGGTTTGTCTAACCCTGTGGATCATTTTTGTCTTTGTTTTTGTTTACCTCACAGTGATGAAATAGCTGTAAATTCCTGGGAATGACCTTTGTATCCCATGTTATCCAGAGAAGAAAAAAAAACACTCTCCTGGAGATCTCCAGGAAATTGGAGGAATTGAATTTGGTCAAGAGCTTGAAAGGTGCTTAATTATCCCTGGTCAGGGTATACATGCCACACCTTGAGTGAGAAATACACAAATTATTTACTCCATTATTCTATTTATAGGATTTACTGTAAAGTCAAAACATGACTGAAGTTTTAATTTCTAACCCAAAATTACAGGAAACTTGAATTATCCTATTTCCTAAGGCTGTGTGCTGTTATAATATGCTAATAGTAGATTGTAAGGACAGGGATTTTTTGTTTGTCTGGCCAACACTGCAGCTTCAGAGCCTTAAAAATGGCCTGACACATAGCAGGTCATCCTGAATAATAAGGGGTTGAGAGAATCAATAAAGGAAAAAGCAATAAAAAAATAATACACAAAAATATGCTAGCAAAGAAGCAGCATCTCAGGACCAGTAAATTCTTGAATACTGATGAATGCCAGCCTGGGTGCAACAAGTTTTAGTCTCCTCAAGCTTGGGGTCCCATTGATTCTGTTCCCTACTCTTCCCACCCCTTGGATCCCATCTGCCCTCCACACCAAGTGTCTAGACACCTTAAACTTCTGAAGAAGCTCCTGTAGGCATTTCCTTTTATGCAATGGAAGGAAGTGATTGCATGTGTTGGGGCATTTCACCTATTGCCAAGAAATTCTATTTCTGCTTCTCTTAATCCAGCAGTAGGAAGTACAAACAGCAACAGCACCTTGGCGTTTTCTGGACGTGGCAGCAAGTCAGTAGCCGTGGATGAGGTCATGCTGATCCACTTCTATTTCACAAGTCCACTAAAATGATAGAACAGCAATGAGGGAAAATTTAAAGTAATAGAAACATGTTGCTTGAGAGTACATCAGTAACCAAGGATACCAGTGGGGTTCTTTTAACTAAATGCCATGTTTTTCCCCATTTCATTTCTTTAAAACTGGTGAGCCTTTGGTTTTAAAGAAAATGAGGAACCATGGAAAGTTCAGAAAACATTAAAAGAAAAATCAGTCATTTGTTTCAATGGGCAGGGAAAGGGGACAGAAACTGAAACTCTTCTTTTTGATTATTGAGATGGAGAATTGACTATGAACAAGCACATAGTTTATTTCAGAAGTTAAACCAATGCTGGCATCAGGATGTGACCATTCAAAATCCACTGACAAACTAGCATATCTGTCTCCAAGATTTTTGTCTCTTTACAAAAGACAGAAGTTTTTGTGTTAGTCTAGAGATTAAGTTCAAGTTACGCTCTCTGAATGTGGATTAGCCAGTTTGGTCCTGATTTTCCCATGTCACTAGGTGACATCTCCTTGAGTAACATTTCTCCCTGTGCCACTCTGTGGAGGAATCATTCTCTTGGATATTCTCCTCCTTGGTCTCCCACTCAGTGCCCTCTGGTTTTGTATTTCCCAAAGGCTTTTGCCTCTACACATTCCGCCATAAGGTGGAAAACCAAACTTGAACAACTGGATGAATTTTGAAGCTCCATCTCTGCAATACAGGCACCACACTGCCTGCCATTCAGCAGGCCTGGGATAGCGCAGGCATGTTGGGAGGACAGTGAGGTCTGGGGTGTGCATGTGCACACCAAGTTGTATTAGTTGCCAGGACCACCCTAGCAAACACACAGACTGGGAAGCTTAGGTAATGAAGATGTAGCAGCTCATGGTTCCAGGGGCTGTAAGTCCAAGATCAAGGTGCCTGCAGATTGGCTTATCTTGAGACCCTTCTCTTTGGTTTATGCATGGCTGGCATCTCCCTGTGTCTTCACATGAGCTTTCTTCCAAATGTGTCTGTGTCCTAATCTCTTCCTATAAAACCACCTGTGGTACTGAATTACAGCCCACACTATTAGCCTCATTTTACCTGTATTATCTCTGTAAAGAATCGATCTCCAAATATAGTCACATTCTGAAGTATTAGGATCTAGGGCTTAATGGATTTGAGGGGACAAAATTCAGCTCCTTACACCAGGGATCTATTTAAACCAGGGCTCACTGAGGACAGAACACAACCTCTTGCTTGGGAAGGCCTCTACCATGCTACTAGCGTATGGGATTTTCATCAGCATGTTATATATCCAAAATGGAGAAGGGTAAATTGCTGAAACAACATTTTTCGCTCATAAAAAGGAAGTTCAGCAGCCAAAAGAGGCCATGGGAAAATATTACATCCTCCACTGGAGCTACGTCACTTCCTATGAAGTAATCTATTTTCCTTTTTTTTTTCCGCAACTAGGAGATAAAGAAAATATTATGCTGATTTTTTTCTTTTCTTTCAGATGTCACTGTCCTCAAATGTTAATTGTTTTTAACTTGACCAATGATAAAAAGTCCTTTCTGATATCAAGGAAATAATGGCTCATCCCTAATGTAATATGATAATATTATACTTTTTAAAAGAAAAAATTTAAGAAGCCTGCAATAGATAGAAAGTATTCTAACCTTCCTTTTACCCTTCTGAATTATTCAAGTAAGAAAAGCCAATTGGGTTTTGGACCATCAAACTCAGATCCAAGCTAGAAAATAGATTCTGGCTTGAATGAATTTCACATTTTGCATTAGCCTTGAACTTGTGCAGACTTGCTTCAAGAACCTATGGCTCTAAGTTAGCATGTTCTCCGTATCAGACAAAACAGCTCAAGTCTTCATTTTGTCTGGAAACTTGTTTCTCAAGGAGTGGCATCCTAGCAGATGCAAAGTGTTTTTAAGGTGTATCTGCCCTCAATTCATTAACTAGCAAGACTGAAGCAATGAATGGAGTGTTTGATAACACTTCATGACAGAGAGAAGGAGGGAAAGAGATGGGGCTGTGTGTGGAAGCTTGTGCCAGTGAGCAACAGAGGTTCTGAGCTGCTTAGCTGTCAGGTTGACACCACAATTTCCTCTGGGGGAAAAACCAGAATATTTTAGAGCACATAAGGTTTTGACTGGCAACTAAATTTTAGATAACATCATTTTCCTATGGGCAGCAAGTATCTTTTGTTTTTAAAAGCATGCCCTTTTAGAAAGTAGCAATTAATTTAAAACTTAATTGACAAGACAGATTCAAAGTACAAAGTTTCAAAATAATTGTTAGACATTTTGACTTGAAAAAAGACAATTTTTATATCTTCCCATTCAATAGGTGATTTTGTAATACAGAAACAAACAAGATCAAAAGAAGATGAACATTTATATCCAATCATCTGTTCTGCAAATCTTCAGATAGCTTTTTAGACTATTTCTTAACTTTTATTTGTTAAGAAATAAATTGGTTGTAGTCTTACCAAGATATCTGGACTTGTTCCTACGAACTCTTATGCAAGAATTCAAGTTGAGAATTCATGGAGAGTGGTGCCAGATTAGAAGATTCGTTGCAATTTACCAAACATGAATGGCCAGAATCACAAGTAAAACAACTTTGTTTTTTTCTTTTAGTGTCTACCCTTTGTTTTTGTTTTATTCTTCCATTTTAATTAAGCGAGGTGTAGTTGTGGGTGATTTACATTTACTACCATACATTTTCATGTCTCTAAATTTCTGCAAGGCACTCAAGACAAGTTCCAGGGTCTGGTCCCTGAAAGTAACCTGTACTTGCTCAAGAAGTCAGAAGCATGTTAGCTTGGCTTTTCCAGAAGTTCTGCCATTAACAGAAATCATAAGAATTGGCTTGGGAATGTGAATACATCATAAGGCCCCAAACTGTCAAACCTCAAAGAGCTGAAAGATAAGGAAAAATGGATTTATTAAAATTGGTTTATTATTTTCATAAGAATGCCACTTTAGACACATGAATGAAAATGTGTCTGATGTGTGCTTGCTCTTTTTTCTGACTCATCAAAAGTAGAAAAAGGAAAGATTCACTTACTTTTAAGTTTAATTTCAATAGCTGGGAAGATAGTCTTAAAAGGAAACCTTTGAAACAGGAAACATTTGGGGCTCTGCTCTGTGAGACTAAAGACTGTGTTCTTCGTTAACAGTGGGAGCTGAACCCATTCCGACTGGCACACAGTGGGCACTTAGCACCTATGGGCTGTGAGAATGTTTCTGAAGTGGCATAATAGAGAGCTGCTCTTTCCAGTTCACGGCTCTAAGTCATCCGCGCACGGAGAGCAGCATGGTCATTGGCAACTCCTGGAGTGTGTACCCTCAGAAGATGCAAAATTAGGTGTGCAGTAGAGGATATACGACCGACCAACAGACATATGAAAAAGTGTTCAACATCTCTAGCAATCAGAGAAATGCAAATCAAAACTACCCTAAGATTTCATCTCACACCAGTCAGAATGGCAATTATCAAGAATACAAACAACAATAAGTGTTGGCGAGGTTGTGGGGAAAAAGGCACGCTCATACATTGCTGGTGGAACTGCAAATTGGTGCAACCAATCTGGAAAGCAGTATGGAGATTCCTTGGAAAACTTGGAATGGAACCACCATTTGAGCCTGCTATCCCACTCCTAGGTCTATACCCAGAAGACTTAAAAACAGCATATTACAGCATTACCACTTCAATGTTTATTCACAATAGCTAAACTGTGGAACCAACCTAGATGCCCTTCAACCAATAAATGGATAAAGAAACTGTGGTATATATACACAATGGAATATTACTCAGCAATAAGAGAGAATAAAATTATGGCATTTGCAGGTAAATGCATGAAGGTGGAGAACATCATGCTAAGAGAAGTAAGCCAATCTCAGAAAACCAAATGCTGAATGTACTTGTTGATAAGTGGATGCTGATCCCTAATGTGGAGGAGGTCACGGGAAGAATGGAGGAACTCTGTTCACAGGGATGGGAGTGGGGAGGAGGCAAGGAGACAGTAAAGGTGATGGAATATGGTGGACATCATAGCCCTAGCTTTATGTATGACTACATGTATATTATGATTCTACATCACATACAATCAGAGAAATGAAAAGTTGTGCTCCATCTGTGTGCAATGAATCACACTCTGCTATCATGTAAACCTAAATAGAATAAATAAATAAATAAATAAATTTATTTAAGAATTAGGTGTGCAGTATTTATAGTTTTGCTGTTTAAGTGAACACAGGATGACATAGTAAGCCACTATGGTTTGGATATGAGCCACATGTTGAGGGCTTGGTTTCCAAGCTGTGACACCATTAGGAGGAGGAGGAACCTCCAGGAAATGAGGCCTAGTGGAGATCCCAACTGACAATGCATGTTAGGTCACTGGGGTGGGCCCTTCAGAGGGAAATCGGGAACCTGGACTCTCCTTTCTTTTTGCTTTCTGGTTCTCATGGCAAGAATGGCTTCCTCTGCTACATGCTGTGGCCATGAGGTACTACTTGACTACAAGTCCAAAGACAACTGTGCAGTGACCATGGACTGAAACCTCCAAACCCATGAGACAAAATAAAACTTTCTTCTTTTTTGTGTTGCTTTCTCTCAATTATTTGTTACAATAAAAGAAAGCTGACTGACACAAACACTATTTAAAAATCCAATGACAGGGGCTGGGGTTATGGCGCAGTGGTAGCGTGCTCGCCTAGCACACGGGAGGCACTGGGTTCAATCCTCAGCACCACATAAAAATAAAATAAAGATATTCTATCCACCTACAACTAAAAAATAAATATTTTTAAAAAATCCAATGACAGATGTCTTAGTCATGGTAAATGCTAAAAGTAATCACATTATTCACTTAGGAATTCTATGAATGGTTTAGGACAAATGCATCTGTTTCATTTTTCCATGAAGTATAGCTAACTAAATGGATTCAAACAGTATAGTTAGCTGGTTCTGAGGAAACTATGAAAACCACACATTCCAAGAAAAATAATCTCTTTATCTTCATGCAGACCATGAAATCCCACTGTTTTCCCTCAAATTTTTTTCTGAGTATGTCTTTTGGCTGATGTTTGCAGCCATCACCCTGACACCTTGCAGCAGGCTCCAAGATGGACAGCCTCACCTGTTGCTTCCCTTCTTTACCATTCCATGAACTGCAGCCAGACTAAGCTTTCTTAAAAGTAACATTCACCTATAATTTTTCTCAAATTTAATAAACCTGTTTATCACATTGTATCAATTTCTAACTCTAACTTTCTAACTGCCTTCTGCATGTCCCCAGAAATTGACCCAGCTATTCTGGATGGCAAAGTTCTCCCAGTAGGTGATCCACCCCAAAGTCCAGCCTAATTTATTTCTAGATTTATCTGACATTGACTCAGGAGATCTCAACTGACAATGGTCTCTCCTCTTTGCTTTTCTCATCTGGGGATCTGGTCCAGGGGATCTGGTCAGCTTATGCTTCTCATTCAGAAGGTATCTGGAGAACTGACATCAGCTGTCAGGTGTCTAGCACCCTGGAGTTCTTAATCTCTGACCTGCATCCCTCTTCTAAATTGTTCTTTCCTCCTCTAATTGTTTCACAGGTGTTGGCCTCACAAGGTTACTTAATGGCAAATACTTACAAAGCATTGACCATTGCTTTTTATTTTTTTGGTATCACTAATAGAGACAAGAACCAAATCAGACAAAAAAAAAAAAAAAAAAAAGAACAAAATAAGAGATTCCTCCAACTCTTGGTTTGATGCTTAGAAATAACATTTTATCAGTCTTTGACTAATATTCTCAGTAATCTGAATCATTCCAAATTCAAGATTGAGGAAATTGAAAAAACTCAAAACAAATATATTAATTTTGCAGCTTTGTTCAGGATTGTTGGAGGCCCAGAAATAATTTGATGTTGTATTATAATTGTATGGATTTTAGGGATAGATATCTGTCATCCAGGCTGAGACAAATTTTCGCCAACTACATTATCTTGCAAACAGCTGTCAGGAAATCCTGGGAGAACTCATGGCTGGTCCTTTGCTGCAAAGAAGGAAAAGTATCTTTTCTTCTCTCCTTTTCACATTCAAGGATCTGATTATTAAACAATAGCAATCTACCTCTATAGACAGTATTATTTTATTCTCTAATAGTGATTAACACTTGAAATAGTATTAACACTAAAATTAACTATAATCCTATTTTCATAGGCTTGCCTTCCGTTTACGGCATCTTTGATGGTGGTAGGTAAGAGCTGAAGAGGCCACATGCCTTCCTCTGATGTCTATTATTTTATAAAGTTTCAATGGAAAAAGTGCCTGTGGCCCAGTGTTTTGAAAACTTTCAGGATGTGCACGCCAAGTGAATTTTCCTAAGTGGTTTGGAGCAGAAAAGAGGGAGGGAGGAGCATGGAGGAGAACATCAGTGAATGAGGAAAGATGGGCTGTGTCCCCAATTTGATCAAGTCTCCTTAGCAGGTCATTTGTTCATTTGGTTAGATTTTATGCACTAGATCTGACTTCTATACAGAATCAGCTGAGCTGGCTAATGAGTACAATAAGTGATGAATGCAGTTGATGAGGATCAGCAAATTTAGTTCTACTACTTCATTCATACTAATCCTTAGTTT
Source organism: Xerus rutilus (assembly GCA_028644305.1). NCBI lineage: Eukaryota > Metazoa > Chordata > Mammalia > Rodentia > Sciuridae > Xerus > Xerus rutilus. The sequence continues at coordinate 8,747,641 of CM053410.1, forward strand.
GGTTGGGAGGTCTTTGTGTTTGCTCTTATTTCTGTAATGGGGAAAAATCCATTATGGTGCTTCTAATCTTTCTATCCTGGATGTATGAGCTTCTCTGATGGCCTCGAATACCTATGTGTGTTCAGAGGGCATTGCGTATCTTCTAAAAGTTAAAAGAGCTTTGTTTAGAAGGTTGCCTGATATGGAGTTTTATCCAGTACTTGCTTCTCTTTAATGACATAGAAAGTGGGGACCTGACAGTGGCATTAAATGTAGCACCTCGGCCTAATTACCACTTACAAAACCACGAAGAGAATCATTGTTAAAAATTAAGGGGAATGGTAATTAGTGCATAATTCAGAGACTCATGCAAACTCATGTTTGTAGTGGGGATACGTTGTGGGGAAGTTGATGAGTTAAAATGACAATTTGCCCTCGAACAGTCTTTGCAATGGTCCACACATTTGCAGTCTTCTATCTCACTTAGGCATTAAAATCATGGTGTGAGGCAGAGGTTATTATCCCCTTTTACAGGAACTATTATTATCATTTTACAGATGGTGAAACTGAGGTTTGAAGCTGCTCATGAATGTCATAATAGCTAATACTTATTGAGTACTTACCGTATGCCAGACACTATTCTGATCACTTGCACATATCGATTAATATGATCCTTAGATCAAATCATGAAGAAGTCTTATTCTTTGTTTTATAGATGAAGAATTGAGGAACTGAGGATCTAATCAACTTGCCTGAGGTCACTCAGCTAATGACAAGTGCTTTGAGGGCCTCTGTCTTAATGACTGTGCTCTGCAGTGTCATTATGGTTCAGCACCTAACGCTTGATGAGGCTTGCCTGTCAACACCTCTACCATTTCTTTACAGAACTTGAGCTACTTAAAGGAGGTAGTTTATTTCATTTACACTTAAAAATTCTAGTGCTAACACAATGTTATGACAGACATGTGGTCTTCAATACATATTTACTTGGATATTTAAGAAGAATGAGGTTGCTGAATGTTACTAGTAAACATAAATGTTGCAGTTTGAAATCAGTCTTTTTGGCTTTGAGTTTTTCTGAAATGTGGTTTTGAGCCTTATTTTTCTGTCTAGAAGAGGGAAATTTGTTTTCTGAATGATGTATTCCATGTATCAATTTCAATGCTGAGTATGGGTCAATTTGCTAGAATGTTCAAGAACAAGTTGACCGGACACATTCCATTTGCTGTGTAACACTTCCTTTCACCAGATCACAAGCAACATTACTGATCTTAGGCCTTTCTTATAACTCCTACCCTTATTATGTTTAGAAGCTTTTAAGTCCTAAGGAACTTGAGAGTTATTTGATTCCTTTAAGCATCTTTTACTGCTTTACAAAGTCTCTAAAATTTTTTATAAGGCTTTTATTGCTTAATTGGTTTAAACGTGTTTTAGTCAGAATGGCAAGTAAATAAGAAACTCTTAAAAAGTAAAAATTGCTGTTGTCCTTCCCATTTCAATTTCTAACTCTTTTTCTTTGATAGTGTTTCCAATACATGTGACAGTCAATACCATTAATATCTAAAGGATTCTTCCATGGCACTGAAATAAAGAGGAATACCCCAAGAAAACATGATAGAGGATATAAACAGGAGATTCTATTAACAATAATTTCCAAAACTTGGCAAGTGTGAAACTTGCTTTCAGTGGTGTCATAGTGTGTCTCAATAATTTGCGTTTCCTTTTTTCCCCAGCAAATGACTCCAATGTCGACATGCCCTCATAAACAAACTGTGGAACACAATATCCTCTTTGAGACATGCGTTCAATTATCCACAGATCCTGAGGGGTTATATGGTCCAGAGGGCATCAGTTCTGCATCCAGATATCAGACAGCGCGGAAGAGCAGCTGATGGATGCGTCCATGTTCACCCTTGGGCGACTGCTGTAATGTTCAGGGGACTGAAGAGTCCTTTGGGGTTGCAATTCCCCATCTGGTCTGGTTCTCATACCCATTGGTTCCAGGGATATAAACCTTATAGTTAACAGTCATTTGCTCAGAGATTGTCCCCTGCATTGGGATACTGGGCCACATTGGCTCCCTTTGCAGGGTCTCCCAGGTTCAATGCTGACACCTGCTGATACCAGCTGTCTCCTCTCATATACCTGGGCTCTTGTGTTGGATTTGATACAGACTTTTTTCCCCCAGCTGATTGATATTCTTTTGAATTAATAAAACTTGGTCATAATCCCTTCACCTGCCATTCCCTGTCCTACATTGAATAGGTTTTTTATCATTGCATTCTTCATCAGAAATGGGTTCTCTGTGCTTGTCTCTTTCAGATAGTTTTGTTTTCCTTACTCAAGCAGGTCTAAGCCAGCCCCAGGGCTCTGCATCACAATATGTTTCTGGGAGGAAAGCCTTGGCCACAGTACAGAGTCCCATTCAGTATCTGTTATAATGACTTGCTGTGTCTTCCTACATAGAGAAGCTGCCAGCATGATTTTATAAATGTTGCATGGATGTACCTGCTTACATTGGCAATCAAAAGTGAATGAATTATCACAAGAAATAGATATTTATTTTTTCAAATCAGCAGATTGCAAAAAGAGGAAAACAGGTGCACTTATGTATTGTTTGTGGAGGTGTAAATTGTTACCACATGTTTGGAATGCAGTTTGGCAGTTCAGATTAAATACTTAGCAGGGTGGACCATTTGATTGTTCAATACACTTCTTGAGATTGAAACTGATATTAGTCATTATAGACAAAGAAAATAAAGGAAATAAGGATCATTAAAAGTTACCCATAGAAGACGGGTGAAATAAATCCCTTACGTACTATTATGCAACTGTTAAAATGATCTCTTCTGGCTCTAGATTTATTGCTATATAATAATATTCATAGTATATTATTACTGATAAAGGAAGTAATAAATACGAGGCAGCATATCTGATTTCTATAAGAAAGACTACACACACACACACACACACACACACACACAAACATCTGAGAAGAGTTGCAAGCAAGAAAGTAAGAAACCACTGGTGCACCTCTAGAGAAACACACTTGTTATCAGCAACTATTGCATATTGTGGGATTATTGGCAGTTGTACTTATTTATGCTTTTTGTATCAATTTAATCTCTATATTTTTACTAACAAATATCTCTCTTACTTTTTGAAGACCATTTGTGAGACTGTAGTTTCCAAGAACTAGGATCCACAGAACTTCTGCAACTGTTTTCTGTTAAAGTCACATAAAACCCCGTAAAATGGGTACCCTCAAGATCTCCCTGTAAATGAAGCTCACATAATTGATTTTAAAAGTTCACAAAACCAGGTGACTGATGGAGTTGGGATTTATACTCTCTGGCCTTCTTGTGTGACCATGAATTATTCTCCTAATCAGAAAAATGTTGAAATATACTTATTTATCTAAAAGAAGAAAAGATACTACTTGTTTCTAATGTTTGTAAGTATTAGATTATTCTTAACCTCTTTATCCATAAAATATTAAAAACAATGAATGTGGAATTAAGCAAGGGGTTACTGTGGTTTTTACTTTTTGTTTGTTCCTTCCTACTCAAGAGTATAGAGTGTTTTGCAGTTAATTTTCTGGTTATTAAAGATATCTTCAAATTGAACATTCTTTCATTACAAGAAATGATTAGCTGATTTCTGATTCCCTGCACCTAGAACTGTTCTTTCCAAATCTGCTCATGAACATATCAAAAGGAAGACCCGTTACCCTAATGAGAGAATGAACTCCATACCTGCGTGGCGGAGGTCATTAGGTATGGCAGATAACTTTGCCTACTAAAAGTACTCAGAGGCCCCCCAGCCCTCATAGGTAGATAATGCTGATCAGTGACCTGGCAACTTCACAGCAAAACATTGACTATAAGAAGAAGCCATTTATGACATTTCCAATCATGCAGAAAAATTTGGCAGATGCAGGAAGAAAAAAAGACTCTCTCTTGTTCATGAGTTTTTCACCATTCTTGAAAGAAATAACACATATAAACACATGACAATAGCTGTAAAACATGATCTCATCATTCCTCCCAGCAAACAGCGGGGGACCTAGCATCATCATCCACATTTGCAATTGATACAAAAGATCCAGGTGACTCATTCTAGCTCACATGTCCTTGATGAAGCGGGCATTTATAGCCATGCATACCTCCTACCAGTCCATCAGCATGAATCCCTGTCCTGGGCAAGGTACAAAGTTATTGGGGATCACAGAGTTAAAGCCCAAACAACAGGAGCTGGACAAGCGGAGGAAAGACATGCAGTGTGGCTTTTGGGGGAACTCTGGGGGTATCCCACTCAGGAACACATGAGTGCAAGAGGAAGTAGGGTCTGGACAGGGCGCCCAGCAAAGATGCAGTAACCACTCTGAGTGGAGAACTCCTGTGGGGGATGAAGCCAATGCCATCCATCCACACGTTGGGATTGTGCTCAGCCTTTAAGAAGGAAGGAAGTTCTGATGCAGGACCCTAACAAGGGTCAACTTCCAGAACATTTTGCTGAGTAAAGGACAAATGCTGTGCAGGTCCACATCCATGAGGTTCCTAGAATGAGTGAGTTCCTAGGGACAGGAGCAGAGGGTGGTACCAGAGGCAGGCAGGGATGGAGGAATAATATTTAATAATATTTAATGGGTACAAAATTCATTCCAGTTTTATAAGATGAAAAGAGTTCTGGAGATGGATTTTGGTAAAGGCATATGGCATTGTGAATGTACTGAATGCCCTTAAAAGAGACCCTTAAAAGTGGTTGAAATGGTAAATTTTATGTTATGCATAGTGTACCACAAATTAATGATGGAAAAAGGAATACATGTAGGCATTTACAAATCATGGGTTTAGGGAGATGGCAGAAAACTAGCTTAATGGCACTATCTATGTACCTGTTGCTAGAGATGCCTGCTCTTGGATCCCAGCTAGGCCTTTGCCTCTACTCTGTGCCTCAGAGACAACACCTCCTGCGCTCCTTGCCAGTTGACTTTGGAGAGGACTTGGCCAAGGAAGCCCCAGCAGAGTCCAGAGGGAAGCTTCTTTCCATGCACTGTGGTGGTAGCATCTTTGCAGAGGCTAAGTCTATGCCACGGCTTCCTGTCAAGAGCCCCCTTCTAGATCCCAGGCCACACCACACAGCCCTCCATGTGATGACTCTGCTCCTAAGACATGCTTTGGCTTCTGGATATTGGTCCCTCCTGAGGTCACCACGTTCTCATGCTGGCCCTCCAGCCTTAGCATGCCAGTATAGGGTACCCTCAGAGTATGCCCAATTGGACTTCATAATCTCTCTGTCACTTATGAGATCAGATTCGTAGATCAAGTTCCCTTTAACCAGTGTAGAGTTTATCATTTTGATAATAAACTGGGCTGCGAATTTCAAGGAAACAAAATACCCTGTGCTTATCCTTGAATGAGTCATCATATTGTGAGGACCTAAAATGATCTGAGTGAAACTTGACTAGAGACTGGCCATTTGAAAAGGTCGGTGTGTGGTGTGCAGCAGAGCCCAGGTGTATATGCACCTCACACTAAGTTGCAAGGTTTGTGTGTCCTGCAGGCAGCAACCAAGAGCATGAGGCACTATGGTGAAATTTAAATTTAGACTTCTTCACCAGGAGGAAGAGCTGTCAAAAAGGGATTAAGAGTCACTGTGCCACTATACACAGATCCACCACAGGAGTCCAAAGTCAAATGTGGTCTCAGGACTCAAGTTAGCCTTCTCCAGGGTTTCTCTGATGAGCCTGAGAGAAGGGGCAAAGGTCTAAAGCACACCCCAATGGCTAACCCATTAACATGAGGGGGAGCCAGAAATAAGCACACTGACAAATGGGAACATCATACAGGGAGGAATGCTGTAAGCCTGGCCTGAGTCTAGGGGAACAAACAAAACTCCCTGACTTATAATCAGAGGCTGGCCTCACTTTGATTTGTAACACTGTCTGAATAAATTTCCAGCCACATTTTTGATCTGGGAAACCTTGCAACAATGATGGAGTTTCTAGCAACTAATGTGACAGGTGCAAACACAAATTCTTTCTAGGGAAATAAACCTTCAGCAAGGAGCTTCAGATAATTTTTAAAGAGGCAAGTTTTAGTGTGACTAAGTCACAACACCTCAAGGGAGGAAAGCACAAGGAGTGATAAACAGCAAAAACGATAGATCACAGATTCAACCTGGAAGCTCTTAGATACTGGAAATACTGGAAGGAATGGAATGGAATGTATCTCATATATATTTAATAACGTTAAACAAGTATAGGAGGTGACTAAAATATAATCAAACAATAAGGACTCTAAAAATAGTCAAGCAAGTTAGAGGGAAAATGCAATTAAAATTTGTAGAAATAAGTAGTAAAATGGATAAATTTTTTAAAATTCAAATTTTACTTGTTAATTACACAGTTGAATAGGCAGTTAGTGAATCTGAAAATATATCCAAGATAGTAATATAGATTGTAGCAATAGAAAAAGTGAAGCACAGCAAATAAAATTTTAAAATTACAATGAAGAGGCTGAGGAGTTTTAGTCATCCTAGAATTCTAGGAGGAGAAGAGAATTGAAGTTGAAATGCAAGAATGTTCCAGACTTGTTAAAAGACATCAATTCTGAAATCTAAAAGTCCAGTGACAAGCAGGATACAGGGGAAAAAAAAACCCACACCTAGTTTGCTCAAAATGAAATTTCAAACAAAGAGAAGTCAGTAAAACTCTGTGAGAAAATACAGGTTTTCCTGAATGGATCCATAATAAGGGCTGATATTACTTCTCAACTACATCAAAGACAATTAGAAATTGGTTGAAATTATTTTTGATCCATCTTGAAGAGCATCAATAATCAACCTAATTGTGTTGTCCCTAAATCTGTCTTTCAAGAATGAGTATAAAGCCATAAAACTGAGAGCATTTACCATCAACAAAACCTAGAGCAAATGAAAATGATTTTTATAGGATTTTACAAGTTATAATTAAAACACAGAGCAGAAATATTGTGGATACTATGCCTGGGCCCTTGAGTTGTACTGGAAGCAGGTAAAGATATAGATTCAAATTTTACCATCTTTATGAAAACCAAAAGATAATATTAAATAATAAAATGATATAATTAGGAATTATAATTTAACCTTGGTAGAAATTTTAAAAATAGAGGGAGAAGGAACAAAACCTCAAAAAGTTCAATAGGTGTCAAGAAGGAAGAAAGCAAAGCAAAAATTATAGCATAATTAGGAAAAATAGTACAAAACAAGATGATGTAATGAATTCAGATATATGGATAATCCACAATGTTTTCACTGAAAGCAGGCTGAGCTTCTGCAAGGAAGACAGCAGTGTGTTTCTCCTCCTTTAAAGGGCCTGGCAACGTGATGCAGGGATTGTGCCTGTCTTTACTGTCTTGGCCTGGTGGCTTGTGTCCTGGGATCTAAGTTGCCTGCTCAGCTGTGACCATTTCCTGGTAGCAGGGATGGAGGAAAACGGTGGAGACCAAGGAGCTTCCTACCAGAGGCTGTGATCCAGTTACCTGGAAGTCATATGTGCTCTGGGCTCCATTCTCATGCACCATCTTACTTACCTAAAAGGAAGCCTGGAAAATATTCAGCTCAATGATGGGTCTGAGTGAAAGAAACCCATAATGGTCCTGTGCAATTAGCATTCTTCCCTTCCACGTTGAATGTAAATACAGTAAAGTCCCTTATCCACAGGGGATAAGCTCTAACCTCTCCCCCAGTGGATGTACTGAGCCCTATGTACAAGCCCTGCCATACTGAGACAGTCAATCTAATAACAGAATTAATTTCTGGGTGACTAATGGGCTGGGTCATTTACACAGTGTGGACGCTTTGGACGGAAGGATGATTCACGTCATGGGGAAGACAAAACAGGACAGTGCAAGATTTTAGACAGTCGCTCAGAATAGTGTGTGGCTTAAAACCTATCAATTATTTATGAAATTTCTCATTTAAGATTTTCTTTCTTTTTTTTTTTACATACAGTTTAGGGCTATGATGACCATCATATTCCACCACCTTTACTGTCTCCATACCTCCTCCCCGCTTACACCCCTGTGAACAGAGTTCCTCCATTGTTTCCATGTCCTTGCCCACATTATGGATCAGCATCCACTTATCAACGAGTACATTCAGCATTTGGTTTTCTGAGATTGGCTTACTTCACTTAGCATGATGTTCTCCAACTCCATCCATTTACCTGCAAATGCCATAATTTTATTCTCTTTTATTGCTGAGTAATATTCCATTGTGTATATATACCACAGTTTCTTTATCCAGTCATCTATCAAAGGACATCTAGGTTGGTTCCATAGTTTAGCTATTGTGAATTGAGCTGCTATAAACATTGAAGCGGCTGCAGCACTGTAGTTTGCTGTTTTTAAGTCTTCTGGGTATAGACTGAGGAGTAGGATAGCAGGCTCAAATGGTGGTTCCATTCCAGGTTTTCTAAGGAATCTCCATACTGCTTTCCAGATTGGTTGTACCAATTTGCAGTTCCACCAGCATGTATGAGCATGCCTTTTTCCCCACAACTTCACCAACACTTATTGTTGTTTGTATTCTTGATAATTGCCATTCTGACTGGCGTGAGATGAAATCTTAGGGTAGTTTTGATTTGCATTTCTCTGATTGCTAGAGAGGTTGAACATTTTTTCATATGTCTGTTGATGGATTGTATATCTTCTTCTGTGAAGTTTGTGTTCAACTCTTTGTCCCATTTATTGATTGAGTGGTTAGTTTTTTTGGTGTTAAATTTTTTGAGTTCTTTATATATCCTGGAGATGAATGCTCTATTGGATGTGTGTGTGACAAAGATTTGTTCCCAGAATGTCGGCTCTCTGTTCACTTCATTGATTATTTCTTTTGCTGAGAAGAAGCTTTTTAGTTTGAATCCATCTCATTTATTGATTCTTGATTTTACTTCTTGTGCTATAGGAGTCTTGTTAAGGAAGTATGGTCCTAATCCGACACTTATTTAACATTTTCAAATGGTGGTTGATCAAAGATAATTGAAACTATGGGAAGCAAATCTGAGAATGAAAGGGGACCACTGGATACTAAGCATTGTGGTTAAAATGCCAATGCTTTTATACTGATTTAAAAACACTTAGCTCAATGTTACTTATAAGACACAGCCCAGGGGCTGGGATTGTGGCGCAGTGGTAACATGCTTGCCTAGCATGCATGAGGCACTGAGTTTGATCCTCAGCACCACATAAAAATAAAATAAAGATATTCTGTTCACCTACAACTAAGAAAAAAAAAAAAGACACAGCCCAATTATAAGAATTTAGAAAATCTGGCTGTTTTAAAAAATTTAAATAAATTGATTATCTGCATTTGTCTTTGTTGTAAACTTCATGTAAATATACATATATATATACCCATATATACATATATGGGTATATACATATATTTGTGAATATGTGTGTGTACATATACAAACACAGAGAGAGAGACCAGACAAATAAATTTAAAAAGATATATATGTGTGTATACACACACACATATACACACATACACATATATACACAGACCAGACAAATAACAAATGAAAGCTGGTACATGCCATTATTATTATCAGAGAAAGAAACTTCAAAGTAAATATTAACAGAAACATGTAACATAAATGCTTCAGTTTTCCTAAGCAAAATATAACTAAATTTATTTACACCTAATAATAAAATCTGAAAAGCAAATATGGACAAAACAAGGAGAAATAGATAGATTTCAATATTTTAGTAAATGAGTTTTAATAGAATAGGCTTGATTCTTCTTTGTAGTTGTAGGAGATTGGAATATCACCTAAGCTGTCACCATTCATGGTGGTAAAATGATACAGTAAGATAAATACTTCCTAATGTTGTATTCAATAAGATAGGGCAGATAATGTGCATAGTATACCTGGTATACAGAGAATATTACATAAAAATAAAGACATTATTATTATTATTGATGGAGGGAAAACAAGACAAAGTGATATCACAGGAAAACTATTTTATTTGCATTGTGTAATAATAGAAAAGGGACAGGGACCCCTAGAGGAAGGGTAACAAGGATGGGAAAGGATATCTGAAACTATTTTAAGTCTACCAAATAGAATATAGTAATTTTTCATTACATATTGCTTCTATGACCACAAAAAAGTACAAAAAACAACAAACGAAAAGCAATTTGATAATGGAGTTTATTGTTCTATTTGTCTTGAAAGCAAAACATATTGCCAAAAAAGTCCTTTTTATCTTCCAAATTCTTCAAATTTTATCTTTAACTATGTTTATTGCTATGAAATTCAAATTTGATTTTCTGCCTGTGTAAGACGCTGGAATTCAACTTGCCATTTATTATTGACTCATCACTCTGCAGTTTTCTAGATTGATATGACCATGTGTAGGGAAGATATGCAAATAAGGACAATGTCACTAAGGTAAAAGAAAACCTACATTTCTATTGGGCAGGATTGCCTATGTGATCAAAAGTTTGTACACTGATTTATTGTGGAAATATTTACCCTGGTCACTGCCTTCCAAAGAACAGTGTAAACATGTAATTCTGCACTGATTCGTTTGGTTATAGCCATTTGTGCAGTCCCTGTGGGCTTGCAGTGACTTCGTCTACATGAGGACTGGATTCATAAGAAGCCCAGCCATCTTTGCTTTAGTTACATGTTACTGTCTGGCTTAGGAACCAGTGTCATCAATGCCATTTAACTTCAGATTGTTTCTAAGTATCTTTGAAAAATCTTCAGGCACAAACTCATGACCTTACCGTTGGAGATTGTTGGCTAATAGCTCTGCTGTTTTGCAAAAAAAGAAAGAAAGAAAGAAAGAAAGAAAAAAGGTGGTTAAACATGCATTTTTTTAAGAGGCGTATTTGGTTGCTCTGAAACTGAGCCATAAAATTGCACAATCTAAAGGAAGGAACAGTTTGTTTTGCCCTTTTTATTGCCAGTTAAATGCCAGAAGACTTTTAAAGTAACAGCAACCAGTGCAAAGAAGAAAAAAAAATCTAATAAAATTTTTATGATCTTAAAATAAACCTATTGCTCTTTCCTCTTCCACAGTTTTACAAAACTTTCTATACCTTTTGGCACTAGGAACTACATATAATGCTTTTTCTCTGCAAATACAGTAAGACATCATATAAAATTATAGCTGTAGGAATAGAGATGCTATAAAACCAAGCAGGGAAACAGACAATTTTCATATCAAGCAAAACAGTTGATGATATTTTTACTCTAATAAGAAAAAATTTATTATCAAAGAAAGAGTAGATTTGAGTGTATGCTTAACTTTGCCTAAATAAAATCTTTTACAAATGACATGGTAGATAGTTCTTACTTTTACACAGAGCAGAGTTCCTTCTTCCGTCTGGCATCTGATTTAAACTCAGAGCAATAGTTGACCATGTTCAGCAGATTTTAGCCATTCCTGCACATCACTAGGGAAGTCGTCTACAATCTTGGAATTGTCTCGAGGGATTCTGATTCAATTGATCTGGGGTGCCTCCTGGGAGTTTTCAAAGGTCCCCAGGTCAATCTGCAGAGAACTGAGGTTGGGAGTCATGGCCTTGGAGAAAGGCCAGCTTTGAGGAGTCAGTGTCTGTGAGAGGAGGATGTGCCAGACCAGAGCAGTCATGTCAGGGACCCAGGAGCCTGTGTTGTCATTGTTCAAGTACTGCATTCATCCTGCTGTCCTGACTAGAATGACTACAGAGTTTAGTGTTCCCCTATCCTTCTGAGCTACACTACATTTTGCCAGAAGGGAACAGAATAATGGTGGTTTGGCCATGGTATGACAAGAAAAAAGAGAAAGAAACAGCTTTGGTTTCCATCCTCTTTCCCATAGCCAGTTGCCAGCCAGTAGGATTCGCTTAGCTTGCATCAGCTTGTATTTCTGCTGGCTTTCCCTACGTACCCTCCATATCTTCTTTCTTGTCTCAACAACATTGCATTGCTTAGTGAAGCTGATCTGGACAAGTGATCGCATGCCAGTAAAAGGTGGGGAAGGGGACAGTGTCAGTGTGGTTGGGTGCCTAGGAGGGATGAAGAGGCCTGGTATGCTGAGCAGTGAGGCCGGCAAACGCTGCTGAGGGCCAAAACGCGGCGCAGGCTGGCACACAGTTGGAAGCTGATGCATATTTATGATTTACTCTGAGCCTAATGTTAAACACAGTTCTTAACATCCAACATAGCTAGGAAAATCAAACTGACTAGAAATTGAAAATATTCTAATCTAAAACTTGATAGAATACAAAATGTGTCCCTGCATATATTTTGGAAAATGTCATGGAAGGATTAGAAATTAACTTGGAATAGGAAGAAACGATCTCTTCAGGTTGAAAACTTTACTGATATAAAAGATGCTGTTTCCTTTCTTGTTTATAGAATATAATGATCATTTCTGATAATTCAGTAGTAATAATATCATTGCAATAATAATAATAATATTAAAAGTTGGTGAGAATGGACTGATAAATAGTATTTTTATTCTATAGTAATAATTAACTTGTTATAGTAAATATAATAATTTCAAAATCAGAAAAAACAACTTGAAAATAAGGAAAAACAATGGGACCCCAAATCAGGAAGGATGAAAGTGACAATAATAACTACAATAGTATTTTTTAGGCTAAATGGGATCGTGTATACTCACTCATTCAAACATTCATCCAACGAGTATTTATAATCTGGCTTCCAGGTGGTAAGTACTATGGCAATTGTAAAATAAAGAAACCGGTCTGGTCTCTGTCCTCAAGGAGTATACAGACTAGTGGGGGTGGCATCACTCAAGTAAAAACCCAAATGGGTGTATCATCACAAAATGTGTTAAACTCTGTGGAAGACAAGAACAGAATCGTTTGCTAAATGTCCTTTCTTTGATTCAAGTGCTCTGAGTACACTTTTTAAGGAAATGGCATTTAAGCTGAGTTTTGCATCACATGTAGGGATAATTTGGGTTAGGAAATGAAAGGAGTTCATCTTATGCAGGAAAACTGCACTGTGTGCCACGAGATAAAACCATTTCCTATGGGAGGCATACTCACACATACCCAGGAACACACAACACACACACACACACACACACACACACACACACACACACACACGAGAATCTAAGGGCAGCTAGACAGTCACATTGGTATTGGTGCCTGGCTCCCTTCCAGCCTTTGGAGACAGGATGAATCAGCTGGGTACCAGGGACCACAACTTGCAGGATCAAGAGCCATGAAAAGGTGCGAGTGTGGGCAAGCACATGCAGATGTGATCTTGAAGACTGGCGGATTTATCTCGGAACCTTTCCGTAGACTATCTCCTGTGTTTGTGTGACCTTGCCTGCACCCGTGCCTGCTACCTTCCAGAAGGCAGGATAGCAGAGCAGGAGGGGGCAGGCTCAGCAGAGGAGCCCGCTGAGTAGATTTCTGTGACTGCAGGGGCTGAGGGTTTTGCTCTTACTGCAGAAAATGAACAAATTTTTTAGCCTATAGTTTTGAACAACTGCTTGGGGAAGAGATAGGCTGTCAGTGATTTGAAGGGAATATCTTGGCACTTTGCAAGTCGCCTTTCTCGTTTTAAGGCCAAACAGAGGAAGCCATGTTGCTGTGATTCTCTTCCGGCAAGTATTTGAAAGTCATGTACATATTGTTCTAATATTTTCCACAATAGGAAGCTCCTGTCATTCCAACCATAATGCTACAATCTGTCACTAGAATACAAATGACACAGCTCCTTGACCAGGTGAGGAAATGGAATGTCATTGCATCATCTCAGGGTTAAGCCAAACTCCGTGTTCCCTGGGTCGTCTCTTCCACTTGGTTTTATCTTGATTGGTGGCCTGTGAAGTGGCCTTTGGAAACAGCTTTGGTCTTTGTCCAGATGCTGCTATCTCAGTCTCATCCCAAACCTGCAAATAATTCATCAGATGTGAATGTCTCCCTGGACCTTCCTCCTCTCTCCTCTCTTTCCCAAGCCCTTTCTATTAAATTCATTTCTAAATTTATTTTTGTAATCTCATCCATGGCTAACTCTAGGTTAATTCTAGTTGGAATTATTGAGATTATTTCAAAATATGCTAGAGTTTCTTCTTTTGGTGCGTCAATGCCAGGGAGGATTTAGATTCCTTGTTTTAGCCCTGGAACAGATACAGGTGTGGGGCTTCCTTCAGACCTGCACATCCTGTGCAGCACACTACCTGTGCCAAAGCCTGGAGCCCTGTGAATCCCAGGGCCCAGCTGCCACATTCTGCTCTTGAGAGACAGTAGGGTCCCTGAGCCAGTCCTCATCTGATCAGTCTTGCATTGAGATCACATCTTACATAAGGATAGAAACTGAGTACTACTGAACAGAGTGGGGCTGTAACCACCTGAGTGCAGACAAGTCTTACCTTAAAGCTTCTTTGAGCACATTAAACAACATTCCTAGTGTTTGGGTGACAGGTGAAGTTGCCTGAGGTTTACAATTGAACTCCCTTATACTTCTGAGGTCCATGGACCAGCTGGGCAGGCCTCACTTGGGGACATGTTAGAAAAGCACAGGCCCCACTCTGTGATCTGCCTACTCAACCAGGGAGATCTCCACGGATTTATGTGCACAATAAAGTCTGATGCTCACTGGCTTTGAACATATTAAGACAACTAGATTTCCTCCTAAATACCTAGTAGGAAGCCAGGTGATTCCTCTGTTGGATGGACAGGGGTACCAGCAACTTGGAGGAGCCCAGACCTCACTGGGAGTGCTCTCTTTCTCCTCAGGAGGGTCCCATGGGCCTGGTCCTTCCCACACCCTCTGGGAGACGTTGTTGCTGGGAGCAATCACCCTCACTGGGAGTGTGTGTTATCTTCCAGGTCTATTGGGGGACATGAATGGAATCTGAGAACAAATGATTGAAGAAGGATAATTTAAGAGGATTACAAAGGCCAAGGGAGGAGCTGGGAAGCCTTTTCAGTGGATGGGATGCTCTAGCAAGGACAGCTTAGAATTAGGCCTCTCTCTTCCTAACCAGAGGCAACATAAGGCTTTGAGATCTGTAGGGGAGGCAGACTCTCCTCTGCACCACCAAGTTTACGTGCCAGTGCTCAGGGTCTCCATCAGCCCTCCGTGCCTAGAGCATGGGCTTCTTCATTAGAGGCTCCTGAGGGATGAATTATCAGGAAGTAGTGACA
This sequence comes from Xerus rutilus, assembly GCA_028644305.1. Classification (NCBI taxonomy): domain Eukaryota; kingdom Metazoa; phylum Chordata; class Mammalia; order Rodentia; family Sciuridae; genus Xerus; species Xerus rutilus. The sequence continues at coordinate 8,762,791 of CM053410.1, forward strand.
ATTTTCAGAGGCTTGGGGTACTTGTTCCTGGTCTTAAAACAAATGCTTTAAATGCACTTTTGACACACAAACACACAATTTGTTTGCCTGTTCTTGTATAGATATATACATATACAGATGATGTGTATGCATGTATGTATATGTATGTGTATATGTATATGAATATTCATATAAGATTGTCAGTGTATATGCACATTTGACTTTAAAAAGAAACTAATGAATAGTCAAGAATTTTTTAAAAGAGGTGTTTTTCTTGAAAGAATTATCATCTGATTGTAGAACAACGGTGGCTAAGAACTAGAGAAGAATGTGTGGTTCTGTTCTGGGGCATGTGCTGGCCGCCGTCACATGACAAAGCACATCAGCCGCTCAGGGGTCTCCTGCCTCCAGCTGCCCATCAGCTGTTTTTATCTGTTTCCTTTGTGCCCTGGGGACTTGGCTGAAATTGGAAGTCAGACTGCAGTCAGAGAATTCTTTTATCACATTATTTTCTCCCTGACCCATCTTTACTTGTTAGTTAAGAAATAATGGTCTTTTTCCTTGGAATTTTTAAATACCAACTTTCTTTTCCTTTTTAATTAGAAAAACTATAACAAGGGGAAAGAAGGGCATTTTTCTTAGATGTTTAGTGCTTGCCTCCACTGGCCAAATGGATTCCAGTCATGCTCCCTCATGCTGTGATTCTTCTCTGAGGCTACTGGGTGTAGTTATTAGAGTCGAGGAGAAAAACTTGAAAGGGAATCTGTTTGTCCCCAGAAATGATCTCTCATGGGAAGGCACTTAGGTGAAGCATAAGCGTGAGACACTGCCTTAGTAATGATCTATTTTCTATCAGGAAATAGCTTTGCTCTCACTGGAGAACAACTATGGCCCTGTGGTTATAAAAGCGTGGAAATTAATATCAGGGGTTTTCTTCCTGGCTCTGACACTTAGTGAATGGGACAACTCACTTTCTCCTGCCATTTGCAAAGTGGTGAAAAATGTGTCCAGTCTTTTACCCTCAGTGCAATGGACTGTGTGTCCCCCTCCAATTCACATGTTAAAACTGTATCCCCAAGGTGATGGTCCTAGGAGGTGGCTGGGTCAGAAAGGTGGAGTCCTCATGGATGGGATTAGTGGCCTCCATCACTCCTTCCACCATGAGAAGACACAACCGAAAGGTGCCATATGCATGGCAGGAAATATATCCTTACCAACATGGAACCTGCCAGTGCCTTGATCTTAAGATTTTTCAGCATCCAGCACTGTGAGAAATAAATGTCTGCTGTTTCTCTGCCACCCAGTGTGTGGTAGGTCGTTATTTGATTTGGTCATCACATCATTTTCCTTCTCTTGGTCCCTGAGCAACTCTCCTTCCCTTGCACATAAACAGCATCCACACCCGCAATGCCACAGTGACTTAGGGAGTATTTCCTCTCAAGATGAGATGGAGGCAGAAGCTTTGCCCACTCAGTGACCATCTCTTGTGGGGCTCTCGCTGCTCCTCAGCTGCCCTGAGAATGAACAGGAGAACTGCTCACCACACTCCACTACCACCCCCACACTCAGGTGCATGTCTAGCAAAGTCTAATCTGGCAGCTAATAAAAAATCTGGCCTCCGAGAAAGCACCGAGTATGTTCCTGTTGCAGCACTCTGAGTAGGGCCATGCGGGGGGTCGGGGACACAGTGAGCATGACCGTGTTGCTACAGATACTGACCCAGCTGCATTCAGAAGCAAATACTCCTTGGGTAGTTTATGAAATATAGACAAACAAAATGTTATAAGCAGGAAAATAGAAACAGGTAAAGCCTGCGTTTATGGATATTAACTGAAACTTTCACATTTGAGTGTGATACACACATTAACATTAGCTATGAGTGCGATTTCTGTCTACAAATAAAACGTAAAAATGATTTTCCATTAAAATAGCACAGGATAAGCATTTTTTATTAGGCATACATTTAGTTATTCAATATTTCCACTAATTAGAAATCTGGAGGCTTTTATGATTGTATCCTGTATTTTCAGTTTGCATTAATTCAAAACAACTATTTTTTTCCTAATTCCTTCAGTGACTTGACTATTTATGTAACTGAATTAGGTAATGGACTGTGGCTAATAATTACAGGTCTGTAATGAATTACTATTATCTGACCCTAAGCCCATGGACTTAAGAAAGACCTAGGTTCAAGTTAATATTCTGCCAGTTCCTACCTGTATGAACTTTCCTAAATCATTTTTTTTTTGTGATTCTTGAAAATAAGGCTAATAAAAAGAACCATAGGCAATCATGAGTTTGACTTGGGTAGTTTAAAAAAAATGCTGTGCAATGAGGAAAAGATGAGAATCCAGTGTTGACTGATGCCAGACATGAAGTGTTAGAGAGAACAGAGTGTTCAGGAACTATGAGCAAGATGAGCACACTGCTTTGAAGATCATGTATCAATAATGGCTTGTGCCATCATTTTATCATTGTGATACACACTACCACAAAACAGAAAATTCTCCCATGTAGGGACATCTTTAATATTTACTTACATTTTGAACTAGTATCTATTGAGTGTTCAGTAGACCAAAGATTTCTGAGTGTACATCATTCCCAGCTATGATGCTCAGCTTCCGGCCAGGCAACTGCCTGCAGACCAACTCCACTCCTCCAGCCTGGCAGCGCTGGGGTTCTCAGGGAAACCTATGGGAGAGTCTGTCTGACTCCTGATGAATTGGTGACAAAGGGTCTGGCAGGGAGAAGTAGGGCAAGTGACATATATATTCATTCATGCAAATATAAAGTTAATATTCTGCCAGTATATAAATATATACTGTATATAAATCTGTATATAAATCCAGAAAGGCTTTATCCCACACAGTTCAGAAAACAAACTCAGCCCTTAAAGGAAAGAGAGACCATCAATCCTGTTGGTCCTGCCCTGCACAGTCCCTAAGTATGTGTTAACAGCTCTGGACAGGTTGTAGCCTGAGCACAGTCCCTGGAGGTGAAGGTACTCTGGGACATTGGCTGAACCTGAAGAGTCATCCTGCTTCTTGGCTGGGCCACTGGCTCCTCTGGGACCATTTCATTATGAATTCATATGGTGGTGAAGTCTTGTCTCAGAACATAGTGTCTCCCAGGAGGAAAGGCCTCCAGTGCCAAGGGACAGAGGAGCCCAAGGGCTGGGGAAGGTACTGTCTTCATTTCCTTGCCTGGCCAAACTTATTCCTTCACATTCTTTTCTTTCCTCTCTTTTAAAGCACACCTGTTTTTCTCACCTTTGTCACTATTACCCAGTACATTTGGGGTCATTCCTCTGCGGCCTATGAGGGCCTTAGAGTCACTCAAGTCTCCTCCAGTATGTGATGTCCTTATTTACCAGTGTGTGCCAACACTACCTCTCAGGCCTATGGATTTCCTCCACTCCCACATGGTGACCTCTGTCTCACTTCCAGAATCTACTCAGAGGACACATCTCAGACTTCCTTATTACCAGGAACTGTTGTGCATTTTTCTCTTGCTCGGGAATTCCCCTTTCTATGACACATTACTGAATCCTTTCCTTTGCCAAAGTCTTCCCCCTTGATGGGCGCATGATTGCCCTCAGCACACTGGCTCATTTTCAACTAACCTCATTCTCCTAGTTGAACAGCCCCAGCAAGTCTTCCTTTTGTCCTTCCAACCCTGAATATAGGATTGTATCAAAGAAAAGTCACATCCACTACTTCTATAAGTGTTCTTTTTTTTTGTACTGGAATTGAACCCAGGTGCATTTAACCACTGAGCCACATCCCAAGCCTTTCTTATATATATATATATTTTATCTTGAGACAGGACTCACTAAGTTACTTAGGACCTTGCTGAGTTGCTGAGATTGGCTTTGAACTTGGGATTCTCCTGCCTTAACCTCTCGAGCAGTTGGCGTAACAGGAGTGCACTACTGCACCTGGCTCTCTCAATATTCTTATTCACTCAACAAATATTTCCCGAATGATAATGCTGTTTTCAATGATCTCTTCCCATTTCCTCCTCCTACACCTTCACATCCACTTAGATTGCTTCCTCTCCTTAGCTTACTCACTTATTATACACCCATATTTTATAAAATCTAAGGCAATATCTGTAATAAAATGCACCACTATTACATTATGCATCACATAGAATGGAAAAATGCTGCCAATTAAAATAGTAAAATGCCATCAATTGCAAGATGTATTCTGCTTTTGGAGCTGTTAAAATATGAAAATATATGCATTTTGTAATATCAAAGTAAGGGTATTTTTTAGATCAACGCAAAGATACTTCCTAATCTTCCTTTCCCTTAAGATATTAAATTTCTTAAAATAGACTGAGCTGTCAAGTTCTGTCTTCTTACCTCCCAAATATCCCTTATCCCTCCACAATTTGGCTTCTTCCTCTAATAAGATTGCTCACAACTCACTTTATAATTGCCAAATCTGAGGCCATGCCTTACACTATCCTTCCTAAGGCCAATGCACAGGGTGGGGTCGCTGACCTTCTTTCCTTCTTGTTGCTGTCCCTATCATTCCGCTGTCTTCTAGTCCTTTACAGAACTTTCTTCTTTCTCAGTTTATGGACTATTTGATTTTTCTCTCACTAGCACTTTACCACTTTTGTTCTTCATAGTTTCGTTTGCTATATTTGCTCTCTGAAATTCCTTTTCTATTTAAAACCTCCCTATCAGGCTTTTGTCCCCAGCACTTCCTCCAGCAGCTCTCCTGCAGGACACCCTTTAATACCCATGTTCCCATCTAGACTGCATTGTTATTTTCTCTGATCTCCCTGGAACATTTGTTTTAGAGGAGCATTTCTTTCTTCTGAAGACAAATCCTTTTTTGTACCATACAAGAAGCAGGCTGCCTCGGGTTCCTCCAATCTTTAGTCTGACAGCTCTTCTTCAGTTCCCGACATTGGGCCTGGGAACTCACTTGGTCAGTGACATTGTCCAGTGCCATTGTGTTACAGTCTCCATTTCTTATCTAAAATCTCCCAATTTGAATCTGCCAAATTGCCCCTCTCCTTGAACCTCAGACTTGAACATCTCATCACCTGATTGACATTGCCATGGTTTACTAATTAGCATCTCATACACAAAATGTCCAAACATAAATTCTTGATGTTCCAAATCTCCTTTTCCCAGTCTTTTCCATCTCAAGATGGCTCCTTGGGCCAAAAGAGGAAGACCGTCTGTGATTCTTTTCATACGCTCTCAGTTCTACCCATCTTGGTGGCTCTAGCTTTTAAAATGTAGTAAATCCAGATCTCTCCACTTGCACAGCCACCATGCTGGGGTTGTGGGGGCGTCACCTGCCTCCTACACACCCTTGACCGCCCTCCCACTTTCTCCTCCCTCTATTGCCCTATCGTCAACCTACTCTCAATACAAGATCCAGAATAAGCTTTTTTAATGTGACGAGGGTAGATGGAGCCACTGGGCTTACACATGGGCAACTGCTTCTCATTTGAGCAACAGAAATCTCAGGTCTCTTCTCTTTTTGCTGGGGTTTGCTGTCTACACCCTCTTCTCCTCCCTCCCTAGAGCTGCACTGGCTTCTCGGCACTCTCAAAGACGCCAAGGATCTGCTGCTTCACAGCTGCTTGCCAGTGTGATCTCTCTGCAAGGATACTCTTCTTCCAGGTTTCCTTGTGGTTCATTCCTTTGCTCCTCCAGATCCATTTTATTTCTCTTGAATTTGTCTTTCATATTTCCTCTGAGAATATGATGTAGAATAGCAAAAATCTATGTAAAATAGCAAACACCCCTATTCATGTGCTGTGCTACCTTCTATCAGAAATATTGTCACCCAACATTCTGTGCATTTGTTTACTGTATCCCTATGTATTTATATTTTAAGTTGCAGGAGATAATGACTTTACCTATGCAGGTAACTGCTCTATGCACAGCGCCCAGGATGGTGCATGGTACGTAGTAAGTATTTGATAAATCTTTCACGAAAGGTTGAATAAATCCATCCTATTTTCCTGCATGGCCCTTTATTTCCTGAAAAATCTCCCTTGGCTGCACCTGTTCTAAATCTGTATTTCTAGCATAGTCTTTCTTTGGAGAGAGATTTGGAAACATCTCAAAGCCTGTCTGAGTCTGTGATTCCAAACTAGAAGCAGAGCAATTTGAAGCCAAATCTGTTCTTCTGTTCCTTTTTTTCTCATCAGGGGGGACACCTGTGATAACCTCTGAGCATGCTACTTTGGTCCTCATCGTGACTTAACACCTGTCCTTGACCTACATTTACCAATGAATTTGATGCTTTCAAAAGTTAAATCTAGGATATAAACTGTTCTGGCCCTAACTTAAGGAGATTTAGCTGTGTCTCTATGGTATTGATCATGGTCACACCTCTGCAGAGAGCACCTGCCTCCTAGTTCCACGTAGAGAAACATGGCTTGCAGCCAAGGCTGAATTTCCACTCACCCACTCTGTGAAGTCTGAATCTCTAAAGGAAACTATGTAAAATGCATCTAACACTGTGAGGCTGAAACCACGAAGACAGTGGCATGTGCATTATCTATCATGTACATCACTAACACAAAACTCCTTGTGTTATAAGTACTTATAACATTTTGAATACTGTAGTGCCATGGTTAATTTTGTAGATCCACTTTACATGGTCACATAAGGCCTATATATTTGCTCAAACATTCTGGAAGGGTCCATGCAGGTATTCCTGGGTAAGATAAACATTTGGATTGGTCTGAGTAAAGCAAATTGCCCTCCCTAGTGCAAGTGATCCTCCAATCAATTGATAATCCAAGTGAAACAAAGGGCTATCCTTCTTCCAGGTAAGAGGGAACTCTGCTTGCCTGTCTTAAGTTGGAACACGAGTCATTTTCTGCCTTTGGACTCAAACTAAAACATAGGCTCTTTTTAGGCCTTGAGGCTTCCAACCTTTGGATTGGACCATTAGCTTTCCTGGTTCCCAGTTCTTTGGACTTGGGCTAGCATTAAGCAATCAGCTCTCCTGGGTCTTCAGCTTGCTGACTGCAGATCTTGGAACTTCTAAGCCTCCATAATTGCATAACTGCCATTTCCTTATCTGTCTGTCTATCTGTCTGTCCATCTATCTGTCTACCCACCCACTCACCTATCCATCACATTTGTTCTCTTTCTTTGGGGAATACTGACTAATATACTTAATATACATTATGAAATGCTTGGAGGCAGGAAAGATCCAATAGCTTCAAGGATTGACCTCAAGGATTGGCATGATATAGAGGAACCCTAAAGCATATCCTCAGCTCAGTATGAGCAGTGGCTGTTTCCAATATTTGGAGTCTGACTGCCTTGATTCAAATATCATCCCTGCTACTTTTTGAACTGTGTGACTTTTAGGCAATTCACTTAACCTGTGTCTTTATTTTTTCTTCTATGAAATGAAGGTAGCTATAGAGCTTCCTTCAGAGAACCATCATGAATAAGGCATGGAGAAATACCCACAAGTACTCAGAAGTGTGCAACCCAGAGGCAGCTCTCAGTAAATGTTAATTGCAATCATCATGCATGATGCATTAATTGGAGTGAGACCCACCATGCTGTTGAGAGAAATCATGGCATTGCACCTCTGTTCCTTATTCCTGGGAGGATCTTCACTGATGACCTAGAATGTGCTTCTAGATTCTACAGTCCCTTCAGGAGAGCTTATGTTCAGAGATGGATGCTCAGTATGCAGTTTGGCATCTACACAGAGAAAGAATCAATAAGCACTGCTGAGTGAATAAATGAATGAATGAATGGACTTGCTAAATTTCTAGCTTGTGCTTTTAAAGTGGGGATAACATATGCGTCTTTTGCTTTTAAAGTGGGGATAACATATGCCTCTCTTGCTATAGTTCCAATGATTACAAAGAATATGCACAGAGTACCTTTCACCAAATCTGATATATCGTAAACTCTCCATAAATGGTGGCTGTCACTATTTTTATTATTTTTAATGCAACAACAATTTCATGCCTTTTTTTTTTTTTGGTCCTTGCTTTAATCCTCAATCATCTTTTAATTTGCTCTGCAAACTTTTTAAATCATTTTTTAAAATTTTCTTTATTTGTTTTAATTAGTTATACATGACAGTAGAAATGTACTTTGATACATCTTATATAACAGAGTATAATTTCTCATTCTTCTGGTTGATGTAGAATCCCACCGGTTGTATAGTTACATATGTACATAGGGTAATAATGTCTAGTTCATTCTACTATCCTTCCTATCCCCCCCACTTCATTCCTCTCTACCTAATCTAAAATAACTCCATTCTTCCCTAGCCCCCCCCATTGTGAATTAGCATCCACATATCAGAGAAAACATTCAACCTTTGGTTTTTTGGGATTGGCTTATTTTCCTTAGCATGATATGCTCCAGTTTCATTCTTTTTTAAGGCTGAGTAATATTTCATCATGTGTGTGTGTATCACATTTTTTAATCCCTTCATCTGTTGAAGGGCATCTAGGTTGGTTCCATAGTTTAGCTATTGTGAATTGAGCTGCTATCAAATCATTTTTAAAGGCAGGAATAATAATTGTAAATGAAAAAAAATTGAACAAGGATTCAAAAATATTCTCATCATTTGACAAAGTTAAGCATATGTCCAAGATTAAAATTTGAGAGTTTATATATGTTATCATAATTAAAATTTCATAAAAAATACCCTCCCTTTTTTTGGTACCATGGATTAAGCCCAGGTACACTTAACCATGGAGCCACATCCCAAGCTCTTTTTATTTTTATTTTTTTATTTGAGACAGGGTTTTTATAAATTACCCAAGGTTTTGCTGAGTTGCGGAAGCTGGCTTTGAACTTGCAATTTTCCTGCTTCAGTCTCCCAGGCTGCAGGAATTATAGGCATATGCCACCGTGCCTGGCAAGAATTTTTCCTTTTAATTTATAAGTTTTCAGACCCCAGATCTCACCCAAGCCTATGTAAAGAATGAGAAATTTTCTGCTGACTCTTCCTCTCCAATAAATCAACATATCTTCTTCATTCCATGAAGAACTATCTTAGCTCTTTTATTAAAGGAAAAGATTTATGAATAAAATTTTTTGATAGCACATATATTTAAAGAGTGAAGCATCTTGAAAACACAAAATACTGACAAATCAAATACTACTAAGTGAAAACTTTGTGTTCTATATGCACTCTTCTGACATTTCAGAAGAGGAAAACCTTCCCACAAGGGGGCAGGGGGGATTCTTCTTGGAAAATATTCACTTTCCCAGTTATTTGAATTGATGTAGAAACATTTATGCCTTTCAATTTATCCACCCTTGAGGCAAAATGGTCTTGGACACAGGCAGTATAATTGGTGGGTGAATGACTGCACAGATCCATCCCAAGTCACGCTGCTTCTCCAGTGAAACCCGCTGTGTTCTCAGTACAGTAACATCTCAGGGTTTGTGAACATTCCAGGAGACAGCCCAGGGACTCTTTCCTTTGGCCACACATGGTTCTGTCAGATGACCCTCCACGATGTTCCAAGGCCATGTCAATGAAACAGAAATGTTAACATGGTCTATAAGCAGATTAAACAGGATTTGCCTCCTCCAAGTCTTCAGCACAACTCTGCAGTAAGCCAAGGAGAAGAGATCTGCCTGACTATGCCTGAAGGTGTGTCCTGGTCACCTGCCTTTCCCCTGCCCACCTCAAGTTCTGACAATGTGGAGGGAAATGACAGCAGCCTGGCTCCCTGGCCACTGCCAACATGCTTTAATGGTCCATGGGAAGATCCATGATCAGTTCTTCTACTGCCATTCTATCTAGCCGCAGAAAGACAACCTGAGCATGGACAGTTACATACAGCATCTGCAAACGGTACTTCTCTTTATATAAGTAGTAAAGCAAGGTGTCTGCATGGTCTGCGCTGGGTCTCTGCTGGGTATCCTAAGATGTTTCCTCACATTTGTCTCTAGAGATTGCTTCCACATTGTGTGTGCATGCGTGCGTGTGTGCATGTGTGTGTGTTTGAATGTACTACAGAGGAGCCTTACCCATCTTTAAACCACTTGTTTCATGCCCTGGCAGAGCACTTAACTGGAACACCAGCCATCCATTCATAACATGTCCCACTGCTTTTCAAAGCACAGCAGAGAAACAAAATGGGAAAATTTTTCATTCATGAGAAGGTTTTATTATCGTGAAGTCTGAATTTCTAAAAGGTTAGGTATTGTCTCTCTTCATATCTCCTATGAAACATGTCACTCGGCATATGGCATTCTGTTCATGATAGTTAAAATTAGACAATACAAATCCTTCGCTTTTTATAGAAACCTGGCTCTGAAGACACAACTTGGGGATTTTTTTTTGAAACATTTTCATCAAAGTTTTCAATTGTCAATTATATTTTAAATGTTTTTTTTTCCCCATTAGCAATCCTTTCACCATGATCCAAACCAAAAAATCAGAAGCATTTGAAAATCAGACATTCAAACAAACCAGAAAAGATCACAAATGTGTAGAACTGGAAATAACAAAGCAAGCAATCCCACTTCTGAAAATCATGGGAATACAGCTATAGACCCAATACATACACCTCTTACTGTCAGAAAAGAATCATCAAAGTTTTCAAATTTACCTTCTTTCCTGCCTGTTTCCTCTCCTCACCTTCAACTGGGCATCTGGAATAGAATTCTTATGTACCTTTGTTTATTTTTCAGATTGCTTCCTTATCCATTTAAGTGTCATTGACAGTCATTATGAAACTTAGAGACTTAGCTGGTTTTTAAAAAATCACAGAATAATATAAAGTTGTCTCATTAATTTCATAAATTCAATCTAAAAAGACTACATGTAACAGTAGAAAGTGTGTCTTTGTGAAGATAGTCTTAATCAATATGCAAAATATCATAAATATTAGCAAAAGTTTCTTAATTTTCATCCAACAAAATTCTACTATTATTCTACTATTCAAGTAATAGTTTATCTACTAATTTTCTGAGTGTTAACAAGGGCAACAGTAGTTCCAATTAGCCATTTTTTAATCCATGAGGCTTGCTATAGATCAGGGACGTATCTGAGTTCAGAATTCTGAGCTTTATTACTTCTAGTATCAGAGTGAGCTTCTGAGATTCTAAGTCGAGAGAGGATGGGCAAATACATTGACTTCCCCATCCCAGTTGGAAATATGTTTTCCTATCCCTTCTCCTTCCCTCCTCACTCCTTTTGTGGGGAGGATTTATGGATATATATTTATTTTGGTCTTACATCATATTCTCTGAGAAACAGATCTTGAGAGATGGAGGTTAGTGTGCAATGTTTTTCCCGAGTGGCTTCAGAATCAGAGCTGTGGCAGTTTGGGGAATAAGGAAGCAGAAAGAAGTGGGATTCAGGCCCAGGGAAGGGTGACCTGGAGGTGGTGCCAGAGTGGTCCCGGGTGTTCCCGGGCCTCATGCGAGGACAACTGGGTGGGGTTGCTTCGGCTTGAGGACTCTACCCTAGCATTGACCAGTGATAGTAAAGAGAGCAGAATGACTACTGTCCCCTAGCAAGTGACTGGTCAACAAGAGATTTTAAAGTATAGGCATCTCCACACTTTACCACTGCCTCCATTACACATGAACACATGTGTCTTCATATGTACAGATGTGTGGTTCTACATACTAAAATATATTGGTGCATATGTGTTTGTTTACATTTGTATTGTAAATCGATCCTCATATAAATTATTTAAACTATTGTAGAATATAAATCATTTCTAGAAAACTAGAAAGGAAGTGGAAATGATCAAATGTGCTCTGGCCTTTCTGACTTGTTTCTTAAGCCACATTCTCCTGATCCCCTCACCGAAGGGCGATTATTCAACAAAGCCTCTTCCCGTTCTCCTGATGGGCTGCCACTCCACTCCCCATGGTACGAAGCCATTATTTATCAAATGCTCATGGAGATGACAAATATGGTTGAAATGAAATTTAGCAAGAACTCTTTTTTATATAAACATGAAATATATTAATAATAATCCCCAACGCAGTTGTTTCTTAAGCTCAGAGCTCACCTTCCAGGATGGGGACTGACTGACGTGGCTTCTCTGCATCCCCTGGCATGCTCTGGGGCCTCGGCCTCTTCTCACTTCTGCACTAGACTCTGAGTGACTCGTGGAGCACAGTGATCATGTCTCCCACTCTCTCCTGGAAGTGTGGGCTTGCCTCAGCAGGCGACATTGGGCAGATCAGCCCTATTCCATCACTGACAGACAATTTAATTTACTTTACCAAAACCCTTTTGTTTTACCTCTAACTCTTTCTAGATAACCCCTTCAGGAATAATTGTATCTTCACAGTCCTCAGACATGCTTTGTTTCTGTCTCAAAGACCGCGTGGAAATACCCAGGTTAGAGACATTCTTTTTGTCCTGTCAAACTTAAGGTCAGACTCCTTCATTAGAACCATAGATGGTATTTATAATTAGTAGACTTCCATCTCTGACAAATAGAAATATAAATGCTTTTTACAAGGCCACACATACTATAATTTGTAAAGCACAAAACCTCGTTTGGGTATAATCACATTTTTTTTTTTTTAACTTGAATTAAGTAGTGGGTCTCAGGCTGCTTTGCAAAGTCTCAAGGAACTTGGACTTAGTAGACTAACAGCTGTGGATTTAACTCCCATTCTTCTCCTATTGGCTGTGAGACCTTGAGCAAGTTGCTTTACCTCTCTGGAATTCAGTTTCTCCGGGAGAAAAAGATAACAAGAGCCTTTACATTAGAGGATCTTTGCAAAGCTTATATGAATTAATACATACAAAGTGCTTAGAACATTAACTGACATGTAGTAAGTACTGAAAAATATTAGACAACTCAAATGAACTATTGTAGGGAAAAAATTAACTGTATCTTTTTATAAGAATTTTGAGACCTTGACATAGTAAATATCAGTTCAAATTCCTTTGAGGATTGTGTTGGCACTATGGATTAAAAAAAACATGAAAGAACTATTATGTGTTTAGTGTCTGGAATACATTAGTCACATGCCCATCAGAACAGAATATATACAACAAATATCTTTGCAGGTGAGGAATGGGGAAAATAAGACAGAGAGCTTTCCTGCAGTCACATGACTTTGAAGAGCTTCATAAACTCACCTCTGACAGCAGAGTCACTTTGTCAGACGACCTTTAATAAACAAGATGAATAAAAGAATGTTTACAGACCTAGGAGTGTTGGGACAGTTCCAGGCTGTCCTCTTTCATGCTGATTTCCCAAGCCCCCCCACCAAATTACTGATACAAAGAAACAGAAAAAAGAAAAGGAATAAAACACTAGAACAAAGTACACTTCATGGTTTAATATATTGTGAAATTTTGTGGATTAAATATTCTACCTCTCCTGCACTTTCCTCCAAGGCAGGGAAGGAACCTCCAGTTTGACATTCAGAGTAATGGCTGTGTCTAGGGAGTTTCCCTAGCTCTAGTGTGTAGAGCTTCCTCCTGTGGTTCTTGAAGTTAGCAAAGTACGTACTAACCACTTAATATGGCTTATACAAGAAGAAATAACATTCTATACCCTGGATTTCTCTAGGGGGTTTTGTTTTTGCTTGTTAATCAGCCATGTTCTGATGAGATTACTTTTTTTTTTTTAGGAGCTACCTCTCCCCATCTTTAATACATAAATTGTGCTGATTTGATTTGACCTCTAGTTCCAGGTGGGTGGCTGTGCTCTGGCTTAGCCAAGCAGAGCTTTCTGTCCTACACCCTTGACCTTCTCTGAGATGAACCTATGACTGCAGTAGCTACTCCAGACTAATCCTGGGATGACAGCTGAAATTCTTGGTCATATGGAACATGTTTTTTTATTGATGTTTATAATTGTGAGAAAAGTAAAGACCAGCCTGGACTGTGGTCAACTGTGTCAACCTATGTAGGAGAAATTTAGATTAAACCCGATGGTGCCATCTTGTTCAGGATCTAGATGACATTCAGGACACTGCATTTCCCAAGTGTGTGAGTAACAGAGATCTGACTTTTCTTTCTTCCAACTTAAGCTTGCTTGAGTTAGATGTCTGTTACTTGCAGCCAGGAAGGATGGAACTGTATATCCTATTTTACCTGGTATTTCCTGTCTTTGAATATCTTCAACATATAGGGGTTGAGTCCCCTGACGTTCACACTGAGAACCATACAAGAATATAGTCAGTATAGCAGCTGAACTTCTGATTGGTTAATAATGCCCAGATATTCATTTCTGCTTCATTCTTTCTTGCCTTTACTTGTGATGGAGGGATAGCTTTTGGAGAAGGTAAGTCCCCCCTCATAAATGAAGAATGATGAAATTAGCAGTTTAACAGAATAGTCTTTCTTTAAATCTCTGTGCTTAGAGGCTTTTCAGAGGGCCACTTAACTCATCTCATTGATTTGGCTAAAACAGTGCAGAGTTTTGCTTATAATGCGATATTAGTTTATTGCTTGTTGTTTGTTTAGTATTTCTCTATATTTTGTACTGTTTTGGGAAACTATGCAATACCAAACATGAAATTAGGTGATATCAAACATTCTACCTTGGGCCTATTATGGCTTATGAGTCTCCAAATGAATGGGAAGAAGGACATATTGAGAGGAACTGAAGTGTTTGCCTCTCTTTATCATCTTTTTATTTATCTGTCATCTGTCCCTTCCTTCTTTCTTTCTTTCCTTCCTCCTTTTTCTCTCTCCCTCCATCTTCTCCTTCTTTTCTTTTTTTTTTGTAGAGAATGAACATTTACCAAGAGTCCAGAGATAAGTCCAAACAAAATAGATAAAAGTTAACTCAGGGATGTTGTTGGGAGATTTCTCAAATGCAATCTAAAAAAATAATAAAGTGGGATGATTTCCATAGAGCTGAGATCATGCAGCTTCCAAAGATATGGTGAGCATAATTTTGTGTGAACCACAGTCAGTATCTGAGGATAATGAAGACCAGCTTTGGAAGCCCTAGTCGATGCTGGTCCATTGGCTCCAATCAGAAGTCACAACTGACTCCCTCAGTTTCTTGTAAGGGGTGACATAAGAGAGTATGTTGTCAGGAAGAGCTGCTTGCAGAAGCCAGAGCTACTGAGGACTTCTGAAAGCCTCTACTTGTAGCAAATGTCTTACTGGGCTAGAAGGATATGCATAAAGAATCACAAGTGCAGTAAAAATTGTTTTTTTTCCTCAAATGTCTAATTATGAAGTCTTGACAATTGTATACGTTCTTGTAACCAAAGCCCAGAATAACACAAAGAACCTTTTCATTTTTCCAGAATGTTTTTCATGTGCCTTTGGAACACAACTTTTACCTGCATTTGGATTTTCTACAAACAGAATCATCCAATATGTACTCTTTATTTGGTCCCTTTCATTTAAAATAATGTACTTAAGATTCAGCAAGGTAGTTGGTGTGTGCACATGGATGTTTTGCTTTTACTGCTAGGTGGCATTCCAGTATGTGACTGTCCCATAGTTTGTTTATATAATTGCCACTTAGTTAGTGGACACGGGGGTTGTTTCAGGTGGGGGCCGTGATCAGAAGTTTAGGGTACAGTCTAATCTCATCTAGGGAATGTTGTCTGCTGTGATTGTTCACTAGAGAGGTCCTTGGCCAAGTCTATGGGTGGTCTAGCAAACATTCAAGCTATACCTGAAGGAAAGGGTGTTTCAAGTGCAGAGAGGGTGGAGGAAAGTGTTCCTGGCAGTGGCACCAAAGTGTTCTAAGTTCTGAGGCTTGACAAGTCAAGGCACATTCCAGAAACTGAATCAGTCTTCAGGCCCAGAGCTGGGCATGCAAATGGGAACCCATGAAGATAGGATAAATGAGACCAGGTCGTGAAGAGCCAGCTTTGTAAGATATGTGAAGGCTTTGGACTCTATTATAAGGGCAATGAGAAACAACTAGTGTTTTCAGCTAGGAAATTATTTGCTTGGATTTTCCATCATAAAAAACTCTATTTTTTAGCTTAGGCCTCACTAAATTGCTGAAGCTGGCTTTGTATTTGTGATCCACCTGCCTCCAAAGTCCCTGGAGTTACAGGTGTGCGCCACTCCACCTGGCTCTTTACCCACTCTTCATCCTTGTCCTCCAAGTAGACTTTAGAGTTAGGGCTCCCATTAGATGATCTGTCCAGAAATGAACTAAACATCTTGCTGATTGGCTGAATAACACTTAGTGAAATAGACCTTTCTTTACTTCTCTTATTCTGGTTCCTGTAGTTCAGTTACTGCCTGTCTGGCTTGTATTGAATATTTTGCAATATACTTCTCAAAGTCGACTTAAACTGAGTTTGAAGGGATTATAGTGTAATCCAAATAGATATCTACTAGTTATTGAACAGGAATACTCTAGCCAGAGTCCACAGGGCAAGCCTGTACTATAAGGGGCAACAATACCTACTTTGTGCTATAAAAGCAACTTCTGTATTTAATGTTCAAGCTGGAAATTCTATGACTACCTAAAATTCAGCACAGGCTAGGATAGAATTTTCTGTTAAAACTTTCTGCATGAATGGAAAATTCCCACATCTGTACTTTCATTATAGTAGCCACTGACCACATATATATATGAAATGCTAGAAATGATATTAACAGCACTGAGAAACTCAAGGTTTAAACTGCATTTAATTATAATTAATGTAATCTTTAATAGCCACATGCAGCTATTGGTTAGTGTATTAGACTATGCAGGTATAGAAAACTCCATTGTCACCAAAGGGGAATAGAAGTGGAGGTGCTGAGAATGTGAAAATGAGAGAGAAAAATTAATTGCAGGTCAATTTTTTAGAATATACATTGAAGAAGAATGAATCTCTTACTATCTAGTATTCAATAGATCTGTCAGGTAGATTAGGAAAAGCATTACCATAGCTATACAAATAAAAGTAGCAAATAATTTTAGCTTCTATGGTGAGATAGGAACTGGACTTTCTCAAGATTAGTCCATCTGTGCTCATGGCGGGAAAAAGTATCCAATCTGATGGCGGCCTGGGGGTGCTTGACAGTTTGAATTCAAGCAAACAAACACAAAGCAGCCACGAAACACAGTGTCAACAAGGTCAGAGAATCAAGGAGCAAGCAGATGTGCTTTGCTTTGCTTTACCTATTTAGGTGGAATTTCCTAATGGGGAGAGAAAGAGTCAGGAGAAAGAGTTGAAGCAGGCCCTATTGTGTCTTGGACATTGGACTAGGCATATTATATGTATATTATTTATTTATTCCTCTGAACAATTCTGATTTATTCCCAATTAATATATACTAAATTATTCAAAATGTTCAAATGTAGTAATAATAAATATTAAATTACCATTGCATACGTATTATGCAACAGACATACTAAACTCTTTGCTCACATATTTCATTTATTTTTCACCAGATACACTGAATTAAGCACAATCATCAGTTTATAGATATGGATAATTGTAGGCAAATTGTCTAATGGCCTGTGCATATGAAGTGTGAGAAACTACATTTTATCAGAGATTTATTTAACTCTAAAGTTACCTTGTATATGTGTGTACATGTATTAATTAGTTTTTCATCACTGAGACAAAAATACCTGACAAGGACAATTTAGAGAATGAAAAGTTTACTTTGAGCTTGCAATTTCAGAGGTTCAGTCCATGGACAGCAGACTCCATCACTTGAGGCCTGAGATGAGGCAGAGCATCATGGTGGAAGGGGAGGCAGAAGAAGAAAAAAGCTGCTCAGCTCTTGTCATTCAGGAAGCAGAGAGAGGACAAAATAGTAGTGTATTCCTACATGCCTCCAGTGACCTACTTCCTCCAGCCGTGCCCTACCTGCCTATAAGCTCCCAGTAATCCATTCCAATTATTAGTTCATCACTGTATTAATCTACTAATTAGGTTATGATGTACAACATAATCATTTCAATTATATGCATTCCTGCATTGTGTCATACGTGAGCTTTTGGGTTCTCATATCCAGTTTAGAACAGTACATAATTTATTTTATTTTTTTTTTTTATTATTTTATTTTTTTCCCAAAAGTTGCATTTTAATACATGTTGGCAAACATAACAGAAAAAAACAAATTATCAGAAGTTGTACACACTATTCACTGAAAACATTTGTTGAGGCAAATAGAA
>CM053410.1:8781329-8821854 GCA_028644305.1 Xerus rutilus
ATCCAATCAATAAATGGGCTAAGGAGCTGAATAGAAACCTCTCAGAAGATGATATACAATCAATAAACAGATATATGAAGAAATGTTCAACGTCTCTAGCCATTAGAGAAATGCAAATCAAAACTACCCTCAGATTTCATCTCACATAATTTATTTTATATTCATATGAAATTTATTTCACCATGATCATATCTATGTTTATGATCATATCAGTCCTAATGTATTACATGCTATATGTTTGCATAGAGTGATACATGTATTTACATGTATGTATATAAATATAAATGATTACATATATAATATTGATATTTTACTGGGAAAAATTTATGAGTTAGGAATAAGGTTCTGTAAATGACACGCTATCTTTCTGCATAAAAAGGTGATGGTAGGAAAAGTCACGTAAGATGTGTGGTTCAGAACAAGATCTGAGAAAACCTTTAGAAATAATGTTATTTATGTATGTGTTTTTTCCATCTTAGAAATTGGTCATTCATTAGCATATTTTTTCTTGCAGAACTTGAACAAAACTAGAGCACCATAAAGACAAAGCATGAAGATTCTTCTCTCTTGGTCTGGATTCATTCTTCCATGTTTAACCCTTTATCCAGGCTTTGAGTTTCCTCTCCAGAAGATGACTACAGCAATTGTCAATATCATCACTGCTAGAGTATTGGAAATATATTTCTATTTTTTGTTTCATTACTT
Source organism: Xerus rutilus (assembly GCA_028644305.1). NCBI lineage: Eukaryota > Metazoa > Chordata > Mammalia > Rodentia > Sciuridae > Xerus > Xerus rutilus. The sequence continues at coordinate 8,782,035 of CM053410.1, forward strand.
TCAGTGAGGTTTTAAATGCTAAGCCCAGTAATCATAGATTGAAGAGACTTTAGAGATTAAACCCAACCCAACTCCATATTCGCATGAGGAAACTGATGTCTTTTTTTCTATTGTAAAATCATTCTCCAAGGTCTGAAGACTAGTGACCAAACTAAGTTCCAACTCAACAGCTCACATGCTAAGCTTATGCTTCTAGGAGATAGCTTATTTTGATCTGTTGGCTCAGATTTTTATATTATTTCTGGTTGACATTTATCTTCCTCATTTAATTCTGTTTCCTTCCTCTTTAAAAAAGAAATGTTTATCTCTGTAGATTGTAATAAAATTTCTGTAAAAAGAAGATCTTTAAAAATCTACCACTGAGCTCCATCTCCAGTTCTTTTTACTTGTTTATTTTGAGACAGAATCTCACTAAGTTGCTGAGGGTCTCACTAAATTGCTGAGGCTGGCCTCAAACTCTTGCCTCAGCCTCCCAAGTTGCCAATGTTACAGGCACGTGTCACAGTGCCTTACTGAAACAGTGAAACTGTTTTAATGTTTAAAATTTGGAAACTTTTAAATGTGACACCCTTTGCAACGATAGAAACAGAAAATGATTAAAATAAGCTGTGATTTGAGTTCCAAAAAATCTCTTATCTATTATAATTAAACATAGATTCCAGAGTTGATGTTCTCTCTACCAATAAGCTAATAATAATTAACGCAAAGTCTGTAATTTGTTTAGCATTCTGTGTACAGTTGTGTATTAGTTTTCTAGAACTACCATAACAAAGTGCCACTGACTAGATGACTTAACAGAAATTTATTTTCTTATAACTCTGGAAGCTGGAAGTCACAGATAAGGTGCCCATAGGGTTCATTTCCTCTGAGATTTCTTTGTGGCTTGTAGATGGCCATCTTTTCTTTTTGTCTTCATGTGATCATTCCTCTGCATGTGTCAGCATCCTAATTTACTCCTTTTGTTTTCCTTTTTGTTACTGAGGATTAACTCAGGGGTTCTCGACCACTGAGTCACATCCCCAGCCCTATTTTGTGTTTTATGTAGAGACAGGGTCTCACCGAGTTGCTTAGTGCCTTGCTGTTGCTGAGGCTGGTTTTGAACTTGTGATTGTCCTGTCTCAGCCTCCCAAAGTGCTGGGATTACAGGTGTGAACCACTGCACCCGGCTTAATATACTCTTCTTATAAGTACACCAGTCATGTTAAAGTAGGGTTCACCCTATTGACTTCATATTACTTTAATTACCTTTTAAAGGACCCAGTCTCCAAGATTGGTCACATTTTGAGGTTCCTTTGGTTAAGACTTCAACATTGGAATGTGGACACAATGCAATCCATAACAGGCTAAATTCATTTGTTATGTATAGTTTTTATGATAAAACAACAAGATACATAGTATTCCCTTTATAGAAGCAGAGGCTTAGAGACTTTAAATGACATCTTCAAGAGCATGCAACTCTGGGCAAGGAAGTCAGCTTCAGATATCATCTTTGTTCAGTTCCTAAATTCTTACTGGCTCCACATATTCTAGACACCACCAACAGATACTATGTATTTCTATCTAACTGGGCAGAAAAGAAATAAAGATCAAATCTTAGACATGGTTCCCATGGACTCAATACGTTCCATGAGAGGCCACCTTCCGAAGGAATGTCTTCCTACCCTCCACCGCTTCAAGTGCAGGTTTCACTTGAGTTAAAATTGCAACCCTGGAAAGTTTGTATTTATTTCTGTTTTCCAAATGTATGTGTTTTGTGTTAATGCTGAATCCTTGCATATGTGGGACAAGGGTGTTTGTGTTCATAGGTGTGTAGCTATCTGTGCGTCTACTTGTAAATCAGTGGGTGGGTGTGAGTGGAATGGTATGTCATTAGTGGCATTGTGAGAGACACCTAGGGACTTACTGACCAAACTTGTATCAAAGCCTGCAGGATCTTAATCAGTGACTATTGTGTAGAAAGAAGCCTAGAGATTTGAGCCAGAATAGTAGCAAGACTTATGTCAAGGGCTATGGAGTGAAAATGAGCAGACCTGAAAAATGACCCCTGTCTCACCTTGATGTGGCTTTAGAGAGATCACTGAAGCCCTCTGTTCATCTGACTCCATAATTTGTATATTAAGGAAGTTATGTGATACAGCCTCTTGCTTGAAGACCTCAGATGCTTATCAACTTTTTTCTTGATGAGTAACTTTTAAAATGCCACATAAGCAGTAAAGAAATATCAAAATGCTTGCTTTAAAAACAAAACATGGAACATTTAAGACTAGAAAGTAGACATTTCCAGAGTAATATTTTATTAAACACTTGCTATGAATTGTGAACTTCATTTTCCTTTTTTAAATAGATCTCTTATACTAGAAAATAGGTTAATGTGAACTGCTATGGATCAATGTTTTCCATTCTTACTTCAGATTTTTTATTTAAACTAAAGCCTCTATTTGAATGGAATCTTCCTGACATATCTTTTGTTCACAAAAATTCAAAACAAAAATTTTCAAGATAATGCTTATTTATTATGGAGAATTGGAAACTACATAAAACCTATAGAAGAAAATAAAAATTCATCCCAAATCTCACTGCATGGAGAGGAACACAGGCATAATTTTATGTGACTTATATTAAGAAATACAGTCTCATTAGTGTGCTTTGTTACTGAGCTTTATATTATTCTCTGCAAATCCTTTATTCAAATACATTTGTAATATAGGACCTGTGTCACTGAGGTTAGAGCTAAGAATAACAATCAAGCCAAAACAAAGGTGCCCTCTTACCTACTTTTTAAATATGTTTGATTATTACTCTTGTTTTACATGGAAGAGGATGAAAATGGACCTTTTGGAATCAACTTTCCCATCAATAGACCAAGGCCAGGCTGAGCACATTAAGTCTAGGCTAACATTCTGGACTAAAGGACCGTCCTTTAAAGAACATTTTTCCTTGTGATTTTCTCTGTGGCTCTTTTAGTTTTTAGCATAACCGATGATCTCTGAGAGCTGTGATTCCAAGCTACTACATTCCTGCATGTTAAATAACCTAGTATTATATATATGTTATTTCTACTATTTAGGAAAAACACATGCAAGATTTTAACAGTAGTTATAGGCCTTGGAGAGTGGGAATGCAGGATTCAAAGTGGTATCAGCTTTGAAGGTGTATTTTCACAAAGTGGAAGTGCTGGACACACTCAGGGGACAGAAACAGGCTGAAGTCCAGATTTTGACACTAACTGCACCAGGGTTTTGGTCTTGTCTTTAGAAGTTGTTAATGTCATTTGCCATTGACATTCAGAAGGGAACTTGCCTGGAATGACAGCTGACAAATAGCAGATGTCTTCAGAGTGGTAAATTCTGATATCTCGTGTTAATATATCTTTATGGGAATTCACAATGTGCTCTAGGCAGAGGGCCAACATGATAAGCACAGGAGTTTGAGGTAAGATAGGGAGATGGAGCAGGCTGTGCTTTTGATCTTCATTTTCCTGGCAAACTGATGGAGCCCTTGCTATTCTGCCAGTGAGATTTCTAAGAGCAGGGACTGTATGGGTGGATCTCATCCTGGGTGTTTTGAGGATGCCAGTCGAGGCAGGCTTCATCTGATTCAAGTATTCCACAGTAACTGATTTATTCCATGTGCTGTAGCTTCCTGCAACTCTTGATGGATTTCAGCATCATTAGCAGAGCTGTAGCAACTGGCTTAGACAAACAGATTTTCTCTTACAAGGGTGCTTTGCTGGCTGGGGTCTACACATGACCATCCTTTACCCTCTCAGCATTTCCCAGATACTCCAATGATCATTTCAAGAGCTTTCCCAAGTGTGGGTCAGGAAGACATATGCCATCTCTATTGACAGTTATAAAATTTTATGATAACAAAAGAAAATTCTCGTAAGGCAGTTCAGTACCACAAATTGCCTACAATAGGGCAGTTTTGTATTTTATCATCACCAAATATCTACATGCTTCAAACTTTTTTACTAACAAGTCAGCAACAATAATTTAACTTTGAATATTTTTAGTTTTAATATGTCTTGTTTTACTTGCTCTAATTAGTTTTTCAGCCATTCAGCTCATTTGTTTAATATATAATGAAGTAAGAATTACAAATTTGGTTTAGTTGGTAAGGGTGGAGCTTATGTTTCTCAAACTAATTCTTCTTTTATATTTTTGATTATTTCATTAGCATCATGTCATAAAGAAAGAACAGGACAGAAAAATCTATTGGCATACAGAACAATTATGTTGATTGTAATGGGTCATATTAGTCAGATATCTACAAGGAAATACAGGCTGGGGACATGAGGTAATCTAGTTTCTTTCCCTGCTTAAGGCAGAAGACGTCTTTGTAGATTCCTCTGTTGAAGATTCAAACTATAGGTTGAGCAGAATTCTCATACATGAAATTAGGATTTAAAAGATAATTAGCCCTAGAGAAGTAATCCAATATTAAAATGATATTCATCAGCTTTATCCATGATATAAATTCATGACTAAATATAAATTTATTGGTAACTTAGGTTAAAGATCATGCAAATTCATGATGACGAACAGCCCACACAAGAACTTGAGATGATACTTCAGCTGGCAAAACAGATTTCGAGGACTGCAGAATCTTATCATTATTTGACAGTTGTTTTCATGGTACCACACTTATTAAGTTTCCTTTTACATTGATCTCTAATTATAATTTCAATAAGAAATCCCCATGACCACCACTTAAGCCCTTTCTACCTGCCAGATATCATGCTACACACCTCCATGACTCTTCATTTACTATTGCAACCTTGTTCCACGAGGTTGATGTTATTTGCTTCTTTTCAGTTTTACAAACACTGAAAGTGAGTTTCAGAGGAAGTAAATAATTTATCTGTGCACTGAGACGTACAGCTGGATCACACTTTTGCTTTAGTTCAATCAAAGCTCATACTCTTATTTTTCACATGCTGTATCTCCTCTGCCATGAATCCAGGGCAAAAAGAATGGAATGCCTGCTCCTTGCCACAGCTCCACAGCAGCGAGCCTAGTCTTAGTCTGAGATAATGACACAGGAGAAGTCTTGTGATTTTGAATTTTATGCAGCATGCAGCATGAACATGCTACAGATAATTGGCTTTGCAATATTCCTTAGAGAGCTCCGGTCCCCTTGTCTTCATCTTATATATAGATCAGAGCCCTTGACAATGCCATGTATTCCATTAGATTTAATTATGATCTATATATATAAATACAAAAAACATTTATTTGCCCATTCATTTGAGCCTGAGTTATGTCAGTGATTATAAATCAAACAAGATCAGGAAATTCAGACTAGTGGATAAAAAATTTTTGTATGCATCCAAGTGTTTGACCCCATGCTAGGTAGGCTGAGGGACATACCAAAGAAGGTGGAAATGGCTCCAGCACTGTTTCCAGCTATTTGGGTGAGATAGTTATATGTAACATTTAAGAAACAATACAAAACAGGATATATGATTCAGTGCCAGAAAATGAGGCATACTGGGGGTAAGAAGCCTCTGGAGAAGGGGATGAAAAAGGAAATGAGGAACAGGGGCTGAGAAGGAATGGAGTGTTCGCTGACTCTAGAACAATTGGGGCAAAAGCTGAGAAGAATGGTACACACAGACCCCCACCCCGCCCAAATACCAGAAATGAAAAATGTTAATTTCTCTTTACATTACATCTCTTCATCCTAATTTCCCAACAGAAGGAGTTAGACTATCACATTGCCAAGTCCCCCAAATGAAGGCTAAGTGTGTTGTGAAATTACCCTGCCTCACTCTGGTGGACCACATTCCCATTTGCACCAATTTGGAAGATGTGTAGATATAGTGTTTGCTTTTACCTGATTCTCTCTACAAGTAAAGGAGTTTTCTCCTTCTCATGAGACTCAGGGTTATCATTGTTCTTTCATTAGCTCCATTCATATAGCTAAACAATCCCAGACCCATTCATAAGACATCTGATGAATTTCTGTTTTTACTATTGCGATTCTCTGCTTTCTGTTTCAAATCCATCTTTTGAGTCTTTCCAGAAAATCTCAGTTTCCTCCTAACTTTGTCCTTCCATCTTATTATCCTCCTGTTCTTCCCCTGCCTCCTACACTCCTTCATTTCTTCCTCTATTCCTTGTCTGAGCCTCTGAATAATCCTGAGACAGATCTTTCCTAAATTTGCCATTTCTATTATCTCATTTATCAAACTTCTTTTTTTCCAATCAAAATATTATGGTTCATTTAGCAATAGTGTGGCCATTTCCTTACCTTTTCATTCCACCTAAATTTACCAGCATATGGCCTTTCCTTGGGAATCCCATGATCAAATTGTGTGTGTGTGTGCATGTGTGAGCATTATATATACAGAAAGATACCTGTAGATAGAGATATATCTTTATGAAGAGAGAGATCAGTAAAGCAAATTGTGCTGCACATGACAATATCGACATACTTTCTTGCTATAGATTGATTTTCTATCTTTCTACAGCTATCAATAAAACAAATTTTCTTGCTTGGAAAAGATCTGAATATTTTAAAATATTCAGTGGGAGACAGATTGAGCTAATAAAGCTAAGGAAGTTCTTTAGAAGTTATCTAGCATTTATACATCATAATTACAAAGATATGAAGTCAAACATACTGAGAGAGGAGGCTGGTGCTGGGAAGCAGAGAGAAGCAATGTGTGAGGGTCCAGTCCCTGAATGGCACCATAGGGGAAGTAGCCTTGGTTATGACACTGCCTCAGAGCAGGAACTCTGGGTCTTTTTTTAAAAATATTTTTTGGTTGTAGATGGACATAATACCTTTATTTGATTTATTCATTCATTTTTGTGTGGTGCTAAGGATTGAACCCAGTGCTACATACATGAGAGGCGAGCACTCTACCACTGAGCCACAACCCAGCTCCGAACTTGGCAATGTTCCCTTCATTCTTCTGAACAAGCTCATGCCTATCTTTACTGCTTATAAATAAAAGTGGCATGGTGGAAAAAATGTCATGCTAAGTACAAAATCCAAGTTAAAATTTGTTTTGTACAATTAGGCCAACTTCGTACAAGGTGAGCTCTTGAGAAAGAAGACAAGTAGAAGAATGTTCAGAAATTCTAGTCCTGGCTGTATTAGGGTAGTAAGACAATGAGGGGTCTTCTCCAACCTTTTCCAAACTCCCCATATATTATTCAATAAAGACAACAATTTTTAAAGAAAGAATGATATAAAAGTCTCATGAAGCTCAACAGAAGTGATTTTTTCAGGTTGAAATACAGTGTCATTTTATACACAAAAAAGACAAGATCCCTGGTGCACTTGGATATTCTACAAGTCTTGTGGTGTTTGAATATTCAGGAGTATAGGAAATTTGACTATTACAGAATAATGCTGAGTACGGCTCTATCATGAATACGGATAAATCACTCTGAAACTATGACAGAGCCCAAGGGGCAAATATGATCTTAATTTTTAACATTTCAGTATCTGTAAAAGTAATATTTCTCTTATACCTAGCAAAACACTTTCACAGATCTACATTTGACTCTTACATTCAACACATACAGTGACAAAATATCAGGCAACTCAGAAAAAGGAGCAGTCCATTCTTTATTTAGGTTTCATTTTCATGTCCTTTCCCTGAATACTTTATTCAGTGGTTCAGCATTTTCTAAACACATGAAAAAGAGCTCAATAATTCCTATTTGGTCTTTGTTTTTCTTTTTTTTGAAAAACAAGTATTGGTTGTGCAGCTAACATGCCTCCAGTACTACCTGGACATGCTAGTGGGGGTGCACTTCTTCAGGTCAGTTCTCTGGAGAAGGATTTTATTTCCTCTTTGGTTCCAGACCAATAATAGCTTTATGAGGTCCCAAGGGTGCCTCATGTGCCCATTCAAAGGGAGCTAGGAAATAGACATTACCCAGGAAGTCAAAAGACCCTGCCAGCCCTACTGAACCTCTGATGCTTCCTGACCAGCTCTGCAGTGCAGGACTGGTTTCCCAGCTGACTCTGAACCAGCCATGGAGCCTTTTAGCTGACTGTTGACACATTGCTATAACTGGTCACCAAATACAGGGCACCCAAATTCCTAATTTCTGGCAACCTCCTACTCTGGTTTGGGCAGAATTAGTCCTAAAAATGTCACTGCTTAATTTCATCAAGGTACTGTGTTAGGGGAGACCCCAGCATGCCCACACCATGAACCCTGCATTGTTCTCGTTCAGTTAATTGGACTTAAGGGAAGGTATTACCCGGGTCCTGTTTCTTTCTTTCTTAAATATGACTCTATTTTAGATGATTTTTAAATTAATATTGGCCTTGTTCTTAGCCAGTTCTGCCCATCTCAGCAGATTTCCATAATTTTGAATTTTTAAGACAGCATTTGGAATCTCAGTGTTGTCCTCAAAATGCCTTTATTCTCTCTACCCAAATGAACATATCTCCTTCACCCTCATCCTGCAAACAAAAATTTCAGTCCTTTCTCACAGAACAAAAAAGTTGCTTTACCTCACCAGATAACACAGCCAATTAAAATCAAGAGTGCAGAAGGCCTGGACCCAAGCAGCCAACCTTCCCTCACATTCCGCCTCTGAACCCTTGCCATGGCAATCCATTACTATTCTTGGACATAATGGAAGGAGAGACTAAATCTGGAGATGTCTTTGCAGCTCCATGGGCTTCATTGTCTTTTAATCCAAGATTCAAAGAAACACAGGACCTGGAGGGACCTGAAAAAGGAAGTTAAGTTCCTGCAAGTCACTGGGTTCCCAAGGCCTTCCTCTGTTTCTCCATTTCCTCCTTCTCTGCCACTAAGGCAAACCGGTGTCACTATTTCAGGCTTGTTTTCTATAGGAAGCATATTGTGTAAGTCATTAAGATTTTTTGCTATTATTTGTAAAAGTGTGGGTTAAATAAACCTATCATTTTAACACAATCTCCTGTACCAAGATAAAAAGATTCTGATTATGGATGAAATATTAGAACATAACTCAATGATAAGTGAGGACTACATCCTGTACGTTAATCATAGAACTGTTCAGTTAATAGATAGTTTTATTGGCAATGATCTGTACTGAACATGGTCAACTGTAAGACTCACTTAATAACATCAATCAGGTCTTTTAACACAGTCACTAATAGAGGTTAAGTTTCTTGCAAACAAAAATCAAGAAATATACTAGACAGAACATGCATACCACATGTATGCACCTTGCAGATTAGAAAACAAGAATTATATTACTTTTTCAAATGCAAAATGTATGCTGACTGGGAAAATGAGAGGAATTTTAAAAGACATCTATCAAACTTGAAATAGCTTAATACTTCATGCTTCAATTTCCCCCATATCCTGTTTCCATGATGACATATATCAAAATTACAGCAGCCTGATGGATATTCAGTCTCCTTCAAGAAGTCTTTTCCTGAAAATTTTGGATAATTTCTTTTAAATTATGACATGTTTCCTCCATCTTTACATGCTCTATTTTGCCCAACCACATATGTATATGTAAGTATGCACACATATGTAAACTTATACTCATGTGCCTTTACTTGAGATAGATGTTGGCAGATAAGAGAGATTTACAGAGACATGCCCATGGATTTCTGCTTATTCATAAATGATCTTAGCTTCCTTCAAATGTAGAAATATAAGAACATTTATTGGCCATATACTCGAAATGAGGATATTTTAAAAATATAACTAGGCTTCTATCCCTTGACTGTTAAAAACATCAATCTTATCACAGAAGAAGAATATATTTTGGAGAAATTTAGACTTCAAAATCCAAATTTTGATGATATTTATAGCCAGAGAAAGTGTCCCACTTGAGTTTCTATTCTGCTGGACCTGAGACAGAATGATCAATTCTAATGGATCTGAAGGAAAATTATTCTCCACAATAGTTTCTGAGATTTGGAAAGCAGAAATTGAACTATTCTCTCTAGCACTCAAAGGAATGCCAAGCACTTAAGAGGAACCAAATCAATTCCTCTTGAATGAATGAAAAAAATACAAAATATCACATGTATACATATTATTATCTGTTCCTGGGAACAATTTAGTCAATATTTATATCAGTTTCAGAAAGTAACAGTAGCAAAATATCATATGTGTGCATATTATTATCTGTTCCTGGAAACAATTCAGTCAATATTTGTATCAGTTTCAGAAAGTAACAATAGCAATAGATATTAACAAAAAGCAAAATGCACAACATTTTGAATGAGTCCTGAATGCAAACATAGCCTAAGAAATGTGTTATGGGGGAAATGCCTTAGGGTCCCATGGGGAATTGATCTAGAAAAATGTAGACTAGATGATGGTGTTCTTCATAACGAGAGTGTGTTTTTGCCACATAACCAACATAGCTTGGACTATGAAACTGAACCAATTGGTGGAAATAACAAGGAGGCATAATGTAACTATAAATAAACACTTTTGGGTACTTAAAGTTTCCTGCATTAAAATAAGTTATCTTGTATGGTAGGGAACATCACTGGAAGCATTCAAATCAATATTAGACAAAAACTTGACATGCATTCTGTGGAGACTGCCTCCGAATCCACCGAGAAACTCCCCACTCCGCCAACAAAGAAGCCTCAGATATGGCGTCTGACAGAAGACAGACATTTCTTCCTACATTTCATAACTGTCTCAAGGTGGACGGTTCTGCAACTGTGTGATTCTGCACTGAGAATCCACAAAGGGATCCCTGTCCTTTTGATCTTGCCGGTGTACTGCATCCTGTCAAATCTGATTCACAGCTTCAGGGGGAGGGGGGGTTCAGGGTGCATAAAGTAGCCAGGGCAAAATCTCAGACAAGCAGTCTGTCTTTCAGCTAAGGATGACTTCAGCAGTTCATAGACCTCATCTATTTGTGTTCCTCTGGCCTTACCCTTTCCACAAGGCCCTTTCATTTCATGCAGGTTGGCACATTTAGTGTCTGGATGAAAAATCATTTGTCACACTAAAATCCCATGAGTGTGGAAGAAAGGGAGACCGGATTTGAGTAAAAAACCTGAGAAGTTATCTGCTACAATCAAGGACAGTGAGGCCTCACACTCAGATATACTGAAATCCTGTACATGTGTGCATTTGTTTATTATTTTAATAAGCACTTATGGATTATCTAAGTACTAGTAACCATGTTGGTCATGGAGGTATATGTATAGATAAAATATAGTCCTTGCTTCCAAAAAGCTTACATCTAGGAAAGGAAATAAACCTTTAAAAAATAGTTGTAACTCAATGATGACAAAAATTTCATTCAAACATGGGCAAAAGACTTGGATGGAGATTTCTCCAAAGAAGATAAAAAAAAAGTCCAATAAGCATATGAAAAGTTGCTCAACATCACTAACCATTAGGTTAATCAAATCAAAATTACAAGAAGATACCACTTCATAATCATTGAGATAGTTACTACCAGAAAGTCCTTATACACTATTGGTGGGAATGTAAAATGTACACCACTGTGGAAACCAATGTGGAGTTCCTTCAGAAAGCTAAAAGTAGAATTGTTATATGATTTTTCAATTCCACTTCTAAGTATATATCCAAAAAAAAGGAAAACAGGGACTTGAGGAGATGTTATACTCCGAAGTCCATAGTAGTGTTATCTATAATAGCTAAAATATGGAAGAAAACCACACATTTGTTGACCAATGAATGAATAAGCAAAATGAAAAATATGAACGCAATTGAATATCCTTCATCCTAAAATGGAAGACAATTTGGACACATACTATGAGACGGGTGAACCTTAAAGACACAATGTTAAGTGAAATAAACCATTTACAGAATGGCAATTATTGAATGATTCCTCTTAGATGAAATAGAGTAGTCAAAATCACAGAGATAAAAAGTAGAATGGGAAACTATTGTGTGATGAATATAGAGTTTCAATTTTACAAGATGAAAAGAGTTCCAGAGATAGATGATGCTAATGGTTGCACAACACTGTGAATGTATTTAATGACACTGAACTTAGGTAAAATGACAAATTTTATGTTATGTGTATTTTGACACAGTAAAATAAAATTGGAAAAAATAACTGTAATACATTGACTTAAGTGCACTCTACATGAAAGTTCAAAGTAGAAAGAATAAGAAACAATGGTGTAATCAGTTATGAAGAGTCCTAGGAAAAGTCAAGGACAATGACATTTAAAGTCTCTTAAAAATGAGAAAAAGAACCTCATTATCTTTTGGGGAGGAGATAAGTATTCTGAGCACAGGAAAGTTATTTGCAAGACAGAGGAGCATGCAGCAACCCATCACATTTCTAGAACTGATGAAATGGATAGGATCTGGGGTGGGGGGCAAGACTGGGAAAGTTAGTGGAGGAGAAAAATGGAATGATTATCTCTAACAGGTGAATAACTTTGTATTTGATTCTCAAAATGATCAACAGCCATTAAAATGATTTTTAAGCTAGATATGTTGTTATAAATTAAATATAATAGCTGAACCTAAAGATATGGATGAACATAACATCTTTCAGGTAAGGAATGGCAAAGATATGCTAGAGACAAAGAGAAGGGCAGATTTGTGTGAGGGTTTGGGAGAGGGGCTGAATGACACCATTATAATGCACAGTTTCACTTCCTTTATTGCTTTTCTCACTATTTATAACTAAGCTGGGGTTATAAGTAGTCACTATAAATCATATGATTTATAATGCTCTAAGCAATTAATAAGTAGGTTTGGAATGAATTTGTGGATTTCTCTGCCTTCCTTACAGACAATCTAATACTATTTAATATAAGTAATAATCTCTCTGCAAGTAGGATGAAATAATCCACAGGAAGTTGTGAAAAATGTGCAAAGTTCACTTTCATAAGAATTTCACTTTCATAGAAGTGTAAGAAATATTAAAATATATACTCCTCACAATGTACACTATCAGTTCAGTTCAACAAAACATTTGAGCATTTTTTTGTTTCATACACTGCATGCTTATTAGCCTGAATATCTATATCTTTTTACAATCCTGTTCCAATCTTGTGATTGTGCTTTGGTTAAATGCTAAATGAGATAAATCCAGCACATTGGCTCTATTGTTTTTAAAGTATTTAATAGACAAGTAAGGATTGTATATATACAAGTTATAAATATAACCAGTTTGGAAAGGAGTATGGAGCTTCCTCAAAAAATTAAAAATAGAACTATCATATTGTCCATCAACCCAACATCTGGATTTATATACAAAGTAAATGAACTCAGTATCTCAAAGAAATATTTGTATCTCCAGCTCCACAGCAGCATTATTCACAAAAGCACAGATAGGAAAATAACCTAAATGTCCATCAACAGGAGAATCAATAAAGAAATTGCAGTATATATATGCATTGGCCCTACTCTTGTTGGTCAGATGGATCAGTGACTGCAGGAAAATCTTTACCAAACACCAACGTGGGCTTGAGAGATAATTATCAAAGACATTCTCATATGTGTTTTCATTTAGGCTTTAATAGGAATTCAGTTGGATTTATACAAATTTCAGAAAACAAAGATAAATACCTCTTTCTCCTTTTCCCAGAGAAGATGTGCTTACATTCCAAAGTATTAAAGATAATGTCTATTTCAAGAGAGGATAGGCAGGTTTTCCAGAAAGCCCTGTCTTATGTAACAGGTCCTCAGGAGCAATACATACAACCATGTGTGTCTTATTCCTTGGCACTCATCTCTGCAGGAGGTGGACTTAGAGGCAAGGAGAACCAATGTGAGCAGACAGCTCACACTTACTTCTTGCTGTGTGCTTGAGTTTGCAGACTGTCCAAGTCTACAGGGACTCATAATTTCTTTATCACCTGGTTATTTGCAAGTGCTTAGAGACAACAAAGCAACTGCCTATGTGAAGCTCCGGAACTGATTGACCACTCCACAGTTCCCAGCTTACTTAACCCGTGACCTTACACAGGTCAGCCCTGAACAACCATTGAGGACCTCAGTTTGTCATCTCTAAAATAAGAAAGTAGCTCTTCATTTTTGACATATAGAATCCAAGCTGCCATTTGGGTTGTCTCTGTTTTTATCCTTCAATTCGTGGTCAAGCACACTCATAAGCACCTCTACGTGTGGTTGTCTTATTCCATTGGCTGAAGTATTTCCCTGAGATAACTGTCACATATATTTAATATATTTATCATAGTTGCATGTACGTATGCAGCTATGGCATAAATGTGTATAAGACGAGTGAAAGTTACTTTGTGAGGAAGACATTAAGACAACAGAGCAGATCCCTGTTGATAGTGAATAGAATTTTGTTCTTTTTTTGCCTCTTTGTGCAACGCTAATTGAAACCAGAATTTTCCTGGAGTAAGATGCAGAGTTTGGTCATGAGGGATAGATTGAACCCAGCCTTAATTTTGCATCGCATGGAATTTAAAATCTTGATAGTATGCTTGAAGGTTCTGCTTTTTTAAGAAATGTAAAACCCACCCTTGGAACCCTATATATGTATTTCAACTTTCCTACCACACCAACTTTTTGCCTTTCTGAATCCTCCCCGCCCCATGTTTATGTGTTTTTGTTGTTGTTGTTTGTTTTTGGTTTTTTTGTTTTTGTTTTGGGAGGGGCGGGGGATGAAGTTAGCATTTATCATCTTCTAACTTACTATATAATTTCTAATTTTGTTTCTTAATTTCTTTCTGTTTCTCCTTACCCAAAAATAAGTCCAACAAGGGCAGAGATCTGTGTCTGTCCTGTCTTGATGCAATCAAGAGCACCTAGGGTACTAGCTGTTTGGCATACATAAGGTGCTTAGAAACATTTGCTAAATTCATAAACAGTTCTGGTATCAATTCTCAGAGATATGTGAAATCCTATATAGAAGAAATAAAACTGAGCAGTGACATTTAGTGATTATCTGAAAAGTGGTCTCATCACTATGAAGGTGCAGGCTTAGAAATTCTCTGTCAAATGATTTTCACAAAGGTTGAACATTTGCTTCTCATTCATATGATGAAGTCATTATATGAATGGTTTGTGTAATAACAATGGTTATTGGGATAGTATTTTTAATACCACGGACAGCTGTCCTCTACAGATTGGATTGCATCTCACCAATTTCATGGAAAAGGAATGTCCACAGTAATGGATGGTGGTTCACGCGCTCCCAAGAAGGATCACCGGTGGAGTGTGAGAGGCAGATCACGAGGTCAATTAGGGATAGCACATAAATTCTAATCGTTGAAGCCTTTCACAGAATCAGGATTAAATTTTGTGGTGTGGCAAAAATAATAAATGACCCTTTACTTTGTCTTTCAAGGTGCTGTTGATGTTTCTAGTTAGGATGTGCCTGAATTCTACAGGAAGTTATAGACTTATAATCACTCTAGCAATTGTCAAAAGTGACACTCAATCATGATGAGAAACAGGACATTTTGCTAAAGATTTAACTTGGACAAGATGTGCAAGGATGTGCTAGCAGGTAGAAAAGGGAAAATCTTGGCCTCTACCTCTAACCCCTGGAGCTGTGATATCTTCTTTTTATTAGATTCCTAATTCAATGATGTCTTTGTTTTACATGGCTTTTCTTTCAAATCCAATGTGTAAATATGTAATTCAATATTTTGCATTTTGAGAATAAACTAAATTCAAGGAATAAAATGCAAAAATTCGGTAGTGCCAATATTAAGAATTTTATGGAAATTCTCATTAAAATGGGGAAAAAAGGTGCAGGCAGTCTCTAGAACTTTTTAAAGTCAATTTAAAGAACTTTATAAAATATTTTCCATTGCCTCATCAGTTTTCTGTTTTGATATTTGTGCATTATCTTCACTTAAACACTGCATTCTCCTGGATGGATTCCATATGGTGTTGTTTTGGTTGCCATGGTTACATGTCACCGTGGAGATTAGAGAAGGATGAACCAATTCAGAACATGTTTTTAAACTGGAACTGGAACACTCCTTAATTTGAGGACAGAAAAATATAGAAGTTTTTTATTGGCTTTTGATTCTGTTCATAGTCTCAAAAAGTTCTTATTTTTTGACCATGTTTCAGAGAACTATGTGAAAAATATTGAAATAGGATTTCATATACTTTGATACTTTTTCTTATAACAAGTAAGAAGTTTAACCAAAATGAAAACTGTTAGCAAGTAATAGATACTTTGTTAACTTTTGAGAGGAAAAATGTAACTTCTTCTGGTTGTTATCTCTGAGATAAAATACTTTTATTATGGATAGAACTAGAAACCATCATGTTAAGTAAAATAGGTCAAACTCAGAAGGTTGAAGGTGGTATGGTTTCTCTCATATGCAGTAGGTAGAGAGCAAAAAGGAAAACAAGGGTGAGGATGCATCTCCTAAAAATCAAAGGGAGATCAGTAGAGAAAAGGGACCCATAGATGGGAAGCAGGAAGGGAGGAGGGGAAATGCTAGGGAATGATATTGGTCAAATTATATTGTTAAATTGAGAGCATGTGCAAATATGTAACAATAAATCCTATCAATATGTGCAACTATAATGCACCAATAAAAATATAGATATAATCTTGTATTGAAGCAATATATTATGGAGAATTTGCTTATACCTCAGAATTAAAAAGAACTAGACTTGAGTGTTCCCACTTAACAACAACAAAAAACCCTTGCTTTTTAATAAGTTTATGGCTTTTCCTCACTTGGTAACTTCTTTCTAACCCTCAGTTTTCTTATTTTTCTCCTAAGTGCTGCACCCCTGCATGAGTTCTGGGGATTAAGAGAGACGAGGAGATGACTCATTTGGCAAGAGGAGATTCTGGCAGAAGGAGAGGACACAGAGGATGCTATTTTTCTTATCACAACAGAAAGTAGTTTGATTAGTTTATTGCAAGGTTATGTTTGTAATCATGAAACTATGGTTATAATAGTATAAATATTAAAATAGTATAGTATTTTGCAATATGGCTCCTAACTGCCACAAAAAAAGCTAATAATTTTTTATTGCAATCCTACAAGAAAAACATACCTTTTTTTTATACTTATTGTGCCTGACCACCTTACTGAACTGTCTCATCACCATTTCTATCATTTTTAAATGCATAGTTCCTCACATTTTAATGTCTCTGAAATCAAGGCATGGTTTATAATCAATGTCAGAAAAAATGTGCTCTGTACAGCTGTCGTTGGAAGAGAAGTCATGGCAGAGCTGTCATTGCCGGTACATTGCTTTCATCTGGGCATAGAAGCCATGTTCATTTGGCCGTCACATGAGCTATTTGTGCTGGTAGTATTGGATGCAGTTGGAATTTAAATTAAATTCGGATCAAACGGTGTCACTTGTCTGTGAAATGATTACACATGATAAAATATTGAGACAAAAACTTATCATGCACACAGACAATGCTTCTGCATACTGAGTTGATGTAGTACTGATTTTTAAATATCTCCAAGAGATGACACAATTGTTAAATTCAGAAAAAGTTGGTGTAACAGATTCGTTCATTGTGAGATGCCATCACTGACTGTTTAATATCTTTCTAAAATTTTTTATTTCTTCCAAGGAAAAGTTTATTAATTTTATCTTTATGCATTTTCATTAGAAAAACTATAATTTTGATCAAAATGAAAGTATAGACAAACCCCAAATTTTTAGCTAATCTTGGAAATTACACTATTAACCCTAAAGATCATGACTACAAGTTACTAGAATTAATGAGTGCCTGTGAAAATACACATAACTGTCCAAGTCAGAACATTATTCAGAAGAATTCCCAGCCTGTGAAGACACTGAATCTCAAATATTGATAGTGTATTTCAGAGGAAGACAGTATGAATAAAAATTGTGTTATTGTCTCCTACAACAAAGTATAAGATTTTTGCACAGTTTTACTTTTTTAAATAAATACTATTATTAAAGTGTTTTAAATATTTTAATTGATTGCAATTTAGAATCAAAAACTGCAGGAGTTTTAGTTTTTTTTATTTATTCTCTGCAGTTCTCCAGCTTGTCACATCAGCAGCATTACAGAGGTAACTCCCCAAGTAGCTAAACATAGAGTACAAGTTCATAATTATTGTATTGGAATCTTCACTTTGGTTGCCATTGTTGAATTTATGAGCAACTTATGCTCTGTCTTAATGCAGATCTTATCTCCTTACTGTTTTCATAATATCTAAATCCTTGATTATTGTGAGGATATAAGTATTATATAAGGAAATGAGAAATGTATACAAACCATCTTTCACATGAACTTTCAGTGATTATTGATGATTTAAATATTTTTAACTACTCTAGATTTCCAGAACTTTTTCAGCTTTAAGAAATAGAGGTTGACAATTACCTGTTAAAAGACGATGGAATGACTTCACAGGAATCTAAAAACAAAAATTAAAGTACAGACATCATGAAAAGTGGAAAAAATCAAACAAAGGATACTTTCTAGGAGGGGCATTCCTACTTTTTCTCTGCTTTCTCTTTTCATCACTTTCTTTCTTCTAACTTTTTCTCTTATAGCTCTCCACTCATAGTGAACAAAATTCTGTCTGTTTTCTGGAGAAGCATATATAATTGGCTTATTCATTGTTTGACAAACCCACCTAAATCACATATTTTGGGCAGGCCACTCTTGAGGCAGAAGTCTAACATTATTACTAAGCTATAGTGAGGGTCAGTATATATATATATCAGAATCAGGATAAGTCCGGGTGTCAGTGAAGGTAAATATTTATGAAGGCCACGTTTGAAGGAGAAAGATCAAAATAAATTTATAATATCTTTATTCTAACATTTACCTTTAATTTTTCTTGCCTTATTGCATTTACTGAAACTCTAAAGTAGTATTAAATGATGTTACAAAGTATGTGCTCTTGAGAAACACTTTCTCTAGAAAAACTTTCTAGACATGAGATAAATTCTAAATAAAAATTTAGATTCTAAATTCTAAATAAACATGAACCATTGTTTCTTCATAGTAGAACATCCTTTTAAGGGTCAGGAGTACTCAGATCTACAAGATTTTTGAAACTTCACTATCTGCTATGTTGTACACATACCACTCTCATTTTGTTCTCTACTACCTCCTTTTCTAGTCCCCAGGGTGGTCATTCCATTTTTATTGATTAAATAGTTCATTAACTATAAGAATACTGGTTTTGTTGGAGGATTTTGTCAATTAGTTTTATTAGGTTTCAAATTTCAAAGCTGAATCTGTTGCAGACTTGTAAATAGCTAACTTAAGGTAAATTTCATAGATAACTAATTTCATTTTATAGTGAATTAAATCGACTAAATTAGAAGAAAACTTCTTATAAATATTTCTAAGAAGAACTTTGTCACTCAAAATGTGCAATTTTTGGACCAACTCCCCCCCCCAAAAAAAATCACTCGATGAACTGGAAATATCATGGGATGTTTTGTTCGTAACAGACATCCTACTTGTATTTCTCACCTTGATCCCCTTCTGATTTACTCCTCAAAGCTACTGAGCTATGTGGTTTTTTTTCTTTTTCTTTTCTTTTTTTAACTTCTGTGGAAAGGAAAATGGAAGGAAGTAATTCATTTGCAAATTATAAAAAAAATTACCTGTCAGTCTTCTGGAAACACAAATTATAATGTTTTTTTCCATATCATATAATGCTGTATTCAATAATTAATGGACTCTTACGTGTCTCTCCAGATTAGTAGCCAAGGTATGGATAAATTAGCCTGCAGAGGGCTGGGGTTGTGGCTCAGTGGTAGAGCACTTGCCTAGCACCAATTAGCCTGCAGAGTGTGAGTGTGAGTGTATCCCTGCATTGTGGTTGAAACCTCACTGCTTCTATATTTCAGGAAAAATAAATTGAATTGCAAGCCAACGAGAAAGAAAATGACAGGTAAAATCACATGCACAGACACAAACACACTTTAAAGCATCTTATATTTGACAAATTTCTTATTATGTGGTCCTTAATTGGTGATGAGATAACCAGATTAGTATATTCTATTATAATTCACTTCACAGTTCTACTGGGTTTGTGGAACAAAGGCAGTGAAGAATAGGTGGCAAGAATCCAAGCGACATCAGCTTTCTGTAGTCTCTCTAAGTCTCCAGGATGGCACCTGGAAACCTGGAGTCATCTGACAACTCAGCACAATAGTCAGAGCCAAGCTTAGCCACACTTTGCCGGACACTTGATGTTTGCACCACGATCACAGCTTCAGTACGTGCCTCACAGGTGTCTGCCTCCAATATTAAGAGCTGAGCCCCAATCTCATTCTTCTTTCAGCATGTCAAGTTCTCTTAACAATTCTCTGTGTATGCAAGAGAGAGTTTTTGCTTTGTGGTATACTTATTCTTGTGAAATCCAAAGTTTAGCAGCCACCCACACATAGACATAATTTTGAGCCTATCTTCCCTCTATTATGGGCCATTGTTTTTCTCAACAAAGAGTTAGTCACTAACCCTTTTTTTTTTTTTTTGCTACTGAGGATTGAACTCAGAGCCTCACACATGCTAAGCAGACACTCTACCACTAAAGGATAAGCTACATCCTCATCCTTCATGGTTAACGTTCATGCTAAAGGAAGAGACTCCTGTACATACCCTGCACTTCAAAGACTAATTAGGGTACCAAGTAAAAACTGAGCTCACTAATTATATCATTCTCTTTGTTTAACATTTGTTATAAATATTTTATATAATACATTTTTATGAGCTTATATGTGAAATATGAAACGAAAATAACTTTCAGATTTTAAAGAAGAAAATGTTACATGTATTCTTCAAAGTCATATCAATATGCCAATGTTCTGTAGAGTTATGCCAGTGTTTTTGAACTAAAGTTTAAAAGAAATTGTATTTGTCTGAGTTTCCCAAATTAGGTTATCATATCTATTTATGACAGGCAGTTCCTGTCATATAATATGATTACATGGGTTTTATCAGAAGTGACACATTGGATGATTTATATGATGTGTCAGCCAGCAAGATACAAAGGCAGATAATTTCCTGTAATTACTTTTAAAAGAATTTTGAAAATGAATTTTAAATAAATAGCATGTGACTTGTAGTTGAACTAATTTAAAAATACCATTCCAAGGCATTACTGGGAATGAAATAATCAAAGACGTAAAATGGTAGCAGGCATGTCCTAGCAGATTAAAATATTAGAGAATTTTTCATGACATTTCTGAGGATGGGTATTAGTAGGTACAACCTTGGAACTGCTAAATCATTAACCAGCCATGAGACATTTGTGTCTCTCCCTGATCTGGTTATGTCATTGCTCATTCTAAACCTTAAAACTCATGTGCCTCTTGTTTTAAATTTACCTCTATTCATTTTCTGCCCAAGTCCGTCACATCTTTCACAGCCAAGCAAAACATTTTATAGCCTAGAAACGTTTCCTTACACCCTTTGCCACCACTGATCTCTGTCCTTTCAATGAATCCCCAGCCCTCGGGGACCTACGGCTCCTCTAAGTCACTGTGACTGTTCCTGCACTGCACAGGGAGCAGCGCATTCTCACTCTCATGTGCTTTTTTTTCTGCCATAACCTAGAACGACTTGCTCCAGAGTTTAGTAGTCTGTTTCCTGGCTTTTTCTTGGTCCTTCTCCTTTATTTGCATGTGATGCTTTTCATCAGAGCAGTTTATTTCCCCACAGACCTGTCCTGCAGTCAGTAGCGCAACTGGAGGAAATAGCAGAGCTTCAGAGTCACTCCTTAGCCCTGGTTGGCTCTCAGATCATTCACCTACTTTCTGAGAAACTCTGGACCCTACCTGCCAATTATTTCCCAATTTGTAAAATGGAGTCTATAGCTCTTATCTTACTGAGGGAACATTAGTGAGCCGTAGACCTGTGCTTTTTTCTCATAATGCCGGAATCTTGCACTTGGCACATTTCAGATGTGCTCAATATGCAAAAATATCTACTGGTAGCAATACTAGCTCAAGTATGAATTTTGCTTCCATCCCTGACACTAATTTAGGTTTCCCACCTGGTTAGAATGCCTCCAGAGGATCTGTGTTATCATTTTACCCAGTTCAACTGACTGCCCAAACTCTTTCCTGTTTAGCTGACTGCTTTGGAGCAGAATCAATTTGTTACTACTCAATTCAGTTATATGGTACCTCAAATTTTTTTCTGTTCAATTTACCTTGTCTCCCAATTAGATTATAAATTCTTGATAGTCAGCATCCATATCTTTTATGTTTAAACACTCACATTTGACAATGATACAGAGTTTAGTGCATTGTAGATATTCATTGTTTATTGACATAATAGAATGATGTTCAAATGAATTTCAGAAAAAAAATGCTCCTGTTGATCTATGTGGATGTTGAAGAGGGGAAGTAAATTGTTGGAATGATGTTTTTCTGACGTATATTTTGCAAAACTGAGTTGCATGGAAGCAGGGCCCATGTCTTTTTCATCATTGTGTATCAGTGTCCTGAAGTCTCAGGGACCAGGTATGTGGTATACAATAATCGATGAATGAGTGATTGAATTATCTTATGGACACTGAGGGTAAACTGTTGACCCTTTAAGATGCATAATATCTTTCCTGATATCAGAATACCTGTCAACAAATGCTTTGTCAGAAATTATTGTTTTCAGATAATCAGAATGTCTTGAAAAGTAATTTCCAACTAATTATCTGTATGCCCACAGAAACCTGAGCCTGGTTGTCAGATATCTACAGATGATATTCACTGAGTCGTTCTTAGGGCCTCTTTTTGCTAGTCACTATGGGTATGGATCTGAAGCTGTCTTATAAATTAGTCGTTTCTAAGTTGATTGCAGCACCATCAAGTTCTTTAAAACCAAAGCTAGTTTCTAACCATTTTTGCTCTTGATCCTCATACTGGGAATTTTAATGAATCTCATTACATAATTCATACATGCAACAAAACAATATCTTTCTAATACACCGTTATGCCAACAATATCCGTGGTAGGAACCACCCATTCTTACTGAAACAAAAGCTATCTCTAAATGTGGAGCCATTCTGGGAGATAAGCTGACAATAAAACTTGGGACTTAGACATTGGAGAAGAGTCTCCCGTTGTTTAGGTGACATATTTGACCCAGGGACAAATAGTCCAACCGTCTCATGGGCAAGTGTTCAAGAATTCCTGAAAACTCTTAAAGTAAATGTGTTGTCAAAACTGTTTTGTATGAGAAAGATAATTTCTTCTATGAAAGGGCAATTTCTGCATCATATCAAGAAAAATCTATTTTTAGCAATGAATCAGTTTGTTATCATAATGAAAACACCAGATGTGGAATATTCAACTTGATTTGGTCAAGGTGAGAAGCTGAAATATAATACTCTGCTGAATGTGGACATCCTTATGTATCAAGAAGGATCTCTGAGGGAGTGTAGAGTGTCCTCCTGGGGTTTTCTATGTAGAGCATAAGAGCCCTTCCTTCCAGAGCTGACATGGCCACACAAGACCCTGTGAATTACTCATGCCCGGCCTTGAGTTGTAGCACTGACGGCATCCTAAAAGCATTCTACACACACTTGTTCAAAGAGGACTGCCTTCAATATACAGGAAATGCTTATTTATTCTACTTTCAACCTGCTTATTAGCAGTTGTAGAAAGTAAAGATTTATTCGTCAATAAATTCCAGGCTCCATTTACCAAATTTCCTTTCTTTACTTTAATGAACTTTGTCTGTAAGGCTTTTAAAATTCATTTATAAAGTTTGAAATATATTCAGCCCTGCTGTCTTGTAGATAGATGACCACATTATTACTTGTCTGTCAAATATAAGTAGGGTTGTTAATAACATAGAGGCAGCTACTAAAGATTCCAAACATGAGAGCTACTTTAGAGGAAATTGCTGTTCTAACCCCTGAATTCTCTTTGGAATCAATTACCTAACTTTGCAAGTACTATGAAATGGCTTATTTTTTTGTTAGAGGGACAAGACATGATTTGATAGTCTTCAAAATATTTACCCAAATTAGGCAAATGCAATTTAGTAATATAAACACAAAGAAGTTAGAGACATATACTCCATAAGGTTCACACCATTCACTCCATTAAAGATAATCCAAATTCTCCTATGTGTGGCGTGTATTTTTACATAGGTGTTGGGTTGGAACAGGAGTCAAAACAAGTGAAGAGTTACAGATTGTTGTAAAAGACTCCTTGGTGTATCCACCTCCTTCTTATCCTATGAAGCATTGAGACGTATTTGGGCATCTCTTCCTTTGTCCTTGACTCATCAATGGAGTCCAGAAAGATCATACTAGAAACAAAATAATGTTAGAATATATAAAATTTTCTTTTTAAGTGTCTGTAAAGAGGTGGGACTAAGTCCATATTTCAGATATCTTCACCCCTCTACCTTAGGATAAGCCAATATAACAATAAAACCCTTGGTCTTCTAAAGTGGGAATTGGAGATTTTATATTACACGGCTATTAGCTATTAGTAGTAGATATTAGTTAATGTATTTTATAAGCTAATATGTATCTACTAGGAACCTTCTTGCTATAGTAGATGCAACAGTAATATAAACTAACTAATGAAATGTAGTTTCAAAATGAAGCTTCAAGTTGATTTGGGAACACATTCATGGCACCCCAAGCATAAACCCAAAATTTAGCTCCATGTAGCATGTCTGGATCTCTGAAAAAAAAAAAAGAAGAAGATATTATAGAGTATTTGCTATAGCAAAGATTGCATGCAAAAAGGGAACCAGGGTTAAACTCTAAGGATGGAAGTTAAATTTAAATAAGGTAACAAGGATGGTGGAGTGTTTAGTAATACCTAAGTTATCTATTCTGTCCCTTTAAGTTGACTTATCAAGATAAATAATAGACATTTTTCACATTTAATTGTGAAAGAACAATAATTGGCTTATTTTGAAAAAAATTTCTTTTAAGTTCTTTTTATATGGATAGTTTTCAGATTGAGGTGATTCAAGACTTTAATAGTAAGAAAATGAACAATAGTAGGTGCATTTATTTTCATGAACTTCAGAAGACAGCATTTGAAAGATACCTTATAAAGTGTTTTTTTTTCATTGAAGGAAAAACTATTGCCAAGATTTTACAATATATGGCCAAGGGTGTGATTAGCATGTTGATTGCCTTATGAGCATGTTTCAGTTTGAAGTTTCTATATGATGTCAATTTTACTCATCTCTATCATAAATGGGAACAGTGTGACCCACAATTGTGTTCTGTCTCTTTAGCATGTCTCCAGGGCTGAGAAACTGCATTGCTAGTAACTGCTATGAGTTGGACACCAAGAATTCTGGCAGGAAGAGGTGATGTCTTATTTTCCTTTAATATTCCATATTCCATCAGGGTTTTACTGACTCCCTCTGGGAGCAGAGGAAAGGTCATGCCAGAAGAATAATTATAGATTTTCATGTAACTCTTAAATGTATAATCTCTGTGTTTGCTAAAAAAGAGAAAAACGCATTGTCAGTAGAAGTCCCCAAGGAGTATTAAATTAAGCAACCTTCAGCTGGAACCACTAGAAAAAAATATGCTAAAGGTATGAAAGAATCCTGTAAGGCATAACATCCTTTGCATCTTTGAGAATTTAAAGAATATTCCTTTGTAACCGAATTTTATTCATTTTATCAGTTACTGAGTTGCTTTCAACATCTAACTCACATGGCTAAGTAGACACTTCCAAATGTACTGAGGGGCAGTATGGCTTAATGGTTAAGAACATTAGCTCTAAAATCCAGATATGGATTAATTCTACTATCCCTTTGATCAAATGTGTAATCTTGAACAAACTGCTCAAACTCTCTGCATCTTATTTTCTGTATCTGAAAAATAGTGTGACAATAGTAGTATCTATCTTCTAAGGTGGTCCTAGAAATCATGTCGCATTTACATATGTTGCTGAACAGGAAGCACTTGGTTTCCTTGAATTATATGTGTGTCTCAATATTACTGCAGGATGTAGGTGTGCTTCTTTTGAACCGTCAAGGGCTCTTTTTTTTCCTTTTTCCTTTTTTTTTTTTTTAAAGGAGAACCTGCACATGAGAGAAGGCACAAGCAGCCACAGGAATCTAGATATGTCAGCATCCACATTTACATGCAATGGAGAATCCTGAGGCCTTGGGATGGAATTTACAGCTTATCAGAAATCATAAAATCAAAGCTATCTTCTTTGACTTTGTCTTAATTTTTTATAAAGAATAGAAATGTATTGGCTCACAGTTCTGAAAGCTGAGAAGTCCAAGATCAAGCATCTCATAAGAGCTTTCTTGCTGTGTCCTCTCAAGGTAGGAGGACAAAAGGAGGGTGAGAGAGAGAAGAAGAATTACAGATTTATAAAATTATTATTCCTTCATGAAGAACCCCCTCCCACAGTAAAGAACCTCATCTTTCAGCAATGGCGTCAATCCATTTCTGAGTGCAGCACCCTCAACTCAAACATCTCCTCTTGGGTTTCACTTATTAACACTGCTGCACTGAGGACGAAGTTTCCAACATGTGAACTTTGGGAGATATATTCAAATCATAGCTGGTGTTCAACAGTGTTTTCCTGCATTTCTATCAGGTCTGGGTTATGGCATGAGCACATTTGAGTGAGCTCTGATTTTGTTCCCCATTATTTGCTTCATTATTGTCAAGAAATCTGTTTCGACCTCATTACAAAAACAAGATGCTTAAAATTACTCCATCAAGGGCATTTCGTTTTCACTTGTACTTCATCATGATTGTATATAATGTATATATCTGTATGTTAGTATTGATTTCTTTGGCAATATAATGCTAAGCACACTTACAGAAAATCCCCAAATACTGAAGACACAAACTGAAAAAGTGTATTTCTTGGGCAGAATGCATAATGAATCGCCATCACATATCACTCTCCTAGGTGTAAGCTGAAATTGTGTCACTGATGTTTTTCAGCTAACTGAATTATTATCTACTTTAATAAAGTGAAATGTAAAAACACAGCCAGGGAAGGCAAGGATCTGAAGATACAAATCCCAGTCCCTTATAAACTTTTCCTATTTATTAGTCAATCATTAACCCTGATCTCTCTGTATTATTTTAACATGTTTTTTTAAAAATATAAGATGTTTTCTTGTTACAGATAGGGGGCCTCTCAGGAAACTGAGGCAACACGAAGACTTCTCCTTCAAGCCCTGATTCTGTGATCAAGTCAGAAAGATT
The DNA here is from genome assembly GCA_028644305.1 of Xerus rutilus. Classification (NCBI taxonomy): domain Eukaryota; kingdom Metazoa; phylum Chordata; class Mammalia; order Rodentia; family Sciuridae; genus Xerus; species Xerus rutilus. Next base: position 8,809,092 of record CM053410.1, read on the forward strand.
ACAGACATGTCGCTCAGAGTAACAGACATGAGTTTATTAAAGGAATAGAAAGTGGGGAAGGGGACACTCTCAAGGAAGAGAGTAGGTTCTCTCAGAGAGGAGAGGGGCATGTGCCTTTCCTGCAATGTAGTTTTATTGTGGATCCCAGAGAAGTTTCCAGAGAGTCCCACAGAGGTTCACCTCCAAAATTTTGGCTAACAGCAAGATGACCTCAGACTTTCAAGTCTCCACTCCATGACAATTCTAGGTCACCTTTGTCCATGCTGACTGGTTTTAATTGGATTCTTAACTATAAATTCTTATAGATTTTATTGTTAGGAGGAATTAGCCTTATCTCCCTGAGTTTCAGGTTATAGTCCATGGAAAGGGTCTCAAAAGTGTCCTTCTTCAGAGTACTCTGGGTTTCTCCAATCTACATTATCTGCATTTCTCCTGCAGAATCTAGATAGTTTGCTGAGGAACGTGATATATCCTGTCCATTTAGGCCAGGCAGAGCTGCAGGTAAATTGTTTCTTAGAAAAGAAAACATGTGAGGGTCAGCACAGTGGGCCCATTTTATAGAATTACTCCCCTAACCTCATGTTCTCATCATACACACCTCTCTGTCCCCTAACATTCTGAGAGCTGATACTCAGAATTCATCAGTTTGTGAGGCTGTTGTATTCACAAATTACTTCATACACATGTGTTTGCAGATCAACTTCCACCAAATTTATCATCAGACAATGATGGATAGAACTATAGTCCACACAGAAACTTGGTGTGATTATCACACAAATGAGTCATGATACTCTTGGAATTTTGATTTTATAATTTGGATTTGTAAACACATTTACTTCTTTTGAAGAATTTTTATTTCTATAACTCCAATGAACAAAATATATTTCATATAAGTATTTTTTCATTATATAACTTCAAGCCTCAAAGCAAGCATTGAATATAATTTTGTAAAATATGTTTAAAATGATTTTCTTAAAATGAGGGATTAAATAGATATTACACTTTTTAAAATGACCCAATCAATCATTATTCATAAACAGGTTTTCTTTTCTTATCTATGAAGCATTATGTACATATTTTTCTCTATTTACCCTTGACTAGAACCACCATTTTTTATTCTAAGGGTCCTCCTAACAAAATTTAAATTCAAGTGCTTTTCTAGTTTGTTATTTCTTATTTGCTGTTAAGTAAAATTAGAATAAGATGTACTCCATGTTTGGATAAATACGTCAAATTATACTCTACTGTCCTGTATAACTAAAAAGGACAAATAAAAAAAAACCAGAAAATACCTTACAGGATTGTTTTGAAAATGATATGCCCTTTGTATACAACAGGTTTTGCATCCATACATTCTACTGACAGTGGATCAAAAATATTTGAATAAGAGTTGCATCTTTACTTGAACATATACACAATCTTTTTCTTGCAATTATTCCCTAAAGAATACTACAATCCCTTGGTGCATGTATGAAGACACAAATGGTGTGACTCTATCTGGTTTGCAACCAGAGAAATGGAAAAATTGAGCTCTATATATGTACTATGACTTGAAATGCATTTAAATAAAATAATTAAATTTTAAAAAAAGAATACTACAATGAAATAAGTATTTCATGGCATTTATTTTCATTAGATATTATACATAATATTGAGATGAGTTAGGTATGCAGGTTGTGTGCATTACAGTGACTTTTTATATAAAGAACTTGAGTATCATGCAGATTTTTGATATCCATAGGGGCCTTGGAACCAGTTCCCAATATATAGATGACTACATTTGCAAACAATGCTGGAAGAAATCCTTTTTTTCCAATTTTTTAAAATTCAAACAATAGTGTGTAAGCTCCTAAAGTTGATTACATTTTTTTAAAGGAAATGTAAATTCTTTTAATAAACTGTTTCTTATATTTCAAAAAAAATGAGATAATTATAGTTTCACATGAAGTTTTAATAGGTCACTGGGGGTAAGTTTTTAGGGTTGTGTTTTGTCCAATGTGATCAGAGCTCTCTCTGCTTCCTGGTGCCATGTCCTGAGCTGGTTCCTTCCACCACGCCCTTCTGCTATGATGTTCTGCTCATCTCTGGCTAAGAGCAATGGAGTCGGCCAACCATGGACTGAACATCTGAAATAAGGTTCTGAGTCCGAATAAACTTCCTCTTCTATATTGTTCTTGTCAAGTCTTTGGGTCACAGTGACACAAAAGCTGACTAAAACATATGTAATTATTCAAGTTGATCACTTTTAAAAGGAATTTCTTACCTTTTAAAAGAAAGCAGTGTGTCATTCTTCTGTATTTTGTATAATTATATAGGCAAGAGGAAGGCTTGTTGCACAGTTAAAAAGTAATTTATTAGTAGTGGAAATAGAGTGCTGGATTTAGTTGAGAAGTAAAGAAAGGTGAAATTATTGATTACAATGTAGGAACTAATTTTTCTTAATTCATTAGCTAAATGTTAATGAATTAAAATCAAAACAATGTGAATAAAGTCTTGCTTTAATTAAAAAAAGAAATCGAAAGGATTACTGTTTTAAACCATTTGTTTTATTAATTAGGCAGGCAAAAGTAATAATTAGTGGCTTAACAAACTAATTAAGAAAGAGAAAGTTTAAAAGTCCTATGAAAGCAAATATTTAAAATAGTTTTAAAGAACAAACATGAAAAAGTGTATTGAAACTAGTATTCTCATTTATTATTGGTGTCATTGTAAGTTGGCATAACTCCTTGAGAAAACTATTTGAGTCACAAAAATAAATATCTCCTTTGACTCAGTAATCCTACTTCTGGGAATTGGTCCAAAGAAAGTAATTTAAATGAAGGCAGATACTACTTGAACAACAAAAAAGAAATTCATTGTATCATGTTTAAGAGCAGAACATGAGAAGATGATAATAAACAAAATCAGGTAATAAATAAATGATGGAGCCCTTACTAAATGAAATATTAAGTTATCATTAAAAGAAATAGAGGATATTTAATATGTTCAATGCTTGTGGAAAGGTTGTGTGATTCTTCACGTTCAAGATAGCAGACAGAAGACATAATTTATATTTTCTTTTCTTTCTAAAATTTAATGGTAAATAGTACAAAGATGCTTATTCATAAAAGATCTGAGAGAGGGAAGTGATCCAGCATCAGATCAGAAGTACTGATAAATATCTAGAACATGGAAAACCTTTGGAATCATTTATAAATAAATCAGTGCAATTCATACCCAGAGTGTGCACAGTGTTAGAAGAGGTGCAAGGTTCTCCCTTCTGAAATGTTCTTGAGAAATTAAACTTGTTGCACAATAATATGGGAAATGAGAATGGTAAGACAGGTAGGTCAACATCTTGGATTGCAAGACCATGAGTTGCATAAGTCTTCACACACACAACACAGCCTGTCTTTGGGGGCTCATTTCTCAAGGTTAAGTGTGATGTGAACTAGACACAGGAAGAGTTAGGTTTGCCTCTTGTCAATATTGATGCCCACAGTCAATTTTTCCTCATTCTATAAAGAATAGGATGAAAGTACCCAGATTTCCTGCCACTTCTCAGATGTGCATGCATCTCAGGCTAAATTTTCCAATCCACCAAAACTTCTCCAGGTATGTAGAGGTTGTAATCAACTTACTTATTCAAGGAAGGATTGGTGAAAAAATAGACTTCCATGGGTACAGAAGAAATTCGGAGCTGCGAGGGTCGCAGTCCATCCCGCCAGCGGGTTGAAGGGGCACCCCCACATTTACCTAGGAGTGGAAGTTGGGAAGAGTTGGAGCTGACTGGTTGCCGGTTCCCAGCCCTGCCGCAGGATAATCAGACACACCAGGGAGTACAGTCAGAGCAGACACACGTTTATTTGCGGAACAAGCATTCAATTTATAGGGCCGTTTGGCCAATCAGAGACAATGCACATAGGCAAAGCCGTCCATGTGGCAAGGCTGTAAGCCCCCTGAATTCTGTTCACGAGCTGCACGTTTGCGCGGAACCAACAGTAAATGTAAACCAATCACATAGTTCCTCCTTCCTTTGTGCTTTTCCCATTTATACACAATGGCTAGTCATAAGGGCGTAGCATAGAGCTAGCTCCCCACACTAAGCAGCCTTATATAATTTATATAGTCTCTAAATTATTGTGAGGATGAGAAATAAACATAAAATATTAAGAGAACAGAAAAAAGGCTTAAAATAATCTTAAATTATATCCTCAGATTCAAGAAGATAGTACTACTATAAAACGAACAAATTTCAATTAAAAAGGATGTAAAAATGCAAAACAGTACATAATATACATGATTTTTAACCTATTATGATTTTTTTTTGGAATTAGTAGAGTGCCATTAGTAGATTTAGCATTATTAGTGGTTTTATGTTACTCTTATACTGTGTGTAACTATGTCAACTGTTCTCATACACCTACTTACCCCAATGAAAGAAAAATAATTGGCAAGTCTCAGTACAAATTGAAAATATACTTCTAAATTAAACATATTCTTAAATTTTTATCTTTGATCCTCTAGATTAAAGAAGTCTGAGAAGAATTTAAATAAAATTAAGAAGCAATTTATCAAAATTTATGGGTTAGAGTGAAAGCAGTACTCAGAGGCAAATTTACAGCATTGAATGCAAAGAGAAAAAGAGGAATCTAAAATCAATAATGTTATTTCTACCTTAGGAAAACAGAAAAATATGAACAAATTAAATCAAAAGAAATCCACAGAAAAGAAATAATAAAATTAGAGCAGAAGTCAATGAAACTAATAACACAAATCAATAGAAAAAAAATCAACAAAATCAAAATTGGACTTTCAAAGAGATGAATTTTAAGTATAAACTTGCAGCCAGATTAAGAAAAAAAGAGAAGATACAAACTTCTAATATTAGTAATAAAAAAGACACCATCACTACTAATCTGATAGGCTTTAGAAGGACAATAAAAGAATAATATGAACAATTCTATACCACCGTTTGGTAACATAGATAAAAGGGACCAATTCCTCAAAACACACAAATATACAAGAGAAATTTACAATCTGAGTGGGTCTATATGTCTACTGAATAAGTTGTATTAATGATTAATAAATTTTCAGTCAATAATTTACACCCTGATGAGAAATTAATTTTATTCTATCTTCATTTATGCCTGTCTTCAGACTTTATATATATCCAAGGTTTTGAGCTATATAAATTCCTTCACTCTGAAGAATATTCTTTGACATTTATCATAAAGTAGTTCTACTGGCAATAAATTTGCTATAGTTTCATTTGTCTGAGAAAGTCTTCATTCCCTCTTAACTTGTAAAAGATAATTTCACTGAGTAGAAAATTCTGTTATTGAATCTTTTCTTTTATCATGTTAAAAAAAGTTTACTCCACTGTCTTCTTGCTTGCCTTGTTTTAAGAAAAATCCAATGTACTTCTTACCTTGTTCCTCTATAGACAAGTTTTAGGCTTTCAAAATTTTCTGCAGTTTGAATTTAATACACCTAATTGTATGTGTATGTTGATTATGATTCTCTGAGCTTCCTGGAACTATGGTTTGGTATCTATCATTAATGTTGAAAAATTCTCAGTCATTATTGTTTCAAATGTTTCTTCTATTTCTTGTTTTGATTGTTTATTTTTCTGCTTCTGGTTATTGTATGATACATTTTTCATTGTTTTCTTGACCTAACTTTCCTGTGTATATATATGAATATACCACAGTAAATCTCACCATCATGAACATGCATAAGGCACTAATAAAACAACTATAAGTAAATAGGAGAAAGATCAGTAGAACACAGGGAAGGAAACAAGGAGAGGGAAGAGAAGAGGGGAAGAGGAAGTACTAGGGATCGAATTAGAACAAATTATATTCCATAGTTTTAATTATGTTAAAATGAATCCTAATGTTATGCATAACTAAAAAAATAATAAATAAAGAAGGACATTTTAAATTCAATTTTAACTTTTGATATTTTGTCAAGTTCACTAATACTTTTCTTTGTTATTTGCAGTGTCTTTAAAAGTCCATCAATGACACTTTTCATTCTTGTTATGATACTTGGATTTCTAGCATTTTCTTCTGTTTCTTATAATATCCATCTCTTACTATCTGTTTTACATTTGTCCACTGTTTCATTTAGATTTCTTTGCATATTACTCAGATTTGTAAATTTCTGTTCTGAAATTTTCAATATCTCTACCATATCTCTATCTTGTCCTATGCTTGCTCTGTCTCCTCAAACTGTTCTTTTGTCTTTTAATCTGCCTTGTACGTGATGTACTATGTAAAATAAATTAAACAAAGTAGGGCCTTACTGTGAAGTTTTTGCTTCTCTGGCTAGGGTTTATTTTGTGTTTACTATTCGCTATAGTTGCATCAGAGGCTTAAATTTCCTTTGGTGTTCTTGTGTTTGTTGCCTTGCTGTCTTTGGGTTTTCTGCAAGATTTCTTATTAAATAGTGTCTGAGACTCCCAATTCTTTTTGTTTTGTCCTTGTGTTAACATACAAGAGTTCTGTTGATGTAGTGGTAAAAGTAGTAGGAGGAGGGAGATGTTACATAGTCCTATAGTGCTATGATTGGGTTTTAGTTTTTAGTGAACCTGTGTCCTCGGACTGTGACCTTTATAAATGATTCTAAGTCTCTCCACCCCTTGAGTTAGACAGGAAGACTAGAAGGAGCTGGAGTTGTGTATTTTACTTCCCCCCAGTAGTTTGGTCCATGCTAAAACACCAGTAGATTATGCTCTGCTAAAATAGTTTTTCCTGAGAGCATCATTTGAAAAACAGGATGCTCAGGCATATTTCAAAATGATTATTTTCCCCTCTTCTTTCCAGACATAGTGTAGAGTGGGATGTCTTCTTTAATCTCTACTGATAGAGCTCCTAAAAACAAAACTCATGAAACTGTGAGTGCCCCAAAGAAGACCACCTCCCTGGAGATTCTGTCTCTCATACTCATTTACAATAAGCTTCCAGAAATTCATCAATTATAGTTTAGGTTTCCCACCTAAGTTCTAGTTCAGAAGTTATCTTAGCCCTAGTAAGATGTGATTGTTCATATCTACCTTTCTGCCTCTTCATTTTTCAAGCCTATAGTTTGCCTTGTGACCTCAGTTCTCTGACGGAACCAAGAATAGTCATTGGTTTTCATGTTATTTCAGCTTTGTTTCATATCATGTGCAAAGAAGAGATAACATCTAAGTCCCTTCCATTTCTCCAATGGAGAAATTTCCATTTGAAATTTTGAAATTTAAAAAGAATATATAGTTCAGAAATAGAAAAAATAAAATTTCATTGAAGATATTGAAGAAATAGTCAAATCTCTCAAATTTTGTACAAAAAAAAAGAAATTCAAAATATGTGATGAGAGACTATGTCAATAAATAAGTCAGTATGAATGCAGTGAAAAGTCCAAGGACCCAGGGAACTGAAGGAAAAACTAACAAAATACAGTAAAGTTTTCTAGATCCGAAGAAAATTAGTGTCTTTAGATTAACCCATGATGATTTGGTAATGAAAAAGCATAGACACAGAGAGACAACTTCTTGAGTTTTCTCTCAGCAAGGACAAAGATTACCAGAGGGATAGTGGAAAGCTACCAGAGAGAGAGTGAGTGAAATTTGTATTACTTACAAAAGGAAACTCAGACTGACATCAGATTCTGGTTCCTCATTAGCGATAGTGAAGAAATGCCAGAAGTCAGCAGATACTTGAGTCAACGTTTTGAGGGGAAGTCACTGAATCTATAGTTCTGTACTCTCAATATGAATCATTTGAGAAGGTAAGAAGCGATCTTGCAAATGGACACACCTGTGGCAGCAGCATTAAAATATGGAACTGGACAGCAGAAAGCAAAAGAAGTTGGTAGCACCTGAAGGAAAAAGGAGCATATACAGGTCCCATTAAAGGAAGTCAGCCAAGAGAACCTCAGGTAACCCAAATCCAACACATCGAAGTCTCCTGCAAGTCGCCTGTAGGTCATCATTGGTTTACACCCTCCACAGACTAACCCTGAAAGAATAAATTACAAAAACAATAAAACAAGACATTCAAAAATAAAGAGCAAATGGGAATTCAAAAAATTATGGATGTAACCTAAGAATGAAAGGATTGAAAACAAAAGAAAAGAAAACTTAAGATTCAACTGTGTAGCAGAATTAGAAAACAGTTGAGTCATATTCAAGTAGGAAATAAAAAACCCACAAGGAAATATTTTGAAGCAGAGACTCTGAAATAAATAACACAAACTTACTAATGAAATGAAGGTATACATTGTTTTTATTAAAGAAGGAGGAAGAAAGATGAAAGGAAGGAAGAGACAGAGGGAGGAAAGGAGGGAGGAGGAAGAGAAAGAGCAGCAGAGGAAGAAAAGAGGAGAGAAGGGAGGGGAGAGAGAAATTATTTGAATTCGCAGGCATAAGCAAATCCATACCAAAAACTTTAAGAATCCAAATATCAAACAAAATAAGATATGGCAAGGTCTTTGAGTAATTATGAAGCTACAATACTTCTGATCTTGGTGTTTAAAATCTTACTTTAAAGAGTCTCAATTTGGATAGTTTACAAAATGGCATGATTTTCAAATACCAAATCTATGAAAGTTGATGTCTCTGTATTTGATGGTGTGTGTTTGCCGAGGAGAGGAGGCAGGAAGTTGGCAAAAGGTTGAGTTTCCTGTCTGGGTTGACAGCTAAGTGAACGGCATGCATTGGTACAAGGTCTTAGTATAGAAATGCTCAGGAAGACACTATGCTCCACACACCTGACAGTAGGAGAGGTTAACAGCATCTGGAGCCCCCTACTGAGATCTGTACTATAACATTTGATATGCATTTATATTTTAACAAAATATGCAAATAAAACTTTTCTGGATTAATATGTAGTTTTCTTTGTAAGGTTATGAAATTGTAAGTTTTTTTCCTGTTTCCTGGTTTTTAATTCTATGGTTATATAACTACAAAATAAAAATGGCTTTATAATTAAAAATGGAATAGATCTTCTAGAATTCAAAATAATTGACCAAAGTTAATTATCATGTTTATAACAGCCACACCTGTTGTACAATATGGTTGCCAAGAAGCATCTTAAAAATGTGAAAATGCATCTGCTATCATGATTTGATAGAAGCTCCTCTGAAAGTCTACATGATGGTGACATTACTCAGTTTTATGATCTCCATGATGAAGGATGGGGTTGGCTAGAGGTAGGCTGATCCTCTGGGGGATCTTTAGTGCTAATGTGGTGATTAAGATCTCCTCCTGAACCTTTCCAACCACTAGAACTATCAAGCCAGTACTGGGCAAATCATATAATCTTTTTTTTAACATTAAAAATGCACTACAGCTTATATTTCATACTAAAAATGTTGTGGTCTTCAGGAAGATGAAGAAACATCTGCAAATAAGCCAAATCTCCATCTGTCTCTTTTTCTCTTGGGCTTTGGATTCACAGATTTTTCAAGAGGAAATTGTGTGTGTGTGTGTGTGTGTGTGTGTGTGCACGTGAGCCATATATGTTTATATAATAGGACAATACTTGCCATATGGAAAAATATTTTGAGATGTGGAATTTAATTCTATGTATTTTCTAACTCTCTGTACAAGAATGAATGACTTAAATGGGGGAAAATATGCTCTTGGGAAGCTCTCTGGGGAACCTAGCTGTTGTGAAGTTCTGCAAGACCCTGAGTCAGAACAAGATCTGGAGGAAGATTTGAGTTCTTCCAAGCTGGGAATCTCATGACATATAACCTCCATGTTGACAGAGATGTGTGGCTGACCTCCAAGAGGACCCAGATCTGGCCAACACCCTGGCCCTTCACCTTCTAATGTTACTTATGCAGTCAGTGGGAGTCAGATGGGGCAAGTTTCACTTCCTAGGTATGGCCAAGCCAGGGTTACTGAGTGCTTAGTCAGTAGTGCTTCTTTGTTAGTGTCCAACCATGAGATGAGTTATTTTGGATTTCATTAAAATACTTATTGAGGGCTGGGGTTGTAGCTCAATGGTAGAGCACTTGCATCGCACATGTGAGGTACCGGGTTCAATCCTCAGCACCACATAAAAATAGATAAATAAAATAAAGGTCTTTTAAAAATACTTAGTAAACAAAATTAATTGAATTGCTTTAACTTATATGAGATAATACATATGAAAATACTCTTAGTTGCAAAATTCAAAATGAATGCATGAAATTATAATAACTGAGTTTAAAATACCATTTACTATGAATATGAGATAAATATGAACATATATGTGTATCCATCATATATTTCAATCATGCTATGGCATATGACATTATAGAGGATTTTATTTGAAAAACATGAGCTGTCTTTTTATTTGTATATGTTGAAAAAAAAGTTTTTTTAAACTAAGTTTCAGAAATGTTATTTTCCTGTTTACTTAGTCTAAGAGAATAACCTTTCTCTAAGGTGAAATAGGAGCAATACTTGTTGAAAAGAAAATGTGTAAGAAATAGAATAAAACAGGGTATTTTCCTCTGTTGTGGCAAAGTCATAGAAGAAAACAAATTAAATTATTTCAAGATGGTGTCACATTGGCCTCTGGCCTTTTTCTTAATTGTCTTCACCTGGCTGTATTTACTCTGATCATCATGGTGTCATTTTTTCAATGTTTTCTCTCTCCCACTTTCTCTTTCCACTACTCTTTCCTACACCTTTCTTTCCTATTTGCATTTAAAGTTGCTACTACAATTGATTCCTATAACCTTTATGGCTAGAAATCAAAATAGGAACTAAATATTTGCATTCATTGGAAATTTTGCAAAAAAAAAAAAAAAAAAAATCTATGCCAAATCCAGCTGGCAGTATGTTTGCTGACAGAGAAGACTCTGGTCAGGAAGTGCCTGATAAGTTTAAAAAGCATGAAATGAGCATTAGCAATAGAATGTAAGAACAATACATTTTCATTTCCAATAAACCATTTTAGATAAAAACTTATTCTTTGTGAGGAAGGAACCCTTTGACATTGTTATCTAAGGATGGATTCCCAAGTCCCTCAAACTTTCTTAGAAAAGTCTATTCACATGCACGAGGAAGCTTCTGCGGGTTCACATTAACGTCTAGATTAATAAAAAGTACAGAAACTTAAGAAAACACTGTAATTCACTTTCTCTGGATTACTAAAAAATCTTAAATGTGAAGCATGCCAAGGAATAAGGGACCACATGAAACTACAAATAAATATTAATTATCACTCTAAAAGTCCTGGAAATAGTAAGTCAGAAGAACTAACAAGTGATTATAAGCACTTCTCAAAGTAATTAATAATATTCCTGAAAACATACATTTTTAAAAATTTTGTTATATATTAAAATTTTAGGTGATCATTAGTCTGTCTTTCACAACTCTTTATACTTAGGTCAAACTTTAGAATCATATAAGTATTTTTGTATATGTAAGTATGCATTTATATATTTACATAATGTGGTAGCAGTAATCTTATACTGTGACTCAATCAATATCGTTAAATGTAAATGTGAACATGAGAATTAAATTATTTGAGTACCTTTAATAAATATTAGAAAAATTTAAAACATATTCATATCCCCAGAAAGTCTGACTGCTATGAAATCCTGGCATGACTAAAATAGCAAATATATCCTGTGTTTTGTTTTGAGATTGCTCAGAGTAGACACGCTTCCTTCCCATATTACCTCTAGAGAAATAAATTTGTGAGTTACAACCAGAAGGATGTTCTAGTTCTCTTTTCCTGGTTAACATATTCCCCCAGAACATTGAGGCTTACAGCAGCCTGGACAGGGCTGAGGCTCACACATAAACAAATATGTGAGCATATGCAGATAACCACGTGTGCAAACATGGGAACACAAATATTTGCAGTCACAGAGGGGCTGGTGCTGGAACAGGGCCTCGTCATGGGATCTTTCTGCAGGAGCTAGCTGGGGTTTCCTCTCAGCATGTGGGTCTGGTAGTTAGACATCTTATGCAGTGGCTCAGCATTTCATAGGTAAGTCTTCTCAGAGATCCTGGCAGAGTGTTATGGCTTTGTTCTATCATAAATGCTATGGTATGCCTTAGTTACTTAGGACCAACCACAGTCAAAAGTAAACAAGTTGACCTCATATCTTAGTAGAAAAAGTGTTGAAGTCACACACCAAAGGAATATATGAGATACCAGATATTGCTGTACCTTCTTTGGAAATGATGAATCAATTCTCTCAGAAAGATCCTTCTATGGAAACAATGAATCTTTCAGGGGAAAAAAAATCAAGCTCTTTATCCATTCAATGAATACAAAGTCTTCATGATTTTTCCATAAAATTCCATGATTATAATATATCAGAATACTATTTTAAGTTAAAATATAGCATGGAAGACTCAAAAGACTGGTACATTTGAGAATAACTAAGGAACAGAACTTTTCAAATTACAGACTCCTACAAAATTGTTGGATAGTCATCCAAAACCTCTTTTCTGGAAAAGAAAACTGACCAGTGAGAGACTATATTTTAGTCACTTTAACCAAATTTTTCAGTGATTACAGCAAAGATTGTTGTCAAGTTTTGAAGCAATAATGTGAAAAAAAAATTTAACCACAAAAATAATCTCTTTGGCAGAGGTTGCTGTTTCTTCATAAATTCTGGGTGGCACAGAGCTACCAGAAGAAATGAAGACCACAGTGGCAGACAGAATTCTAAAATCCTCCCCATATTTCTCTCCCTGCTGTACAATCTCTCTGTCTTCTCCAGAACTGTGAGTCTGATAGGATGTTCTCTATGATTAGGTCAGCTTTAGGGCACACAGGTAGGT
>CM053410.1:8822354-8845003 GCA_028644305.1 Xerus rutilus
GTAAAAATAAAGGAAAAATTTGTCATCTAGTTCATCGTTTTAAAAATTCTGGAGTCTTTAAATTCAGCTGTAATAAAATAGGCTGCCTGCCATTCTCATTTTTTCTAATTATTTTTCAAATGGTCGAATTACCTCCAGTTTCTGCTAATGAAGGGTTCAGTCATGTGCACATTTTCCTACTGCTTGGAGCTTTCTTCTTTGCATGTTACCTCCTGGCCTGTGGGAGGAGCGGACCCTCCATAGCATACAACATCTAAGAAACAGATCTCGACTATAGCACTGGAACATGTTTCGGATCAGCAGGGAGAAAAACCAAAGAGCACTGTGCATAAAAGGCCGGGGAAGGAAGGAGAGGGAAGTGTGAGATGAAGCCAGAGAAGAGAAGGGAATTCACAGTCCAAGATAGAGTTTTTACTTAGCATGAAGTTGCAAGCCAACCAGAGGCTGGAGGATGGGACTTGAACAATTTGGCTTCCTTAGCAGGTAATTGTATTGAAATAGAGTGAGGGAGTGAAGGGACCAGCTAACATGAGCCAGAGGGAAGTAATGGTGCTTTGGATGAGAACAAAGATGTTCATGTCATCAAAATGTTCTACTTTTAGCCGGGTACGGTGGCTCATGCCTGTAATCCCAACACTTTGGGAGACTGAGACAGGAGAATTGTGAGTTCAAAGCCAGACTCAGCAACAGCGAGGTGCTAAGCAACTCAGTGAGACCCTGTCTCTACATAAAACACAAAATAGGGCGGGGGATGTAGCTCAGTGGTCGAGTACCCCTGAGTTCAATCCCTGGTAACGGCCCCCCGCCAAAAAAAAAAGAAAGAAAATAAAAATATTCTGATTCTAGGGACATTCTAGGGGAAAAGACAGCAGGCTTTTCCAATAGTCTGAATTATAAGAGTGTGAAAAAGAGGAAGTAAGGATGACACTGGGTTTTAACCCAATTACAGAATGAAAAGAACAGAGTTTTGATCAATTGAAAGTGTATAGTGAGCCCTGCAAAATTCAGGTGGAAGGAATATGTCAATAGTTCAGTTTTAAATTTGTTAAGTTGCATGCCTGTTAGAAATCCAGATGGAAAAGTTAATTAGAACATTGGATATGCAAGTCCAACCTTCAGGAAAAAGATCTGATGTGGAAACAAAATTAGAGAGTCACGGGTGCATGGATGTTCTCTAAAGCACCAGGATAAATGAGATCTTGAGGAGAGAGTACAGGTGGGAAAGGGCAGAGGAAGGAGGCCGAGGTCTTGAGGTATCAGCAAGCAGAAGAATGAAACAAAAGAAGAAAGTGGCAGAGGCCAAGGTGGTCAGACCATTGTGCTCGGGGGAAAAAATCAAGGGTGGGTGGTGTCCTAGAAGCTAAGAGAGCAAAGTGTGTCAGGGAGGAAGTGTCCAGTGATTGTTAAATGGAGATTGAAAATGAGGTACTAAAGTCCATAGAGAGGCCATCTTTGGTGTTCTTGCTGCTGGACAGGAGCATTTTGGAGAAATGTGGGAGAGAAAAAATGGGAAGTTGCAGGAGGTATGTTTTTAAATATGCAAGATGGGATAAAATCTATGAGCAAGTGGACTGATTGAGTTAATAGAGAAGCACAGAGAATTTATTTACAAAAATAGTGAGGACTTGGAATATATGACTACAGTCAGTGCAAGGTCGCTAGTTGTGAAAGTACAGAAGTTCTCTGGATTCCTTAAATTCTCTGAGTAAAGTATAAGACACATTGTCATCTGAGGATGAGGATGGGGAGAGGAAATAATGAAGACTTGGGTAGAAATGAGAATATGCAAAGTGAAGTCCAGAGGACATAATCATACACTCATGATCACCAGGCAGCTGTCAAGATGCAGTTGTGTTTGTGACTGTCAATGTCAAATGCCACCAGACAGCTTGGTTGTGGTTCTCTCTCTCGGTGTCAAAGGAAAAGTTGGAATTGTTCTTCAGCCAGGTAGTACCTTTACCAGGTATCTCAAAACGTGGGTGGAGGAAAGGAAGAAAGGGTTTAGACAGCCATAAACTACCAGAAGTCATGGAGATCCTCTTCGTAAGGAAAGTCATTGTTGAAACAAATGGGGGCGCGGGATGAGGGTAAAATATGGAAGAAACAGAGATCATAGAGGTAGAGGAAGATCTAAACAAACAAATCCACTTCCTCCTGGGCTATGGAATGTAAAATTATCTACCTTATGCCATAGCATGACCAAAGGATGACACCTCAGCCTGTAAAAGGGAAAACTGAAAATGGAACTTTAATTATCACTGCCCTGGACTTTGATGTCATAGTAGCTGTAGTTCCTTCTCTTTAGGTCTACAGCTACAATTTTACTCAAAAATCACCTCTGCCAAACACTCTTCTTCTAATATTTCAGAACATTTTATTCCCTGGTTTTATCCTCCTGAAGGATGAGACTGCATAGCTGTTAATTTTTATTCAGAGCAATACAGATTTTGTTGTTCTCTAAAACATAAAATCACCAATGCCAGGAAACCTTGCTTGTCATTACCAAATCAACCAATTAAGGTATTTTCCTTAGGACTATTAAAGCAAACTCAGTGAATGATTTTTAAAGTAATCACTTTCTTTTCTTATTATATTCTCACTTAGAACTATCTTCTATATTGTAATAAATGGTTCTATCATCTTCCTCTCTCATTAGAAACAAGGTCTTTGATGTCAGGTACTGTGATTTATTCACTTTTATCTCCCTAATATGAAACCATATTGACTCTTCCTTATATCATTTATAAAAGTTAATTCCAGATGGGTTACAGATCTAAATGTAAAATGAAAACAATAAAACTTCTCATGGAAAATAGGAAAGTATTATCATGACCTTGGCATAAGTAAAGAATTCTTTAAAAGGACTCAAAAAGAATAAGTATAAAAGAAACATTCACAAGTTTCACTTTATTATGATTGAGAGCTTTAATCAAAACTATATCCTTAATGGAGTGAAAAAGCTAGCTTCGGACTAAGACTATGTATATTATACCAGTCTTTGCTGCCACATGAATTGCCAATATCTTTTCAAGTAAATATTTCCACAAATCAATATAAAATACAGACAATTCCATTAAAATATAGCCTGGATAATTGAACAAGTGCCTCCCAAGAGGTTACATAAATACCCAATAAAGATGAAAATTCTCCACCACATTAATATAGGGATATACAACTTAAATTCAAATGAGATTCTAATATGCACCAACAAGAATTAGTGAATTTCAAATTGCTAAATTTCAATGCCATGAAGTGGGGTGAACAAACCACTTCAAACTCTTAGCCACTGCTGCTTGAAGCACCAACATATTCAACCACTTCATGTGCTGCTCTCTACTAAATTGGAACGTGTATATGTATATCAAAAGTTTTACTCCTAGTAATCTATCCAATCAAAATGAGGACAAATCTTTAGGAAAAAAGAAAACAGGGTGTAATAATGTTTGTAGTAACAGTCTTCACAACTCCAAAAGTGATTTGTAAACTTTTCAAAATGAACACTCTACTAAAGTTATTTGTGTTCAATAGTAATGAAGATTCTGCAATTAGTTTTTAAATGAGGAAATGATAATATTATTAGCAACCAATTGAGTCAGGTATTATCTCGAACAAGAAACATGAGTGGACTCTGGAGATGTGCCATCCCCAGTAAGGGAGTCCAGACATTCTCCACTCTTCTAGAATACGAATTTGAGAGCTGCTGTGCCAATGGGATTTGCCAGTATTGCACTGACTTAGCTTCATTTCTTAATGAAGTATTACAAGAATTCATTTTTTTCCTTCCAAGCCTCTTATAAACCATGACAATAAAAGACCTTATTGCAATAGTGAAACGAAGTCTAATGTGGAAGGCTGGCCATGAGCTCTAAGAGGGTCATGACTTCATAGTATTTACTAGTCGCTGTACACCTAAGTCATTAATTTGCTAAGCACTTTGAAAAATATCAACTATGAAAAGTACTAGGTGAGCCAAAATCCTATTCTCTTCTATATTAATCATATTTGATTAATATGACGTGCAATATCATTAAATAATTTTATGCAGATGTGTGGATTAAAGCTACTCTAGAGCTTTCATGACATAAACATTGACAAATGATATGCAAGTGCAAGTTTGCACAAGTGATTAATCTGCTATTCTGCTGTTAAAATTAATTATTACACTCATATTCACATGACTGGTTCAAAATATGTCCAACCATTAGCACACTACACTCGCGTAAAATGGTTTTTAAGGTAATATTACACATTTAATGTATAACAAGTACAAACAGAAAGAAGCAGACATGAATATTAATTGTAATTTCAACTTTAGCTGCTTATTATTATTTTTTAAATAATTGAGGCTGAGGCTGAGGCTGGGGGTGTAGCTCAGTGGTAAAGTGCTTGGCTGGCACGTATGCCTAGTACACACAGGACCATGGGTTCAATCTCCAGCACTGCGAAATTAATTAGTTAACATTTAAATAAATAACTGAAAGTCTTAAAATATTTTATTTATTCTGTCTTCACAGATGTTTAGTAGGATAGCTTCATTCTTACAGTTGAGTGGACTGGTATCTACATTTCTAAATTTTAGCTGTTATTATTACCATGGTTTTCTTATAAATAATGATCCAGATAGTTCATTCTCCCTCACAAATTCATGAAAGGAGCAAAGAGAAAGATGGCGACATACATTTACTAGGAAGATTCTAGAATCAGTGGACTGACAGCAATCCTAGTGATAATTTCTTCTGTCCCCTTGTCGGAAGTCTTCCCTGGAACCACTGCAGAGGGACGACACTTATCCTTCTCTCCAGAGGCAGAGATTTTATGGCTTGTATAGAGTTTGTGATCCTTAGTCATCGTTGTTGAGAGCATGAGTGTATAGTTAAAATAACTTCAAAAATAGAGGAAAAGAACTTGACTAACCACCTATTTGGTTCTAGACATTATTTTCAGTTCTTTACACGTATTATTTTCTTTTTGTCTTCCTCTTTTCTTCCTTTTTTTGTTTCTTTCTTCTTTTTCACCAGAGATTGAACCCAAAGGGTACTTAACCACTGAACAACATCTTCCGTATTTTTTTATTTATTATTTTTCATTTTGAAACAGGATCTTGCTAAGTTGCTGATGCTGACTTGGAACTTACAATCCTTGTGGCTGAGCTTCCCAAGATGCTAGGATTACAGGCATGTGCCACTATGGCTGGCCATACTATCTTACTGATATACTTGTTGTATTCTTTTATTAACATAGATCTGACTGCTGGTGAAGAATATTCAGAAAGTGGACTCGTCATGGAGTAAGAAGGTAAGTGATCTGTAAGACACAATACTCCTGTGCAAATGCACACTCACTTTTTTTTTTAGGAGTCAAATAATTGCATGTTTGATAGCTTCCCTTGGGAGACCTGAGAGGTCACTATACACATTGAATTTCTTCTAGAAGCCACGCATGGTGATGCATGCCTGTAATCCCAGTGATTCAGGGGGCTCAGGCAGGAGTATGGTAAGTTTGAGGCCAGCCTCAACAATTCAATGAGGCCCTAAACAATGCAGGGAGACCTGGGCTCAAATTAAATAGATAGATAGATAGATGGATAGATAGATAGATAGATAGATAGATAGATAGATAGATAGATAGATAGATAGATAGGGCTGTAGAAGTAGCTCAATGGTAAACCACCCTTGGGTTCAATCCTCAGTACCAAATAAAGAAACAAACAAAGGTTTTCTAGACATTTTTATTGAAGTAGATGTTCCATCTGGTTCCCATTCATGCTTGTCAGTACTTATTTCCTGACATGATAGTTGGACATGAATGGAAAGCAAAAAAAGATTGGAGTAGAATATTCAGTGAGATATTTGTAAAAATTGAGATCCAGAGAGACAAATAGATTTCTGGCCCATAGATTGATAATTAATAAATGAAATGACTTCAACAGATGAATAGGTAAGGAAAATGTGGTATATATAAACCATCCAATGTTACTCAGCTATAAAGAAGAATGAAATTATGGCATTTGCTGGTAAATGGATGGAACTGGAGACTATCATGATAAGTGAAATAGCCGTTCCCCAAAACACAGAAGGTCAAATGTTCTCTCTGAAATGCAGATGCTAACACACAATAAGGGGGGAAGGCAAGTATAGGAGTTCAGTGGATTAGACAAAGGAGAATGAAGGGAAGGGAGAGGGGATGGGAATAGACAGGACAGTAGAATGTAGTGGACATAACTCTCCTATGCTCATATATGAATACACCACAATGAAACTCCACATCATATACAACTGCAAGAATGGGATCCTAATTAGAATAAATGATACTCCTTGTATGTAAAATATGTCAAAATATACTCTACTGTCATGTATATATAAAAGGAGAAAAATATTAATTGAATAAGCAAATTAAATTTTCATTCTTTATTCTTTTTGTATTTAATATTACTTTCTATTAAACTATTGCTTCAAGTTTATCAATTCATTTTTGCTGTGTTAAGTCTACTAATAAATCTGTTAAATATATTTTTATCTATGTTGTCATGGAATTATCTATTTAGTTTTCTATTTGACTCTTTCTTATAATTTCTCCTGAAATTCCTCATCTCTTCATGTATGTTGTCAATCTTTTCCACTATAGTGCTTAACATATTAACCATTTTTATTTAAAAAGCTCTATCTTACAGTTACAATATTTGGACCATCTTCAAATGGTCTGGTTCTATTGATCATTTTGTCTCTTGAAAATAGTTTTTTCTTTTTCACTTTTTTGCAAATTGTTTTTTAATTAAATGTCAGCTATGTGTAGAAGAGTAAGATTAATCAATATTGTTTATGCCTAGACATTGGCTTTGGGAGGAAATATAATTTCTCCTCAAGCTTCAAAAAGCACAGAGTTCTGTAAAAAAGCAAATAAGATCAACAAGAGAAAAACAAGCGAGTTTATTAACATATGCGACACATACCACAGAGGAGAATGCTCAACAAGTGGGAAATTAAAAATAGTGACTTTGAACTCTTGACTCAGATAGCATCTTCCAAAAGGAAAAATACATTTTTAGAGAAATGACAAGGTAAAAGAAGTCCACTTTAGGCTTCCAAGGGTAAGAAAGTGTGAGAAGGGAAGAATGTGGGAAGAAACTAATGGATTCATTTTTTTATTTGTTTTTTTAGATTCTTCTGATGCTGTCTCTCAGCTAATGAGACGTACCCCCAGTAAAAGAAGGTTTGTCTCCTCTCTTCAGACAGAAAAGCAGAGAACAGGGAAAGATTTTTACCTTCTTGCTCCTTTTAAATTGACTTTAACTCAAAAATACTTGCTATGTCAAAGATGGATATTTTGGGGTGACATGTTCTGGCTTTCTTCTTGGGCATACCTCCTTAGCTAGGCTGTCATGTGGGAAGTTGAGTCAGTCTAGTCAGAGTTGAGCTGTGTTTGGGTTATGTGGTTGCTATGGTTACCTTTAGTTTACTACTGGCTTCTATTTCCTGTGGAAATACCTTGGGCTTCCAGTGAGACTAAGGCAACAAGAGGTCTTTCTCCATATTCCCGCTGCACATTTACAGCCATCCTTGTTTAACTCAGCCAAGGGTGAACCCCTCTCCTGGCTCTGGCCTCCAGTGGCCCCCTGATGAGTTCCGTGCTCAGCCTGTGCTGGTTTAAAGGTGAGGAGCAGAGCAGGGAGCTCTCCATGGTTCTGGTGCAGCCTAGGCCTTGGGGAGGCCCTGGGTACAGAGGTAGGAATTTCTCAGTGATTCTGTCCCCCTTCCTCATGGCACCTGGACACTGCCTAGCACCTTTGGTGACTCTTGTGTCAGAGGAAATTTCCAAATTTTTTGTGTGTTAGTAGAGAAACTGCACACTGGTAAAAGATCTCCTGGGATGATTTTCTTACCCTGCCAGGAGCTGAAGGTCCAGTTTTCCTTTATACTTCCCCCATCCTCAGTGGGCCTGTACCTTTGCCTTGGTGCAACAGAGCTTGCTACCCCACCCTAGCAGCTTTAAGCTGAATGTCCTGTCTTTCCCACTGTCCACCACCACCTTTGTCCACCATCCCTCTCAGGTGGAAAAGCACTTACATCTGTGTGCAAACATCTCTTGCTTGTGGCTCTGAGGAGTTCTCTTCCTCTGAGCCAGCCCATATTCAGAATTTATCATGTGTGAAGAATTTAGCTGTCTTCTTAGTTGCTTATATTGTTCCTGGCTTCTCTCTGTCCTAGGCTCAGCCACCGTGTTGCATCCTTTCTCCCCTTGGATTATCTATCTTTGCTTAAATTTCAGGCTAACTTGGTATCCTTGCAATCTCAGTTCTCACATGAGTTCAAGAAAAAATTATGATTGTACAGATTGTCATTTGTGGAAGTACTTTTTTTTTCCCACGCCTTTCCATATCCTAGGAAGAAGTAGCATTCATGATAAGCAGTATTTTATCCAGAACTTCTCACTTGAAAAAGTCCATTATTTCCTGTCTCCTCTGGGTCATTCCTAAATGTGTCCTAACTGAACATGTTCACCTGCTAGAAGCAGTTCCGGGTTCTCCGTCATTTGGAATCCAGACTGGTCTTTCTACCCCTCATCTGGGATCCTGTATAAGCAAGTTCCCTGAACCCCTCGGTATTCGCCAAGCTACAGCCTTCATTTTATTTTATTTATTTATTTTTTTGAGCTTGGCTGTAATTACTTTTATTTGTAGCAAATTATTTCCTTATTTAAATGGCAATAATGAGCCCAATGGAATAACCCAGTCTGCCTTTTTAAAAATAAGATCTGCTGAAGTCAAGATGAGTGTAAAGAGAAGCCCACCTCCTGCCCTGCTAGTGTGCTGAATATTGAGATTTTACTTTTCAATCTTTATTATGTTTTTAAATTTATATATTCTAATTAGGTATACATGACAGCAGAATGTAGTTTGATTCATTGTACACAAATGGAGCAAAACTTTTTATTTTTCTGGTTGTACATTTCATTTTATTTTAAATGATCTTCACATACATGCCGGTTTGCATAAGTATGATCTTATCGTGCACTCTTTTATTTTTTTAAATGATTGCAATTTACATTTCAATTGCCAAAATATGAGAGAATCCACTTTCTGTATCTCTACGGAGCAGTCACAGTTACTTTTCTTCCTGTCTGGTTAGAGTAAAATGAAAGCCTATCATTCCTATAGCCTGTGTATCTCCATTGTAACTTTGAACATATTGTCATACATGAGCTAGTCTTTCAGCTTTGTACTTCTGAATATTGCCTCTTCACATGGTTTACCATCTTTATTTTGGATTGTTTGTCCCCTTTAGGTAAATTTTTTCAGATCTTTGTATAATTATATACTAGCAGTTCCCTTCAAAATAACTTATTTTCTATTTGTTTCTCATACATTTATAGATTTTGAGATTCCACTCTTTTTTAAATGGAATTCTCTTAAGTTCTTAGATTATATATGTGGTCATCAAAAATTGTGCAAAATACAAAAACACACAGACAGCTCCATAGATACAGCACATAAAAGTGAATGTAGTTGGGGATAATTCACAGATGCAGTAGGTGGAACCCCAACTCCAATGCACCTGTAGAGCTGTGATTATGTTGAGTGTATGTGGACTTCCTTATCCTGTTCATATGAGTGCTGAATGATGTAGCAAGCTCCCATTGCTGCAGCTGCTAGGGATCTTTAACTTTGATCATCCAAAGCCAGATTATTAGTCAACAGCCAAAAGTAGTAAGATGAACTTTCAAGGCCATCTATATTTGTCTTTCTTCACTGAGTATTTCTTCCAAAATCATGTTATCTTATTTTTTAATTCCGGTGGAATTTATTTTTATAAAAAGTGAAATAGTGTTCACATTGTATCTTTTCCAGGTGTTTAGCTATTTTGTTCCAATTTCATTCATTAGAGGTCTAACCTTTTCTCATTTAATAGAAATGCTGCTGTAATATATACTGGACTCTGTTATCACCTATTGAATATACCTATGCTAATGTGATGTCAATTTCATTTTGATGGCTTTATAGTTTTTTCCTGATATTTGGTACATCAAATCACTCCTTTCTTAGTCTTAACATTCAGAATTCTATTCACTATTCTTTGACATTTATTTGCACATATAAATTATATGCTTATATAATTCAAATGGAATTTGCTGTAATACACTAATATTGTGTATTAATTTCCAAAAAATTACCATTTTATATATCAAAGATTTCTCCTTCCAGAATATTGTCTTTACATTTGTCCATATAGCATGATACATTCCTCAAGAAAATATTATTTTGCTCTTAATAGTAATTGTTTCCTTCGCATGAATTTAATATGTAAAATCTTGTGATTTTCTCACTATTATATTTTTCCTATTTTCCTCTGTTCTGATTTTTAAACATACAAAAATCATAATTTTTATATATTTACCTTATATTCATCCACTTTCGGGCCCTTTATGTTTTCTAGTTATAAAATTATGTTATGAGGAGAAATTTTTATCTTTTGCAAATCTTGCCTCACTTATTAAATTCTGTATCTAATTAAAATGACTATATCCTAGAAGACAATATTAAATTATAATGGTAATAGTGGAAACATGTATCTAATTTCTGATTTTAATTAAAATAGAGTTTGCATTTTACCAGATAGAATAATTCTACATGTTTT
Source organism: Xerus rutilus (assembly GCA_028644305.1). NCBI lineage: Eukaryota > Metazoa > Chordata > Mammalia > Rodentia > Sciuridae > Xerus > Xerus rutilus. Next base: position 8,832,986 of record CM053410.1, read on the forward strand.
ATATAAATAGTCATTATTTCACCAATGCAGTTCAGATCTACTTCTTTTTTTAACTTAAAGTTTTAAAGAAGAAAAGCGAACAAATATTTCATTATACATTTTAAAAATAGCATATTACATTGATTTTCTTTTTGTTTGTATAATGGAACTTACCTGAGCAAGTAATGATTAATCTTTCTGCCTACCCCATGTCCAACTCACTCCTGCTGAATATGGATGGAGGAAAAGAAAGCCCTAGCTAAATGCTAAAAGCTGTGCATCAGCTTAAAATGGCAGTGCTGTTTTAATATATATTAGCTTCTGATATCACCTATTGAATATATCTATGCATAATGTACTTCCATAGTTCTCACCCTCTCCCACTTATCTTTCTGCAAATGTCCCACAACTTCTCCCCTACTCTCCCAGTTCACTGATGACATCACTTTCTGTTTCTCTGGGGAAGTAGACGACATCTATGGCAGCTGTCCCCTGACTCCCCTCCATACTGATCACTAATGCTCATCTCCACCTTTTCTTCTGTCACTTTTAGCAAAGGTCACCTCCCCATCCAACTTGCAGCTCAGGGACATTGCTTGGAATGTCCAGCTCTTTCTTCTAATGAACTAATCTTCCCTATCAATATATAATCATGTTACTTCTAAATCACTAAAATAGACTTTCTTTATCTTACCTTCCTGTCCCATTTTTGGTTAATTTTCTTCCTTTCTTGCAGAAAAATTCCTCTGAATCATCTGTATTTGCTTTCTTTGCTTCAGGTCTTCTTGTTCTCTATTGAGCTCCCTTGGATTAGGTTTTTGGTTTCCAGTACTCCATCAACACACCTTTTAAATTTAGAATATCTTCCTCTACATCTTCCTTTTCTATTTAAACTCATTGGAAATCTTGTCTAATTTACAGATTTAGATAATGACTATATACTTATGACTCTCAGATTTTTATTTCTAGACAGGAACTCACCCTACCAATTCCAGTCTCATATATTCAACCTTCTATCTGATGCCATTTGGATATCTAATAGATATTCTAAACTTAGTATCTTTTAAAAAGCTTGTGATACTTACTTAACCTCACCCACACGTGTTCATCCCTTAGTCCCCCGATCTCAATTTACAATTATGTCTGTACGTATGCTTCTCGAGTCATAATCCTGGGAGTATTCCTGATCACTTCTTTTTTTTGGTCTTGCTTCATACATTCAGTCCACCAAAATATCCATTTGAATCTATCTTTAAAAATATATTGTCACTATTTCTCATAGCTTTTTTTCACTGTTACCTACCACTCTTACCCAAAGCACCACGAACCCTTGGAGTATTGCAAAATCCTGAAATTGGTTCCCCCATTCATTCAATCTCAATACAGCCCCCTACAGTGCCTGACGTAATCAGGAGCCATTACTGTTCTGACTACATCTCTCACACTATCTTTTGCACTATGTTTTGATATAGGTACATTGTCCTCTCTGTGGCTCTTTAGGATTTTGCAGCTACTTTTCCCTCTTCCTGGAATGGTCTCCCACTGAATATCCAGTCCCAGATAACTGATGTTTTCTCATCTCCTTCTAACCTATGCTAATCATTTGAGTGATGTTTTCTCCCACAAACATATATAAATCACTCAAAATGGCCAATGTCCTCCCCCCAAAAAAATCGCACTGTGTACTTTTCTCCATTTCATTTATTATCATCTACCATATGTGTTATATATTAATGTTTATTTTGTTCATACTAGAAAGAAAGCTCCATGAGGGTATGGAATAGCATCTTATTTTCTTTTATTTTGTTTTTATTCTATTTCTGTATTTTTGACTGAGAATTGTGTATAGAACATATTAGGTGACCAACAAAAACAAAAAGAAATAAAATAAATAAAGCAAAATGTGGTTATAATTCCTTATATTCTAACAATTTTTCATCTTAATTTATAAACTAAATCTACAATCTTCTTTTATTGTTCTATCTTTATCATATTTTTAAAAAGAGTTATATTGCCTTTGTAAAATGATTTGGGAAGGTCTTTTATCTTTTTTCTAAGGCCTGAAATATTTTAACTTTGAAAAGCTCTCTTTCTTAAAGGTTACATAAAATCCATGTTATATAAACCTCAGCTGGGAATCCATCTGTTCTCAGTGCCTTTTTCAATGGTAGATCTTTAAGTGTCTTTTTCTAAACTCTCTTATGGTAACTGATGTATTTAAGTTTCCCTTTCTTTTTGGGTGAATTTTGGCAATATGTATTTTGCTGGGAAATCATCCATTTCCTCTAAACTTTCAAATGTCTTGTCAGAAAGTTTTGTATGTATTTTTATGACTGCTTTAAACACTTCAAAATGTATGGTTATTCTCATCTTTCTCTCCTAATTTGTTATATTTTTGTCTTATCTCTTTTTCCTTTGAATAAACTCATGAAGTATTAAAATAATGAAATTGACTTTCATTAGAATGGGTACTATAAAAAATAAAGAATAACAGTGTAAATGAGGATGTGGACAAATTTGTACACTTGGGCACTGTTGGTGGGAATCTTAAATGGTGTACTGCCATGGTAAACATTATGATGATTCCTCAGAAATTTAAAAATAGAACTTCTATATGATCTAGCAATTCTACTTGACAGTATATGCCCAAAATAGTTTATCAAGGTCTTGGGAAAGATTTGTACATCCATGTTGATAGCAGCATTATTTACAATAGCTAAAACAGAAGCAACCCAAATTTCCATTTAACAATGAATGAACAATCAAAATATGGTATACACACTGAAGTGAATATTAACGTTAAGAAGAAGGGAATTTTGATATATGCTACAACATGGATTAACACTATACTATGTGAAATAAGCCACTCATAAATGACTATGTGATTCCACTTATATAAAGTACATCTGGTGGTCAAAATCATGGAGGCAGAAGGTACAAGTGGGATGATAGAGTTTGGAGAAGAGGAGAATGAGGAGTTGTTTAGCAGGATATAGGTTTTCAACTTTACAAGATGCATGGACTTATGGAAACAGATGTTGGTGAGGGATGAACAACAATGTGAAAGTAATTATTATCACTGAACTGTATGCCTTCACATAGTTAAGATGGTAAGTTTTATGGCATTTGTGTTTTACAACAAACATTGAAAAAATGATTTGATATTTGTTTGAATTTTTAATTGCTACCTTTCATTTCTTATTGATTTTTTTATTATCAATTCATTTACCCTATTTGCTTTTTGGGGATTATTTCATATTCTTAGAAAGAACACAAACTCCCTTTATTCTTGTAATCTCTTTGTAAATATAGATGATACTTCATGCCCTTTTTTCCTCTGGAATTTGCTTCCACATTGTTCAATAGTTTTAGCGATGAAGAGTATGCTTCTTTATGACATTTTACATAATTGTACATTTCCTTGTAATTTTCTCTTTGAGTTTAGAGTTACCTATTCAGGAATATGCTTTTAAAATTCTCAAGGAATTCTGCTTTGGGGCCCTCTTATAATTATTTCTGATTTCATTAGCTCCTGTTCACAGAATGAACCCAATAATTATTTTACTCAAAATGTATTTAGGTATTCTTTTTATTGTACATACCTCGAGTATATAATACGGTACTTTGATAGGGATTCATAGTGAAGTGATTACCATAGTCAAGGAAATCATTCTATTTACCACCTTGCCTAGTTGCCTTTTGTGTGTATGTATATGTAAGAATAGCTTAACTCCACACTTAGCAAAGCAGCAGTGCACAAAATTAACTACAGTCCTCATGCTGCTATGCAAGCGAGGTCTAGATTTATTCATCTTTTTTGGCCAAGAAATTATTGATTTTTGTAAATGTTCCATGAACACATGGATAAAATTGTTTTCTATTCAAGGAATATAAAATTCTGTGACTACCATTGATAATTATTTATTCTACCATTCAATATGTAATTACACTTATTTTCAGGGAATACATTTTTTGTCTTTTAAATTGTTTCCATTCTCAAAGCATCAAATTAAAATACACCGCCAAACTCATAATACCAATAGCTTTAATTCTTTTTTTTATATACTTAGGCTTAGATAGTTTGGTACATTTTAACAAGGGAATGTTCTTCTTCATTATCTTATGGTGCTTTCAATTTTATGGTAACATTCTTCCAGGTCGCCATTCTAGCTTTCATTTTTGTTTGTAAACTAAATTTTGTCCATCCTGAACTCTTTGTTAAGTTATATCTGCTATTTTGTTTGGATATTTTTTCAAGAGTTTATTCAATTGGAGAATAAGGTTGATGTCATTTCCAAAATATTACTTATCCACATATCAAAATGTATATTTTCTTGAGATGTTATTCTAATATTTTCTGAAGGAGTTTCTACAACTTATAGTCTTAGGATGTTTAATGTTTTTTATTATTTCTCCACCTGCTTCTTTATTTTTCACAACTATTGTTTCTTTACCTGAGGCTTATGTGGGAAATTTCTCAGAAGTCCATTTATTTCTTCTTTTCCTTCTGGAATCCCTTTATTCTCTTATTTATGTCTTAGGCTTACTTTTCTAGTCGCTTTTATTTTGCCCCAAAATTCTGACTATAATTTTGTTCTGCACCTTGAGGTGTTTCTTAGATTTAGTTTTCTAGGTTTTTTAATTTAGTATTTAGTGATAAGCACCTTCTTTTTTAACTCATATTTGGAGTATTTTAGTTGTAAAAATTATAGACTTGTGTGTGTATGTGTGTGTGTGTGTGCGCACAAGCTACACTTGGGACTTTCTCATTCAAATGATCACTGGTGGCTCCATTAAACTAAAAAGGCAGATCTTTCTTGTGACTGCTATTTCTCTCTCAGGCTGGAGGGATGTGTAGGCAGCCATCATCCCAGAATCCTCCCCTCAATGTCTGCCCTGCCTCCAGCAAATGCATTATGGGTACTATTCAATAATACTGCCCTCCTTTGTCTTCAATGGAAATGATTATTCATTTTTTATGTAACTCTAAGATGTTAAAATACTGAGGTAAGCTAATCCTCAGTACTATAAAAAATTGGTTTTACACTTTAATTATATTCCACAAATATTATTAGATGAAACTAACCAAACCAAAAAATGTATTCTCAACTCAATTCTTTCTCTGAACCAATTTGCAACCAGCTTTAATCATTACCCCATTTAGTATTCTTCTCATTTACTTCATTAAGATGTTCTTGTGGACAGATAATTCAATGCAAACCATTTACCTGCTTGCAGTGAAACAGCCTCCCTAACTTAAATGACAATTCCTGATGACCTTGTGAATACAACAAATGCTTCGACTGAGCATTCTTTCATTTTCTAAGATGTTTCAATATGATCCTAAGGCAGAGAGCTTGCATGAGATGAGAAGAACCCTCAGGACGCCCAGTTGCTGAAATACTATGTGGAGGGCCTTGTGGGGCTCCTGCTAGGTAATTAATCAGAACTGGTTTTCTTTATAAATGCTGAGAACACAAAGTCAGTTGATTTGGTCCCAGCTTGTACTTTGGTATCCAAACTCTAGAGCCCAACAGGGAAATTCCTTTTGTACCAGATGAGCCACGGCCCCTGAAATTTCCCCTCTGGTTGCCCTGAGCTGTCATCTGGAAACTTCAAGCAAGAGGATTAATTGTGCTGTTAGAGCTGACTCAGGAACAGACTTTTGAAGTTGTAATTCTTATTGTTTCTTTTTTATCAGTTTGGCTTTTTTCCCCCTATGAAATATGTTTGCTCATTGTTGAAAACATGAAAACATGAATGCAAAAACCAATAAATCTACTGATTTTAGGATAAAGTATTGTCATCATCAGATTAAAATACTTGAGCATGCTATGTGATTTTCTCACATTAGCTTTTATTTTAATTTAAACTTTATACTTAAACTAAGCATATTTAAGTGCCTGTGTTTCCATTTTGGTTTTTTAAAGTTTTATATTTTATATTTCAGGATTGCAACTGCATCACTTACTTGTATAAGTGAGACATACTTTTCCATTTCTAGATAGAAATAGCATAGTACACTATTGCTGCATGTAGTGACCCTGGTATACTCATGTTTCATTGATCTGATTTTATTTTTTAAGCTTTCATAGGGTTGTGAAAAGTAAAAATCAAGACTCTCAAATATCATTCTTTGAATATGCTATTTCAATATTTTAAGCAGCTTCCTTAAGCCTTTATCTAACAGCTCAGTAAGTTGAAAACTACATAGATGAGTGGACCCATCAAAGGTAGTGAGCTAGCAAAACTAGGAAAACTAGAACTTTTTCTTATACCTTCCTTTGCCTCATTTTGCTTTCCTTTCCTTTACTTTGTCTATGTCTCTTTACCCAATGCTTTCTAGTTTTAAGATATAATTAAACAAAATTTATGAAGAATGCTGTATTGAGACAGTCCCCTTAGAATGGTTAAATTTGAGCAGCATTAAATAAATGCCTTAACAGTCATAATTTAATAAGAATTAATTTATCTTAAAAAATGTTGTTTCATGTTGACTAGTCCCTGCAACAGCAGGTGAGAGATCCTTGTTATATGACTCAAGACAGAGAAAGCTTCATCCATACTCCCTATGGGAACTGGCTTTAAAATAGAGAATTATAGTTGTCATATTACTGAGATAGAATCAATGAACTAAGTAAGTTCAGTGAAGACAGATGCATTTAGAGTCCCTTAGGGTCAAGAATAAGTGGGGCTCACGTCGAAGTCATTGTCATTTCTTTGTGCAGGAAGGTGAGCAGCATGTGGTGGGCTCATGCAGCATGGCTAGAGATGCACCTGCCAGTTCATTTCCACCTGGGAAGAACTCTCTGGCTGCCTGACAACTCAACTTCTTTCCTCAAAATTTCCACTATCAGTCCTGCTCCTTGTTGCTATTTTTCAATGTGAAGAACTGTCTTCCTTTTGGTGCTGGGGGTACAGCTGCTATCTTTTGACTCTCAGAAACACCTGTTATGTAGGAAACCTCTGGGGTGAGTATCAGCCTTGCCTAGGAAGAAAGAAACTCCACTACCATCCTCCATCCACTACAGTGTTCGGAACAAGAACCAATTCAGGAGAATTTCTCTGTAGCAAAAGAAATGTTCTAATAAGCTTATTTTCTAATGAGGCCTGTTTCAATTCTGCTATCAAAATGTTTTTCATTGTCTGTAAATTTTATTTAATGGCAATAACATATTTTTTTTTGACTACACTGGTCAGTTCAGACTTCACTTGCTTTCAATTAGTTCCTATCCTCCTGACAAGAGCCAGCAGCAAAGATTGACTGAGAACAGCCAATCTGAGATGATTTTAGGGTTTCTTGGGTGCTGGCTTGATGCTGCCAGAAAAAAAGAGTAAGAAAGAGGGGTGTATTATATGGTTATTATCTGAGAAAAAGAACACTCATCTTTTAATGTAATATGTCAGAGGACAAATTCTATGGAAAAATTCTGAAATACTGTTTAAAATTATCTTCTGGGAAGGCCATGAGCTTATGAGGAGCCAGAATGATAAAAGGTAGAGAAATGATTCATTTCTAAAGCCCTCCTATGGATCATGTGCATACTTTGATGTGGGTAGGACTGAAATGAAATAGTGGTGATAAACCTTATGTGAGTTCACCATTGCCAGAAACAAGATCATGTTCCAAAGATGAGAAGCTGCACTGTTAACAGCAGGTCAGAAGATGAAAAGGGGCACCGGGGAGGCCCAGGGAGAGCAAAAACTGCAAGTTCAGCATCCAAGAGCAAAATAAGAAACAAGGAACAGATGCTAACCAAAAGCTCCAATGTTTTGCTTTATTTTATTTTGCATATCATTCTTATACAAAATATCAATGTGATTCATTCTTTTGTTGATGTAAACATTTTTAAAGGGAAACAATTTGTTTGCAATAGACTTCCATGTAGATATACTAACAAATAAGGACGATTAAGGTAAAATATAGCCATTCATGACTCTATGATGAGTATGGTAGTTTCACTACAACTTATTAGACACCTCACTATATGTTATGCACTTGCAGAAGATGGAAGCAAATTACTACCAAACAGCTTTTATTTTGTATACCATACGTAGTCCACATTACATTCATGCTCTAGAGTGGTTTCATGTTATCTGGGTAGAATAATAATTACAATAAAGTTTTCTATATGAAATCAAAACTAACTCAAACCCAAAGGCCCTGGATCAAATTGTGGACCCACAACTCTCACACTTGTAAGGTCTTAAGCTCTCCTGTGGATGCTACAATATGGCACTAATCTCATTGGAATGGTGTAATATTGATGAAAAGGTAAGAGCTGAACAATACTTCATGTAAGTTCTGGCATTGCACTAGTTCACTAGGGCTGTTACACAAAAGTACCATAGACTGGGGACCAATAGATATTTATCTTCTGCAGTTCTGGAGGATGCGAGTCCAGGATTAAGATGTGGGCTGCCTTGGTTTCTCCAAAGTCTTCTCCCTTGGCTTATAGATGGCTGTCTTCTTTGTGTCCTCAGCTGGATTTTTCTCTGTGTACGTCCTTGATCTTTCTTTCCTTCTCTTCTTATAAAGACATTGGTTAGATTGGATGAGGGCCTAACCTTAGGACTTCATTTAACCTTAGTTACACCTTCGCTGGAGGTGTTTTACAAAAGGCTGATAAACTCCCCCTCTATTCTTAGTTGGCTGAGGTTGTTTTGTTTTATTTTTAAATCATGAAAGGGTATTGTGTTTCTGCATAGGATTTTTCTTCTTCCACCTGCTGATGTGCTGGATTATATGGTTTATATTTGACTGTTGAACCAGACTTGTATACCCATGATGAATGTTACCTGCTCATTTGATGTAATAATGACCACGAATTTTCCAAAATAAGGATGAATGGTAAACCACATGTCTCAACAGTGCTGACTCCAATGGGTGGGTAGCCTCCCCTGGGCTTCTGCTCGCAGTAAGTCCTGATTCCCAGGACTTCACCCTTCTCTGCAATTTGTGGGTTGATTTTCAGATTATTAAGATTTTTGTTGCTGTTGTTCTGAGGATGGTTGTAATGACTTCCATGTTCTTCACATGTCAAACCAGAAATCATCTGATTATATGTTTCAAAAGAAAAACAGAAACATCTTTAAAAAGTCAAATATGTGTCACATATGAAGTATCATCATTTTATTCTATTTTCTTTTTCTATTAAAATCACCTTCATTAAAACCCTATAAGCAAAACCTTATATAGAATTTGGTTAAGTCATACCTCAAGACCTATATCATTTATGTGTGACACAGACCAAAAAAAAATAAAAGGCTTATTAAGTATATTCTTCAACTTTAGATTTTTTTGAAAAGCTTTTCTAGGAGTAACGTCTTTATTTTGAAGTTTTTGAGTAGTTGCTGAGCAAAGAACTATGAGGAAATGATGCTTTTTATTTTACCTTTTATATTTCACAGATTTCATAAACTTGAGAGGAGCTTTAGCTTATGAATAATAAAATGCAGCTGAATCCTTTATTATGACATCAATTGTCACCTACTCGACTTCTATGCATCATAGATCAATAATGTGCCAAAAGCTTATTCCTTGATATATACGATTATAAATTTTGAATTAAAACTGTATAGAAATTCTGTTACATTGAATTCTCAGTTATTTGCTATATTTTTATTTTCTTCAGAGCATCTTTTTCCATATTAAGGAGAAAATAGTTCATTTTACTTAATTCTTGAAAAACATGTAAATCAAGTCATTTGATCTAGATAATTTTGCCATTAAACTTTTTTTTGGTAAAAGATTGGCATTCATACTTGTGATGGGCAGTCATGTCATTTGCTTGTAACTGCTGTTGTCGTTTGGGAGAACGTAGGAAAATTGCATATTAATTCTTCAAAGACTTAATTACTGAGGATATTCCAAATGACAAACTGTACATATACTGCTTTATCCACAATGAAAAGAAGACAGCTACCATTTAGTAACCCTCTACCACATATGGGGCCAGCACATACCCAAAGGTATTCTTGCAGCAGGAATTTATATGCTTGTTGAGTAAGCAAGAAAAGGTATTCAGAGAGAAGTAATTAAGTTATTAAGTGACCAAGAAGAAACCAAGACCTTGACCTGTATTTTTTTAACCTTATTTTAAAGTTAAGCTGAGATTCATATATCATAAAATTAAGTATTTCAAAGTATACTACTGAATGAATTTAGTAAATCCACAGTGTATGCAACCATCACACTCTATCAACTTCTAAGACATTTTCATAAAATAAGTAGTCATTTTCTGTTCCCCTTTCCCCTCAGTCCCAGGTAACTACCAAACACTTTCTATTTATGTGGATTTATCTATTCTGGATATTTCACCTAATGGAATCATACATGTAAACTTCATAAATGACCTTCTTCTGGTTAATCTCAGATTCCATGATACTTCTTCAACAACATCCTGCAAGACATCTCCTTGCTCACAAAACTTTTAGAAAAAAATATTACTTTTTAATGTAATAAATAACTTTCAAGATATACATGTTAAGAAGTAATAATAGTGGTACAAGACATCCTTAAGTACTTCAGTCTAAGAACATTCCAGCATGCTTGCACAAACACACCTGCACATTACTGTTGACCCATCTGCAAACCTCTCCTCTCACCTGCCCTGCCTCAATGTGGTCATTCTGCATGCAAATCTGCAATTCCCTTGCTTTTCTCCAAGTTGGAGCACATATTTTAGTATATTATTTATTTCTGTCTATTTCTAAATTTAAAAAAATACAATTCTCAGTGAGATTCATGCACCTTGTTGTATGTCTTTCCACTTTATTTCCTTTCACTGATGACCAATATACCCTATTAAAGATAGTGCTAAAATATCCATGATGATAGGCATGTGGGTTATTTCCAGCTCTATTGTTATTATGAATGTTGCTAATAATATGTATATGTATAAACATATATTTCCTGGCCAATGAAATAAAAAGTAGAGTTTTTGGGGGGGTTATGCACATAAATGAAATTATTAGACAGTACTGAATTTCAAATATTCACATTTTTATCAGTTTTAGAAAAATGTGTCAATTACTACATATCCTAACCAGTAATACACTTATTCAGATTTTTTAATGTTGATCACTCCATTGGTTTAGAACTTGCATCTCATTTTTATTTTAATTTTCCTTTCTCTAGTTAGTATGGACGGTGAGAATTTTTCATCAATTATTTGTGATTTGCATTTCCCCTTCAGTGAAATTCCTCTTTATTGTTTTTGACCAATTTTCTACTGGATTACATGAATTTCTCTTGCTAACTTGTAGGAACTCCAATGGTAACATAGATTCTATTTATACAAATGTATTGCAAATAACCATCCCTTTCTTTATGCTTATCTTTGCAATGTCTTTATGGCATCTTAACCTCATTTTAAAATGCATTGTGGCCTAGATTATTTTAGTATAATAGATTTTAGTTTAATTTATCCTCTTTATGATTTATTATGTGCTATTAAAGAAATCCTTTCCTATTCTCAGGTATTTGTACATTATTTTGTAAAATTTTTAAATTTATCTTTAACATTTGTGTCTTTGGGGATGTGATATAGTAATCTAATTTCAGTTACTAGAAAATGCATCGTGTCTTTACTGACCTACAAAGCAGGCTCTATTGTAATTTCATATTTTCTTTTTCTCAGTTTTCCACTTATTTATATTTATATGTAAGTGCAGTTGTTTCTCAGCTCTCTACTTTGACCCATTCTTAATTTGTCTTTCTACACCTTGCAGCATTTTTTATGTCTTCCTTTTTTCTTTCTTTTATCATTCCTGTTCATTCCTTCCTTTTTTAGCTTTTCTTTTGACATCTTCTTTACTTTCTACTCCACTCATGAGAAAATATTTCAATATGGTTAATGTACATAATGTTGCTAGTATTTGCTTTCACATCATATGTATCTTTATGCAAAAGCATTTTTAATTTAAATGAATGGTATTATGTATTGTACCTCTGTTCTGTTTCTTCTTATTATTTTTTCACTAGGTACTGTGTTTTTTAAGACTGCTCTGTGGTTCTGTGTACAGATGATCTTTTGG